>WFKH01011925.1:10607510-10618175 GCA_016163765.1 Magallana hongkongensis | reverse complement strand
CGAAAAGTTTCTCACAAGTTTTGTTGTTACGTTGTATACCTACTGTTGTTAACAATTGAAACTTAAAGTGATTTTTTTTTGTCTTTTTTGTAAGGGAAAAAAGATTTGAAAAAGAAAATAATCATTATCAAACACAACATTAAACATCCCTGCCGTGGTATATATAATATCAAATGGTTCATTTACATTTCCTTTCTAGTTACAAACTAAATCATCAACAAATTTAAAATGTCAATATTCATTAATTAATTTAAGAAAAAAACATCCGTGAAATAACCCAGTTTAAATCATTAAAAAAATTACAATCCTTAAAAAGTGGTTCCTCTTAATAGTAAAGATTTCACAAGTTGTTTAGTTTGAAAAGAGACAATTTCGTTGAAATGGACTTTTACTATAATATTCTTTTGTCAAATTCTTATATAACAAATTTCAGCCATGGATTTAACCCTAACATTCTAAATAAAACTGTAAGGAATAACCATTTCTTGTAGGACATGTAACGTATATTTAACTAACTTTAAAGAATTCTTTATATATATGGCATAATATATTTGATTCTTTTTTTAAATCTGACTCTTGAATAATTGATCAACCGGATTGAGAGATAAGATCAGTTTTAAAGAGGCAGAATGGTCTACAAATTAACCATCAGATTCACATAAAATCTTAAGAATTGATTAATTTTGCCATAACCTATTATTTAGGAAAGAAAAAAACCCTTATATTTTAACTTTAATTTACATTTTTCAATATTTTTTAGAGCTCCTCATCTAAAGGGATCAATACAGACCACGACCATTGAGCACTTAGTATCTACACATTTACTATTAAATGTATTGATATCAAAATCTGCCTTGGTGTTAGATATATTTTAATTACCATTTTTGATGAAAATTGATTACGTGTTTCAAAAAATTATATTCGAGATTTCAATTAACTAATCTAAACGTATATCCAAGCAACATAAACATTTCTCAATTAAAATCATCCGTACATGCTCTGACATACAAATAAATGTAATCTTAACTTTAATTAAATAATTAAACTTGCTTGGGTGAAGTAGTTAACACTTAATAAATAATCGATTCATCGAGAATACTGTGTGTCGCGAATCTAAGTCATTTTGCTCGCTCTATGTGTATTCTCCCCATTATACATATTAAGCCTGTATATATTCGCTTTGATATTTGATACCGTAAAATAAGTTTTTAAATCATTTTTATCTTAAAAGAACTTATAGAAACAGTCTGGTTTCAGTTATGAATATGAGTACTAGTGTCATTTATCAATTTGCAGATTTATTAGATCAAAATTAAAAAAATTTAAAGATTTTTGTAATTTGATTTGGAATTTAAATTGCTCTTTAATTATTTAAAGAGCAATTTAAGTCTTGCTTTGGTAATTTTCAGTATAGGAGAATACGCATTTTCTAAGATCACATACAGGTATGATTAGCTGCCAATTGGTTGACAGTGCCCAAATAAACTCATGTATATTTTTTGCTGGGGGGGGGGGGTACAAGGCCTTTTTGTTAGCTCACCTGAACCGAAGGTTCAAGTGAGCTGTTCTGATCACACGTTGTCCGCCATCCATCTATCCGTCTGTCCACTGTCTGTAAACTTTTTACATTTTGAAATTCTTCTCTAAAACCATCTGGCCAATTTCAACCAAATTTGGCACAAAGCATCTTTATGGTAAGACGAATGTAAATTGCATAAATAAAAGGCCATTTTTTATTCAAAGCAGAGAAAACCTCAAAACTGTTCAAAGAGGGGGTGCATTTTAAAAAAATCTTCTTCTCAAGAACTACTGAGTAAATTTCAATGTAATTTAGCATAAATCATCCTTATTGAAAGAAAAATATAAATTGCCAAAAACTAAGGGCTAATTCTGTTCCAAATTTGAGCTAACTACGAAAAAAGTAATAAATGGGATTCAATCAGTTTATAAGTTCGGGTTCGTTTTTCCATATCTGGAAAACGAGGCTCTTTGTTTGAAACAGTCATTTTGGGTGCATATATAAAGGGTCAATCTGACAAAGATAAATTTGTTGTTAACGTGCGAAGATAAACTTTGAGACATGCAAGATATATTGGTGCCGATTTTGTAAAGTAAATTGAAGTTAAATTAAATAAAGTAAATTAAATATTTCAATGCGTCGCCATTTTCACTGTGACGGTGGTTTTAGCTCGTTTTGATATCGTTTCATTTTAATTTTGCTTTTTAACTAGGGGAACGATCGCCTGAATTTTGGAATTTTTTTACGTATCGAATCAATCATAAACTTCGGTAAATCAGGCAGCTTATTGTTTACCTGCGCAAAATGAGCAAAATGTGATGCATTAACAACATACTAAAATACAATTCATTCTATTATTAATTCGGTATGATCTATGCGTTATGGTTTATTTATGTAATTTATGCAATGTATTTTGTTAAGATATATGATTTTAAAGTTAATTGAGCTCTTTCTTTGTTTTATTGCATCTTCTTCTGTTTTTATTATTTGCAATTTTTCCATTTACTAACCATAATTGAGTGTCACTGACACTCAAATATGGTTAGTAATTTAAATTATTAAAGGTTGAATCTGTGTATATCATCATTAGCTTTATGCCGTTGTCAAGTAATGGAAGTCTCCATGTTTTCCTAAACTTCTCCCTATTTTTCTGTTAGGGAGAATTGAAGTCTCCCAAACATTTTGCTCTGGTTAGTCCCTGGTGTAAGGTTATAAAACGTCAAACGAGCTCACGCCAAGTAAACAACAATCGTTTAACGGAATTTATGACCATTTTAGTGTTTGGTCGGGCCTAAGCGACTTTTGCCACAAAGTTCAAAAACTGCGTACTGGCTTGCAGACTATTTTGCGACCCTCTGTCCGTCAATCTTTTTCAACTTTTAGATATGAGATTACAGCTGTGAAAATTAAATGTTTCTCATCGGCATGGTATATTCGTAGAGCTTAGAATCTTAAATCGACACAAAAAAATATTCACTTGGATGTAATTTTTTTTTTTAAATCTTATTAATGCTCAGAAAATGAAAATTACACTAATGTAAGTTCGATTTTTTTTTTTCATAAATACCAATACACCAAACAAAAAATCATGCAGGTAAATGGTAACAACCTTATCCAGTATTTTCATCATATAAACTAAATATGTAATGCATGACCTCTGAGACAAAAATTAATGAAATAAAACTTAAGCATTCTCTAATTGTGTAGATTCAACTTGTTCAAATTATGATTACTCGTGATAAGGTAGGCCCACAGTGGATGCTGATTTTTAAACTGATATACATCTTAGAAAATGTATGAACATTTTTATCTATAAAGAGCTATTACTCTTCACATATGTGCAGAAAACTGCAGGAAATAATATACCGGTGTTATATATAATTTATATATCGCAATAAATTTTCACCCCCACCCGTCTATAAAATATTCAATCCTACATTGGAAAATTATGGTACTTAACTTTGCTAAATATTATTTTTTTCTATGTTTAATTATTTAAACTGTTTTTAGTCAAAGTAGTTAGCCATTGTTGTTCAGGTGAGCGATGTGGCCCATGGGACTCTTGTTGTATTTGATATAGCTGGAAGATCGATTTAAAAGTTTTCAAAACTGTTTGCATATATTTAATATAATCCTTCAGACTGAAAGATTTCCGTTATTTTGGTTTGTTAAACTGGAACATGTGAACATAGTCTAAATTTATAATACAACCGGGTAAATAAGTGAAACATGTTGATACATTGTATACAACCTACTCAGATGAAAAAGTTTACTCCTGTAAGACTTCTAAACCAAAACCCAAAACGAAACCAAAACAAAACAAAGCAAAAAAAAAAATAATTAAAAAAATGATAGAGGTGTCTTCCTTCTTTATTTAAATTATCTTTTCTTATAAATCTAACTTGTCAATCATCTAAGAAACATTTTAAAAGAAAGCAAATTTACAGACACATCTTTTTATTATATTAATTTCTTAATAAGAGTTTATTAACATTAATGTCCCATTAACCTCTGTCCCAGTGGGATATTTTGGTAACCAGGGATCTGTCCAACTCTCCGGGAACCATGGACCGTTCAGAAAGGCGCCATGGCAGGAATTGAACCACCAACCTCCCTTAAAAGAAGCAGCACAATTGCTATTTCCCATGTCATGATCTGCATCAAATGTACTGAACTGCATTCCTGTAAGATTGTAATTGGACTTTGGATATAGCATACCGTCATCTGAAATAAAACAAAAATAAAATGGTAATTAACAACTTCAATTGGTGAAAGCCATACAATATTCTTCTGTTAACGTTTATAAAAATGCAAGTGAAATTTATTGAAACTCATCGCATATCATGATTTGCAAAGGGATTTGAAGTTAATCTAACTAATTGTGTTTTATGTCTTCAATTAGATTGACGAAGGAATAAAAACACAACTAATTAATGAGGTTGATAACAATTGTATACCACAGAAAATCATGGGATGTTCTTTCAGTTTTACCACGCCAATATATTGGCCAAAATTTTAATATAAAAACTTAAGTATAAGGTAAAGGCGAGATTCAGAGATCAGAATTAATTGTTATGTAAACAAAGCTGTAGCTTTGTTTTGTTTACAAATAATAATTTGTGAACAAATTACCAAGTCTCATTGCAAAATGACTTGTGGCAAATAAGATATTTTGATTTTATGGGTGTATTAATAATATTATCAGCAAAAGAAAGCAAGACTGAACTGGCAATTATACCAATACAGCACATATGTAAACAATAACATGACTCCGACTTCCGCTATTGTTCGTTGTTACTCTTATTGCTACATGCAACATATGCAATGGCAAGATCACATTTCATGTTTATCCGCAATTTGGTCATTTTATTAACACGATCAAATAACGGTTGGTAGAACCGCGTTTTAAACAAAATATGACAGCCAAAACACTGGAAATAAATATACAAAGGGGACTAAATAAAATATAATGAAATCTAGGCACTCATATTACAAAAATTATCGATTATTGCAGAAAGTGTCCATGTGTCGTACTGTTATATCATCACATGCGCAAACCATACAGCAGATCGTGCGGTGCCAGCATAGACTTCGGAAAACGGAATGTTTATATGTAAACTTTGATAAAAATGACAACTCGTCACTTTCTTGGATTTATTATCGCTTATCTGTATATTATATTGTATGGAGTGTCAGAGTCTACAAAATGATGCAAACGTTATTCAATTTGTATAAACGACACAATTGTTCGATGTGCACGCGAAGTAAGAAAGAACTACCTGCGTAAACAATTCAGATACCTTGACAATTCCCCAAAATATCCTCGTTTATTTCAATTGATTATAGTTTTGTTTAATCTTTTCAAACATATTCCTACTAAGTATAGTTCATGTATATGGAAGTCCGTACAACCGGAATGCTTTCATCGGAAGGCAACCGACCGTCACTTTCTCGACCGATATATAAATTGCATTACACGTAGCACGTGAAGAGCGAAAATAAATGGCAACCAATACTATTATGAAATATTCTCAGCTTTGATCTCTTTATTACCATTTAAATTTTTCATGATTCCATGAAGCTTAGTAATTCAATTAGTAATTCAATTTAAAATCAATGCGGGTTGTGCTGTGTCGTCAATGAAATCGGTCGTAAACCGGAAAATCGTTTCAAATAGCACTTATCAGAGATATTTTGATCAAAAGATTACCTTGCCTTCTGCTTTTGATAGAAAGGCAGATTGTAATAACATAGACAGTAAATGTTTAATGATACCATAGCCAGTTTAAAACAATAGCAATGAAAAAACAGGCTACATCTTATGTGAAACTTTGTGTTTTATTGCTTTTTTTCTTCGAATTAGCAAGATACACTAACAGGGAAAAATTATCTATTTGTTCTAACACTTTCTCATGATCCAGTTTGGAAGAGGTTGATCTTTATATCCTGGTTGTTTTTTCTTAATAATTATTGATGAAAAAAAAGAAATAAATAAGTAGATGAATATATAAAAATAAGATATTAAAAAAATAAAGGGGAAAAAATCTGAAACATTAAACAATACTTCACAAATGATATATTTAAAATTTACTGACATCGTCAAATATGCATTTCCATAGTTTCCAGGTATCGGTATCGACTGATCTCTACAACCCTTCTACCCCTGAAACTGACATTTGTTCAGTAGAAAAACCCTTGTGTTTAACCATGAAACCCCAATTTGGTTGTAAACTAAGTTTTGTTTGAGAGTACTATGTATTTGTAAGGAAGGAAACGGGATAATTTGAGGCCTTTAACGAAGGACACTTTCACACTGAGTACATACCGGTATGATATCGGCAGGCAATGTCTTCCAGGACATGTTTAAAAAATCATGGGTAACATACATAAGGAAGCGTTACACAGGAACTGATGAATTATCAGGAATGGAATATAATATGTCTAGATTTAAAATCAATGTCCCTGAAAATTAAGATCAACCAGTAATATTTAATCATTTAATCATTCTTTGTATCATATCTAGAAAACAATTACTGTCCTGAGTTATCCTTTAAAAAGTATATCAGCAAGCTGGGTGTGTTGGAGATCTTCCTCTTATTTTTATCACCTGCATAATGGGAGTATATATAACTTGAGTGATCACTGCAGCTTAAGACTAGATCCTTTGATGATGTATCTTTAATTGATTCCTCCAACATCCGTAATGCTGGTTGCACGGACAAAATGGTGTTAATACTCGAAAGAAAGTTTTTTTGGATATAATTGCCATGAAGGTTCAAGGGTTATATTTTCAACAATTGCATTGTGTCCAATGTTTCATTTAAATGAACTTATAAGCAAGTGTCTAAGATCCACTCTCATAAGGTTCAGCTTGATGTAGGTCAAAATCTTCTTCTCAAGATAATCAATGTTATCATTTATGATATAACTATGCAAGCATCTTGATTAGGTTGGGTTTCTTTATCGTTCAAATTGTAAAGTCAGCACAATTTAAGGGCCTCAAATTGATTAAAAGTTTGACGAGGAATAGATATATGATAGATATATAGATATATGAAAAATATTCTCAAGAGCTTCAATGTAACAATATGTGGTATATCTTTGTGTCATCCTGATAGCGTATAGATTCTAATTTGTTCAAACCGTGATCATTGGTCCAATACCGAGGCCCCAGGGAAGGGTTTAAAATTTAAATTAGAAAAAAAAAAAACAATTTAGTTTTAAATTGTTTAAACCATAATCCCCAGACTAACACTGCTCTCTCTCTCTCTCTCTCTCTCTCTCTCTCTCTCTCTCTCTCTCTCTTTCTGGGTCCAATTTTTATAGGGAAGCATGGGGAAATTGAATTAACTTCATCAAAAGCTGTTTTGATCAAAGATATGAACATCGTTGCTCCGATGAGCGATGTGGCCCCTGGGATATTTGTTTAATGGTTATAGGGATATAAATACGGGTTGGTCACGAGATGCATATACATTCTATAAAGCTCGAAAAGCTTATGGCAGTTTTGTACTTTTTGATCACGCCTTATACATGTATTCTTTACTTGGTTTGTTGCAAATTTTAAGAAGATATTATCTAAGTGTTGACATAGAAAAACCGCCTTCAAGAACTTTACAAGAAATATTTTGAAACACAAGTAATGATAAGGATTAAGAGAAAAATTTTCAGAGGACATCGTAAAGCTAAAAGAATAACTAGTTTCAAGAGCACGATTATTTCCTTCGCAACTTCAGACAAATGCTTTAATTTAAAGTTATTCATCGAGTGAAAAGAACTGAGAAGCAGATATAACTGGAGCTGATACGATAGACGTGCAGAAAGAATTCATTCTACGAAAAGTTGCTGATTTTGCGATTGCAATAATGATATGAATTTTATAGGGAAAAAAATGCGTCTACTTGTTTGCTCCATTGTCAGACTGTAGGTTTTAAGTGACAAAGTCACAGAGAGATCGATGTTAAAAAAATTTAATACGATCTTCTGTTTTAATAACTTTATTTGATTCCATTTCTGTCAGTTAATTCGTTAACGTAGAAATAGTAGTGATTCAGTTATCAGGGGTTAATTTATTCATGCTCTCTTTTAGTCTGACCTTTTGACCCCTGTTATGGTTTTATACAGAATGAACAACTTGAAAGGTTTTATACAAGAGAAACATTTGCTAGTGTGAATATTCACAATTAGCAGCAACCAATGACGTGAGATTGTTGTCGTGATCAAAAGAGTATCTCAGTAATAATTCCCAGGCATAAATTGAACCTGTATCGCCGATATAGGTTATTTTTACTAAAATGTATATACACACATTTCTTTTTCTTTCACTCATTGAAGTCTATTATTTATATAAAGCATTCTTACCCAGCAAATTCAAACGCTTCAAACACAATATAATGTATTATATTAAACACAATATCTATTATCTGAAGCATTTCTTTTTTAAAATGTCAAACATTGCTTTAATCTGTTTTTTTTTTCTATGGTTTTCACTATAGAATATCAATTAATATTTCTCTTAGGATTGAAGCTTTTAATCAGTAAAGAGAAGTGAACTGATCGTTTCATGATCATATATCATTCAATTTTGTTTTGACATCACTTTTAAGACAAAAGAAATAAGAAATTATAAGTACAGGTACCTAGACTTCCATTCCCAGGGTTTGCAAGATAAAGTGTATAATTGTGGTCCTCACTAGAGACTGAAAACTGTCCATAGACCTGGTACAAGGTTAGGTTACTGTGTCTTAGCGTTAATCTAACAAAGAGACGTGAGTTTCGCCCCTTTGTAAGCTGATGTATTGCATCATTTCCTGAAAAAGAAATGAAATATTATTGTTTTGAGATGTATATATATGTTCAACCAAATGTTGTTTTTTTCATTCTTTTGGTCGACTGTCGGAGTAATGAGTGTTAGACATGAGATGAAAAAAAATTCTTGTATCGTCGCATAACCTGGCACGATATAAATCACCTTCTGTACATGTCCTTAAGAATACTAAAAAAACCACTTTACTTTTCAAGATTTTAAAATGGTATTCACAGTGATGGAAATGTTTAATAAAATATATTAATACTTTATTTTATTCTTAAACAGTGAATATATATTGTGAAATCATTTAAATATGTGGGTATCAATTTTCGTGAATTTTCAATAATATACAGGTTTGGGTGAGATTCGCTTGAACGTATAATAAACAATGGTTCATAATTCGTCGGGTATGTTTTTTCGTATTAGAAGAGTGCGAAATTTAAGCCATCATAAGTATTAATGATTCAACAATGTTTACCAATCCAGTAGTCTTCATGAGGAGATCCAAATCCAAGTCTGTATTGCGTCCAATTCCGATTGAAGCTTTCTTCTCCGTTCAAGCGTCTCTGAATTGTCTGTTAAAACAAAGTTATCAAACATTATAGAACTGTTTATGTGAAATACTCAAATCTACAGAAACGTTCAGAGATCTTGTGCCGTTTAAGGGTGCAAAAACTAATTATTTTATTCTGTAGTCTAGTCAACCTAACATGTGTTTAGGCCTTAACCCAAAATAATTGCAACAGAAATTATGATGTGGTTTATAAGATCAAACACATACAAAATTCTTGAAAATGAAAGTTCGTTAACATTTGTTAAGTTGAAAGCATAATTCTGGCATCATTTGATTTCCTATGTATATTGCTATGAGAAAAAGGGCGTAACTCTTCCAATTTATCCAAACTTTTGCTGAGAAAATCAATAATAAAATTATAGTTATCAAAAGAATTGTGATATGGTTTAAAATTTTGATTCTAACTTAAAGTTCTTTAATTTAAGTAGATAATGTCAGTTCGAAACAGCTGTTTTAAATTTGAGTTCGTATTTTTCACATCGTTTTTTCACCGTTGGATGTTGAAAATATAGCATAAATAAGATAATAATAAAATATAATGTTAATTATTATTAAGTGTTTAATTTTTTTTATTTTATAGAATATTTGATATAAAATATTTAATCCATTTATATTATTTATTTGAACACACTTGAAGTATATAACATCAGAAATGACGCTAATTTTCGCTCAAAATGAGTTCAAAATGTTCATTTTTCGTGAAGTTTTTCTCAACGTAAACATAGAATGCCGGTTTGAATAAGCATTATTGTTGTGTTAGTAATACATCTAAATATTTACTTCGCCCATCAAATCCTTTTTTTTTTTGTCAAACCTACACTCAATTTTTCATGTAAAAAATGCTTTAAAATAAGTAATTATATGCAAAAAATGCAAATATAGCGGGAAAAGGTTAAGTTTATGATGTCATATTTCTAAATTGAAGGCACTTTAACCTAATTGCCGTATTTCTACGAAGTTTATTAAGGTCTTCCGTTTCCAACGGAAGACCTTTATATTATTGTGCAGATTAAGATTATTCTTATTTTTCTTTTCTTTTTTTCTTCCTAGACGCGAACTTTGAGGCTTCATAGCTTGCTCATTTCTGAACGGTTTTTGCTCAAATTTTCAGGGCTTATAGACTTTACAAAACACTATCTAAACCATTTCATAAATTTTAAAAACCCTCTTCCGTTAACGAGTTATTCCCCTTTTTAAAAAAATTAGGGCCTTTGGTTTCCAGACAAAGGCTCCGAGACTATGATAGCAGGGAATGGGAATCCA
>WFKH01011925.1:10594530-10605946 GCA_016163765.1 Magallana hongkongensis | reverse complement strand
GCAGTGGATTTTGTGTTTTTACACTATGATATAGGCATACCAGTAGTTTGAATCCTGTCATCAGTTGTACATACATGTAAACGTATTTATCGATTTTCTGGTTGGAATAATTAAATACATGTACATATAAGTGATGTGTTTTAAGTTATCATAAATTGATATAACCGTGAAATGAGTTTAAAAAAGAGTTTGTCTGGTAGGAAAATAATACTTTGAAAGTGAGCCTCGTTTTCTGAACTTACTATTATCATATTGACAATCCAGTTTAATGACAGCCCACCCTTTTCTCCTTACACTCAACGGGGTCGGATAGGTATCAATAAGAGGTCACCTTTCTATGACCTTTAAATTTGCATACAATCTAAATATATACCCCTAGCTTATTACAGACATGCCTTTATCTGTTTTATGAGAAGTGTAACTCTTCAATACTATGCAGTCTGGAGGTTGCAGTAATATATAGAAAATAGGCATGAATTAATTTTTCTGTCTCCTTTTGAAGAGTTCAAATTGATTTTCTAAAGCCCTGATCGGTCAAAAGTTAAGGTAGTGTGAAGATGACCTCATATCAATAACTGTCAGACCCTGACAAGTGTACGAAGAAGATTAAAATTTCTATAGTCGCTATACGATGATTTGAAGAAACCCCACTTGAGGTCACCTCCTGGATAACTTTGCCAATGACCAATAAAATCGTAGGTTCCATTCCTCAGTTACATGATTTGGAAGTTATGCCAATACATTCTTTAGATTCCCTAAGGGCATCTAATATCAACTTATGCTCCATCTCTTACTTGCTGATACCGAAAGATTCACGAACATGTGGCATCATTTCGTCGTACAACTCCATTTTTGTTTGTAACCCGAAATTACCGTTTCTAACACTTGCTCTGATTGCTAGAATAACTCATGTATATTTATAAACAAACGTTCAACAGGGGGTGATCTCAAGAGGGGTTTCTTCAGATCCTCTTGTAGCGAAAATAGAAAAACAAGGACGGGATCAAGGATATGATTTTAATCAGATTGTCTCGACTTGAAGCTGTAACGGAAGACCTTCTCGTTGCTTGCAACGAGCTCGGCTCTAGTTTACATGTATATTTGAATACATTAAGTTCTTCTTTATAGGGGATCATTATCATATATAGTTCTTTTAATCATCAGATACTTCATAATTTCAGTAATGCTTAAATTATCCAAGAAATCAGAAAATTAATGTTTTTGTGCAAAAATATTTTAAATCGGATCACGCAGCTTTAAATATAGTTTTAATTTTTGCTTTTTTTGCACAAAGCTTTCAAAGAATTGTTCATGAAAAGAATTGTCAAAATACTGACCGTCCAGCCCCCTCCTTCCGTAACCATATCACAGTAGACCTGGGCAGGACGGTAATAAGGGTCAGACTTCTCCCACGGGTAAATAGTGTACACGCCGGATTTTCTTTGACCACTTCTGTAAAGGTTTTTGCAGTCTAGTGGCAATGTCTCTGTTTTGAAAAATAAAAGGCTTCATAAACTTATAATTGTTTCAATTTTAAAAGCACAAAAAACACAAATTAATCTTGAGACCAATAACATTAGTCTCAATTAAATTACATGTTAAGGTTTCTCCACCCTTGATGCTTTTATGGTTTAATCAATCTAATTTTTATTTAAATTTAAAGATCAATATGTAAACAATCAAATTGAACTAAAATCTAGATATGTTGCGAATATATTTTTAATGCTGTATGAGTTAACACAGGTACACTATCAGGGCAATTATACCGACGACTGCTCCCCAATCAATCATTACATAAATTGTTTTCTGATTTCCATATATAAAAGCAAATCTTTACTAAAATTAATCACAATCCTTTTTTTCATGTTTTTATTAACAATTAATTTAAGGCCATTAAATTTGCAAGCATGTATGTTATGACATTCACTGTGCATTTTGATTCAATTTTTCAACCTAAAAAAGATACAGTTTAGCATCTTAAAATGCCTGTAAGTTTTTGAATAATGGTTCAAACCCACTTAAATTGTTACAATTGTAATTCATTATATCATATTGAAATATCCAAAGAAAAAATTAACTTGCCAGGTAAAAAATGTTGAAAAATGGAGTATGTACATTACTGCCATATACTGTTTTATCAGTTTTTCATTAATTCTGTGATTCCATCTTAAACACCTATCTAAATTGTTCATTATAATTGTTATTTCACTTCAAATGACAAAAAATGAAGAAATATTGCCAAAAAACATGAATCACATACAATAATATTAAAGCCGATAACGGTAAAATAGTCTGGTATTCTCCTGATGACGTCATGCGACAATCAAAAGACCTTAAAAAAGACTTCAAACAAATTAATTATAAAATGCTTATCACTTTTATTGTTTTTTTTATTTATTGTTTTATTCTTAAAAAAAAGTTTTTATAAAACCGTTCTGTTTTATTTAAAATATTTCCTTGATCAAACAGAGGTTGTCCAATTTTAATTAAAATTAGTCGTATTAGGTTTTGAGACCACATCTTCTTTTGTTGATTTTGTTCCAATTCTCCCTATTTTGCTTACACATTATGTGGCAGCCTATAATATCTTGTTTTCAATATTCTCTAGTTCATATTTATTTCTTAATTAGTTTCATCGATTTATGTGAAGCTTTTCGTTCTAATAACCTACAATAATATTTTCCTTTTTTTATTATTAATTTAGTTTTAACATTTGGCAACTTTAATTGTTTCCTCAATATTTTAAGAAATAAAATCTCAAAGAAGAATATTCTTTTAAAGCTGACGCCGGCATTTCTTGTAGTTTCAATATTTTCTATAATGTAAAAGAAGAATTTATGGTTTGAAGCGTTTGTGTAAGTTTGAGTGAACTTTTCATGGAAAGCAATAACATTTTTTTTGCGTGTTTACCTGGCTCTGATTTAAATATGAATTTAGCACTAATATACCTGTATCATTAAATCTGCTACAAGATTGCAAACACTAACAATAAATATGAACATTTTTATTTTTAAAATGATTATTTTTTCATAGGATTATTTCATTGCTGCATCCTGAAATCGATTATTTTGCTGTATCTGAAATCTTTGGTTTGTAATATATCCAGTGCTTGAGAAATATAAGAATGCATGTATTCCTCACATGAGAATGAATACATTGGGAATTCTGTAATATATAATACATCTGTAAATTATTTTTACAGATAGTAAGTTAAACATCCGGTAAAAACAACTGTTGCATGTAGAACATTAGAGACAAAGTAAAGTACAAAATACAAAATCTCAAATGATATAAATAAACTTAGAACAGAGTATGTAGATTAGTATTTAGGGGACCAAAATAAATATTTACTTATTAATGTATAGTTCGTATACCGAAAATAAACAAAATTCGTACCCGTTAATTGTATTTTGAAGACTGTGTATGATCTCCACCCTACTTCGCTGACCGTCATATTGGAGGGATCACATGAACTGTTAAACATATAAAGTCTGCACATCTTTGACTGAGCGTTAAAGCTGAAACACTCACATTCATTTATACACGACCGGGAACAAGTAGCGAAGGAAACGTCGTGCGTGCCTGTATAGATACTTTGTTGTCAACCTCAAGATTTAATCTATATTGTTGGCACATCATGGCCTCGGATATTGAGAGGAAAGAAAACAGCAACCGTAGTCCATCGACTGATGTCATAATTTTCTCTAATATAACTGCTTATTTCAAAGAAGCTTTTTAAGTAGTCTCCGAACCAAGTCTACACTGAAGTCTGTGTTTGCTTCAACTAGCAACAACTAAACCCAACCAAATGGATATATCATTTAAATTAATAAGGTAGTTTTTCCAACGCCCATGTAGCTTTATAATGATTGGACAGCAATCATAAACTAAGTGTATCGTTTCTATTGGTGAAAACGCCTGCTGCAAATTTTTTTTTTTAAAATATATTGATTTTTGTTGCAAAATTAATCAAATACCGATGTTTTATTAAAATATACAAGGTCTTTTTTCAAGTTATAATCGAACATGAAAAATACGTCTTAAAAGATGTATTTATTTTATTTCTTCATAATTTACATGTACATTGTATCTAACAGGATGAACTAAACATTTATTAATTTAGAATACATTTTCTACTTTTAAAGATGTAATATGCAATTGATGCCCATTAAGAAAACCTTGAACAGAAAATTAGTTTAAAAAGATAATACAGTCAGCAATAAATCTGAAAATAAAAACTAATAACTTTTATTAGATTAGATGTAAATAAAATTAACTTTTACTATTAAATTTAAGTAGCAATATCAGATCAGTATGTTTATCCTATTTTTTGATATAACGAATAAATATTTACGAGGGCTGTTTTATATGTAATGTGTATTTTAGCACAGAGCAAAAATTCTTTGGGCGATTTCGTGGATGATGTTGTTGAATAACTCCAATACGCTTCAAACGGTATTAACACGATATCTAGCTCCACATAGTTATAAACTTTTGCTAATTCAGTATAAACAGTCGTGACCACTGTTGTAAAAATGCTTGGTTATCGGATTGAAAATATTGACGAAATTAAAGCTTATAAATGTATATAAATGTTAGCACTAAACTCGGTAATGCAGATATGAATTAGGGGAAGTTTATGGGTCTGATAAGGTACATGTATCTTATGAGACAGTTCGTAGGCGGAGAAATTAATGATTGGAACAGAGTCATTGATGCAGCAATATTCGGCCAACCTGTGACCTGTAACAGACATGGGAAAGGTCTCAAAAGTCAGGGAAATAGTTGGAAGTGATGGCAGATACACAATTAGTGATATTACCAAATCTTTGGCATATCTCTACGTTTAAAGTACGAAATATTTATGCTAGATGAAGTCCACATTATTGACAGATGACCATACACGAGTGTGAGTACAACCCGCTAAGCAGTTGCTTAAAATATTTTCCAAATTTAATCATAAAAATTTTGAAAATATTGTTACTGGAGAAAAATCATTGGTACATATTTTGAACCAGTTAAAAAAAAATGGGAAACAATATGGCTAACTAAACACGGTAGAAGGCCTGTAGCTTGCAAAAGAACCATTAGAACATAAAGGATTTCTTTATTGCATATTTTCATGTAATTATATAGCCGTAAAGATTCCGTTGCCGAAGGGCAAAAGTGTAATAGGTGGTATTACTGAGATATTTTACTAAAATAGCTTAAGAAATATTATCATAAACGTCCCTCTGTGTCCAAATTTAGGAATGTCCGTCTAATTCATGATAATGCTCAATCACATACATCTGAGCTGGTGAAGCAATGTTTGAAGTAGGAGAAGGTTACCATTTTGTCACACCCACTATACTCTCCAGATCTAGCCCCAATCACTAAAAAAATAAGCATATTATGATTAGAAATAAACAGATTTCAAAAGACAAGAGACACCTCTTTTTTATTCGTTTTTATGAGAAAAATAACCATTATTTCATTTTGGTAGGAAAACTAGAAAGACAAATTTAGGTGAAATTCCAATAAGGTGAACTTCTTTTACCTATATATAACTAATATATCAATTTGAGAGTTCTGTGAAAATCAATCAACATTTATTAAAATTTGTATAGTGAATCGAAATGAAAGAGTTCTCTGATAAAAAAATAGAGTTTTGGTATAAAATACTCATTCCATAATGTACCAGAACCTGTTAATCAATCACAATTGGTGTGCGTAATTGCAACGAAAGAATGCTCTGAATTTTAGAAAAAACAAAAAAAATGTTTTATGTATAAAATATTCATCTTGTAATCGACTACTTTGTATAGACCAATTAAAATTGCTGCAGAGGATTGAAATGGAAAAATATTCTCTGAAATTTAAGAACAAAATAAAACGTATGTTTTCTCTATCAATATTTATTTTATAATGAGCAATTGCGTGTAAATCAATGAACATTGCAGCGGGGAATTGCAATGAAAGAATTCTCTGAATTCAAAGTGAAACCATAATGCATTTTTGCATTAAATATTCATTTTAAATGTAATTTTCCGAGTGAATCATTGTCAGAGGGATTGCATTTAAAGAATTCTCTAAAGTTTAAGTAAAATAAAAAATGTTTTCTTTATAAAACCTTCATTTTATAAGATGCCTTAACGTATAAATCAATCAAAATTGGTGCAAAGGATTGCAATGAAAGACTTTTCTGAATTTTACATTAAACAAACATAAGTTTTCTGTATAAGATATTCATTTGTAAATCAATCTGAACAAATCACAAATGATGCAGATGAATGCAGTAAAAGATGCCTCCTTATATATTATTTATGAAAAACTAAATTATTGAAAGAGCCCGATTTCGTAAAAAAGGGCACTTCACTTGTTGACATTTTACATGTTTTCTTTTGATTTCATCAACAAATTGGCACCCCATCACCCCTGCCTGTGATTTTTTACCATCAATATTCTCCTATAAGTAACACGTTTAAAGAATTTCCATAAGAAGATGATTCTTTAAATCTTGCAATTTAGATCTAATATCTAAAAATTAGTATATACATCTAGCGTCTACATAATTACAAATAACAGTCATATTCATAACTGAAACCAGACTGATAAGTTCTATTAACATTAAATTGCATTTTAAAACTCAGTCTCCCACAAATATGTTCTACAGTATCAGTAAAAACCAAGTTTAAACGTATCGGGGGAAGATTACACATAGGGCGAGCAAACTGACGTTGTTTTGCGAAGCACATGGTAGAGCATGTACGGGTGATCTTTATTACTAAGAAATGTTTGATAGTGATCGAATACACGTTTTAATTTGAATGACTTGATTGGTTAATTTCAATATTGAATTTCAAATCTTGAATCTCCTTGAACCTTCTGTAACGTTTCATTTCATGTATTTTTTTATCAGCTAAAGAATGGTCTTCTCAAAATTTAATTTTTCTTAAATACATCAAAACATGTCAATTCATACAAGTTTTAAACACATCATTAAATCTTTTTGAGACAAATAATCAATTTCGATCAAATTCAGTAAATAATTATAACTAACTTCACGCCAGATTTTGTTATCGATTAGCACCTGAAAGTAATTGCATACTTACTTTAAAGTGATCTTATATTAGTAATTAATCCATGGTTCATATTTGTTATTGTTTTGACAAAAGGATATCATCATAAAAGTCCACTTCATGAGATGTTTTTGTTTGTCAATAAAACAACTTGTTAAATCTTTTGAATTCATAAGATCCACTTTTTAAGGATTCTAATATTCTTTTAATGATTTTAACGGATCTATTTCGCAGATATATTTTGATAATTAATGAATGAATATTGAAATTTTAAATTCGTTGATGATTTAATTTTTGACTTGGAAAGGGGGGAGGGGTGGTGGTGGTGTGGTTATACACGTACTCCAGGAAATGTAAGTTAGCCATCGGCAGAGATGTTTTATGTTATGTTCTTAAATTTCAGAGAATATTTTTCCATTTCAATCCTCTGCAGCAATTTTAATTGATCTACACAAAGTAGTCGATTACAAGATGAATATTTTATACATAAAACATATTTTTGTTTTTTCTAAATTTCAGAGCATTCTTTCGTTGCAATTACGCACACAAATTGTGATTAACAGGTTCTGGTACATTATGGAATGAGTATTTTATACCAAAACTCTCTTCTTTTTCAGAGAACTCTTTCATTTCGATTCACTTTACAAATTTTAATAAATGTTGATTGATTTTCACAGAACTCTCAAATTGATATATTAGTTATGTATAGGTAAAAGAAGTTCACCTTATTGGAATTTCACCTAAATTTGTCTTTCTAGTTTTCCTACCAAAATGAAATAATGGTTATTTTTCTCATAAAAACGAATAAAAAAGAGGTGTATCTTGTCTTTTGAAATCTGTTTATTTCTAGTTATAATATGCTTATTTTTTTTAATGAAAAGGACAATAATATCACATTATACGTTTATCATGTGATAAACCAAATCGACATTGAAAACAAATCAACATAGACATTGAATTGTTTTAACATCTGTAGCCCTTTTCACAAAAGTTCTTACGATCAATTTTTATCGTAAGTGAACATTTTAGTTTTTGTTTATTTTCACAAAACATCTTATGAGATTCTTACGTGTAAAATGTGTCGTAACTTTACGATAGCACAAACACTCTCGTAAGCATTTCAAAACTGTAAAAAAAATCATCATATGATGTAATATATACAATAGAAACAGCTAAATTTAAAGTTTTGAGCCACATTATACCGTAATTTTGCATTATATAGCAGTTATTGTCGAAAAAATACATAAAGAAATTCTCCAAAAAATTTTACGGCAAATTGTTCTCGTAAGATTTTCCTACGTCACATTAAACACACATTGTGATTGTGACGTCATATTTTAATTTCAAATACATCACAGTGATTTCACTTGATGTAAGTGGTGTATAACTTTGTTTTGCGTCCTGTCTATGAGAATTTTCGTTTATTTATATGTTTCTCCTCTTTTATAAGAACTATTAAGTGAATTGAGATCGTTGCCTCGGAAAGGATAACTCGTAAGTAAAATCTTAAGTGAAATATGTTACGAATGCGTTCGTGAAAAGCACTTAAGATTTCTCGAAAGAGATTCTTAAGTTAAAATCCTACGCAAAATTTTAAGTTTTTTTGTGAAATAGGCTACTGTTTATTTCTAGAATAATTGGGTATATCAATTTTCTAAAATCCCTGTTTGTATTCTTTGTAATTTCAATGTGCACATCTAATAAAGATGAAAAGATTATTTTACTAGAAAAGAGGAAAAAGCAAATGCACAATTATTAATTTAAAATCAGAATATTTTTCCGAACCTCCATCCCCCAAACTGGTTTAAAAAGACAAACCAAAAAGAAATATTTGTAACCTTTATCAAAAACGTGAACGATTTTTTTTTTCAAAATAATTGTTGTTGCTTTTTATACTTACTGTTGTTAACAACTGAAACCTAATTAAATTTTTTTTTTAAGGGAAAAAAGATTTGCAAAAGCAAACTATGAAAGACAACATCAAACATCCCTGCCTTGCCAAATATATTATCAAATGGCTGACTTACTTTCTAGTTACAAACTAAATCATCTACGAATTTACAATGTCAACATTCATTAATTTAAAAAAAAAATCCGTGAAACAATCCCGTTGAAATCATAAAAATTCCAATCCTTAAAAAGTGGTTCCTATGAATGAAAAATGACAATAACAAACTGTCAACCATCTCAAAAATCCATAAAACGTAATACGAATTCAAAGCAGAGCAACACGGACCTCTAAAAAGATAGAGGTGGGATCAGGTGCCTAGGAGGAGTAAGCATCCCCTGCCGACCGGTCGCAGCCGCCGTGTGCTTATTGTCAAAATCATGAGAAACGGAAGAAACCGTAATCAGTCGGGTGTATAAATAATGGTCTAACAAGAATGAAAAACGTCAGTCAGCATGTGTCTTAATGAAATATTGTACTTGCTGACAAGGTCATTGTATCGACCATAGAACTTGCATAAAGGTGATTTTAATCGAAGTTCTTGGTATTCTTGTTCCAACAACCTGTTTGTTAGTAGTTTGCCTCGTTTAATAAATTGTTCGTATGTAGAGCATGCTCTTGCATAACGAATAAGCTGAGAGACATAAACCCCATAAGCAGGTGATGATGGCATGTTGTTACATAAGTACGGGAAATTGACGAATGAAATATTAAAATCATCACGTTTATCATATAGATTTGTTGTTAGGTTACCATTAACGTCCTTTTCTAGTAAAATAACCAAATATAAAACATGTTTCAGAATCTGGGGTATCTTTTATTTCAAGCTCACTGAGATATATTGATTTAACATAAAAGTGAAAGTAACAGTTGTTAATATATAATATAAAAGATTTTGCAAGTTGTTTTATTTGACAAAAAAAAAAACAAGTTTGTTGAAATGGACTTTACTATAGTATCCTTTTGTCAAATTCTTATTTTATACAACAAATTTCGTGGATTTATTCCTAATATTTTAATTAAAACTAAAAGAAATAACCATTTCGTGTGGGACATGTATCGTATTTACCAAACTTTAAAGAACTCTTCATATATATGGCATAATATATTTGATTCTTTTTTTTATTCTGACTCTTGAATAATTGATCAACCGGATTGAGAGATAAGATTAGTTTTAAAGAGGCTGGATGGTCAACAAATTAACCATCAGATTTACATAAAATGTAAAG
The DNA here is from genome assembly GCA_016163765.1 of Magallana hongkongensis. Classification (NCBI taxonomy): domain Eukaryota; kingdom Metazoa; phylum Mollusca; class Bivalvia; order Ostreida; family Ostreidae; genus Magallana; species Magallana hongkongensis. The sequence continues at coordinate 10,595,708 of WFKH01011925.1, read as the reverse complement.
GGTACCTCCAATCATTTTTTTTTACCTATCTATAGAATTGATCTATCTTACAAAGCTAATAAAACCGCACCTTGATATCTGCACTGAGTTAGCAGATATAAATAATTAAATGTGACATTTTCTCCCTTCTCATGAAACACACGAGCGTAAAATCTGAAAAAATGTCGCTTTTCAGTTGTAGAATGTGCTACATAGCAGATGTGTCAACGAGCATCATTACATCGCAATCAAGTGAAACTGCAAGTGATGTTTAAATTCTTTTCAATGTAAAGGAAGATTTTACAAATCATTAAATATGATTTAAGTGAAAATAAGCATTTAACCTATAGGATGCAAATAACAATGAAAGTAGCATCCTGTCCCCACACATGTGTAACAATTCATTACGACTCAACACCCTCATCAGTGTTATAGGCCAAAAATGAAATGGTCTTATATGTTTTAGACTCTCTATTGTCAGAGAGTATACATCACTCACTTTCAGAGGTATTTGAATATCTTAATCAAGTTAGCAATTCAATGTCTGCCTCATCAGATTAGATCTATTCATATGTAGTAATCATTCGCTCATTATTCATTACGATTAGATGACATATTTGAATTTCTTTAATAAAAAAAATAATAGCATACTTAAATATGTGTGTCTCTCTGAAATTAAACACCCTCACCCTCTGTGAAACAGACCTATTTTGCAAGTTGATAAAAAGGTACATGTACATATACATGTACAAGGTTTACTCAATAAGTTCTCTCTCTTTCTCTCTCTCTCTCTCTCTCTCTCTCTCCAAAAACTTTACTTTAAAACTTAAAGTACCCATAAACATTCCTTGATAGGGATGGTTGTGACTCAGTTTTGTTTTTTTTTTTTCATCAAATGTTCTTCTGAATAAAATAACAATAATTAGATAAGAACCTTTTATACAAAATGAATGTTTCTTGTAATCAAACATTGGAAACTAGCTAGGGTATTTCATTTTTCACATTCTGCCGTTGTATTTCAAACTACAATAACTGTCCACAAAGTATCACGTATAATTAAATGAGTCGGACTCCTAATAGCCAAAATTTTGAGTAGAACAGTATTTAAGGTATATTTTATTCATTCATTCATCCTTTTAAGATATTAATCAAGTTTATTTAAGAAGGAAAGTAGTGTCCAAGTATAACAAATCAACAGA
>WFKH01011925.1:10581240-10594430 GCA_016163765.1 Magallana hongkongensis | reverse complement strand
ATATATATATATATATATATATATATATATATATATATGTCATTTTCCCTTGAGTCTAAGAAAGGCAGTCCGTTTTATTTTGGATCTGATGTGGTTCTTTCTTAAATTGAAATTTTGTGCTGGGACACTACATCTAAATGTGTATTTTAACACCCAACCGTAGCACATCTCCTACCCCTCTTTGATCACTGTGACAATCAGATGACAATACTTTAAGTTAGTTTGTAAAGCAACAGAGACTGCCTCTGCAGTTGGACACATTTATGAGGCCACACAGCTGATAATAGCGGAAACAGCCGAGCGTAAGGTTACTCTCAGTTAGGTTTGACATTTTAATTAATTCCAGCTAAACCATAAATCCTACAATCTTGGTTTTTTTCGAGATAGTGTTTTAAATGATCAGATGAGTATTTTCACGAAACAAGTTTTTTTGACTGGAGGTACCTTTTAAGCATTGATTTATTATAGTCTGGTTCTGATTTCTAAAAAGGGCTCTAGAAATACGTTTTAACGGCAAATAATTATTATTTGGTCCAGCATGTTTTTTTTTTATAATAACAGTATGCTGTGTCTGAAAAAATATGCTGGCCTTCATGAAAATGGCGTTAAGTAGGTCAAAATGGCGATTCAAAATGGCGGACAGCAAATCTTCAAATTGTTCTCTTAAAGTCTCTTCAATGGGGAAAAAAATGACACACATCGATTCCTTGAATATTTTTAAGCAATTGGCATTAGCCGTTTGTATTTATTTCCAGTTCATGATGCTAAGAGATACATACAGCTAAATAAAGAAGACATAATGAATTCGTTTATGCAATAATGTGAACACTTTCTAATTTGTACTGTGAGTACGTGACCACCAATCCATGGATATCATGTACTATACGTGTAAACCGTTGGAATGATCAATAGTTTTATAGCGTAAAGTAAATTACCAAAAGCTCAAAGATCATGCCGTTTATACAAATATTGGATTGTGTTACAAATAACCCTAATAGATGCATCACTTTCAGAATTTTCATAACAAAGTTTGTAGATGTATTAGAAGAATATTTACATGTAAATGAATTAAATGTAAATGAATGAAGAAAAAAAAGAGAAATATTTTTATTAAATGTAGAACAAGCAACCGCCTTCTAACAATGGAATGTCGTCAATAGAATTGCATGGAACGAAAAAAAATAGTTTTTTTTTTTCAAATTTGGGATGTCATTCACTAATTGTTAGAATGTAAAATATTATCATCAATTTGATATGATATATTAGCGAGAAAATATCATGTTCAGCAAAATGCAAATGCTTTGAAGTGACATAGTGGCTAAAAAAGGGTATTTAATTTTTTGGTAATGACAACCGAAATATGATAAATATGAAGATATATAAGACATTTTCATTCATCTCTTATCAGCTTACAAGTCGTCAAAATTAGTGATTTGTGAATGAATACACAACCAAATATTATACGTTTACAGTATTTGCGAATGTATACAAGATTTTGAATTTTGAATACGATGTTTCAATTTATATCAAATAACAAAATTAATTTTATATAATTCAATATAAATGGCATCCTACCTGAATTAATGATAATAAAATGTATCACAAGACACTTAATATAGGCATTGTTATGTATGAAATGATTCAATCTTACATTAAGTAAAAAGGTAGCATAAATGTAATTCAATAATAATAATAATTTAAAATTGTATTAAATGATAAAATATTATATGAGTTTAATGCTATATTGTATATTATTTTGATTTAAATATCATATCATATGTTAAAGTACAACATTGTATTGTTTTACATGGTATCATATCATACGATTATGAATCATATGATGCAATTCAAATATACCATGGAAGTGAATCAACAAACATTTTTCAATATCATATGAAAGCTTGGTATTGATTTTCATCATAAAACCAAACCTATAAAAAATGCAAACATTTCAAAGTAGAATAATTTAACAACATTTGAAATTCGTTCGTCTTCATTGCTCTAAGTGGGGTCAGAGTATTAAACGTTTTATACACCCCTTTCCTTTGGAATTCCCTGCCATTAAGAATATTGATTCACAACCCCCTCTTACCCTTTTAAAACTCTTTAGTTATGGTATCGCTAGCCTTATTCCAGTCCCTAGCTGTCTAGCTATTAATTTTACTATGGCCTGTTTAATGATACGACAAAATTTATTTATCAAGAAGCGAATCGCAATTTTTTTTTTATGTCAAATAGACCTATAAATTTTTGAAATAACAATGCTTCAGACACATTTTTTAAACATGGTATATGAAGATTAATATTAAAAATTCAGTATGGATTCCACATAAAATACAAATGACAAAGAAATGTCTCCAGTTGATAAAAAGCGCTCAAACATCACGATTTGCCGATCAAATTTCAATTCAACGGTATAACGTTTTCTTTGTCCTGAATAAAAATGATCCATTATGCATTAACACCATATATATCATGAATCTCAAACGATATCTGAAAGATTTGTTTATCATTTATTATTTATAGTTCTTATGTTTTTGTGAAAGATAAAACTTCATGAATTATTGGCATGGTGTTCATAATTGTTAAGATCGCCCTTGGGAGTTTATGTGTTCTGTTTTTGCATTCCATTTATTTGTCTGACATTCGGAAATACAAACCGCCAGTATGAAGCCGTCAGTAAACTCACGATTTCAGTTCATTAAAATTTATTTGCTCTTTCAAAAAATAAAAGAAACACATTTTTGGTCTTTAAAATAGAACGACAAATAAATAATCAACAATGGTAGTCAGCAATGTGAAAAAACGGTGTTTGTAAAGGGTGCAACATTTATCGTATACATTTTTAATGGCATTGTACAATAAACATTAAAGTATTTCAAATAAAACCATGCATATGTAATATTTGTATTTAAAGTAGTTCGAGTATCGCACTACGTCACAATCCAGTGATATGCTTAGCTACACCACCAATTCGAGACCTACATATACATGCACGTATAAAAAGTTGAAGCTCGCAAAACGGGGAGTGAATATAACAAACTTTCTTATTTCTAAAATTTGAACTGTGATTTGGTGTATCATTTTAAGTAGTATATTGATACCCTAATGACACTACCCCTTCGTTTGATTAACAATAACATTACATGTATATACATTGCAGGTAAATCTTTAAATAGGATGTTAAAGATTGAAATGTTTTAAATTGCTTACATCACAGTGATCTCTGATGCATAATTTACCCAGCTTAACTATTAGGGCCCCGCTCTGCGGGCGTCCTATAGTGATCAGTCTGTCCGTCCGTCCGTCTGAGATCTCTTGTCCAGAGCATATCTTCTCTCCTCTTGGGCCAATCTGGCTCATACTCCACCCACAAAGTGCCTATTCGTAAAGGAATAGCAGTAACCTTAACAATGTTTCTAGGTCTAAGATTAAGGTCATAGCAAAATTATATGAAAAATCCTTTTTCGGAGCACATCTTCTCTCCCCTTGGACCAATGTGGTTCATACTTCACCCACAGAGTGCCTATGGTCAAAGAATGTGCAGTAATATTTAATCAAGTTTGTAGATCAAGGTTCAAGGTCCTATCGGACCATGCAAAAATCCTTTTTTCAGCGAATATATACTCTCCACGTAGCCCTAGTTGAAAAAGGTGTGAAGTGAACTTGAACCAAGTTTCAAGGTCAAATGTGAAGGTCATATCAGAATTATATGAACAATCCTTGTCCGGAGCATATCTTCTCTCCCTTTGGTCCAATCTGGTTTATACATCACCCATAGAGTGTCTGTGATCTTGGACTTAGCACACCTTAGATATGATAAAATACTATGCTGAACCAATTTATAATCGTTTGTTACCTTAATTTTTAAGACTTCAAAAGAGAACTATAAAATTTGGCTGTCGACCATTTTGACCGCCGTTTTGACCTAATTATCGCAATTTTTGTCATTTTGTCATACTTTTTAGACTAAGCACGCCTTAATTATGCAAAAAAAAACTTTGCTGGACTGAATTATTATTGTTTTTTCATGCGTTTTCCCTATTTGAAAATCTTAAGAAAAAAAATATGACATCTGGGTATTTTCGACCTAATTGACCTTTTTGGACCATTTTGACCTAAATAACGCCTTTTGGGGAAGGCCAGCATATTTGTTTATACGTAGCACACTTTAGATATGATAAAATACTATGCCGGATCAATTCATTATTGTTTGTCAATAATGAAAAGACTCTAATAGAAAATTATGAAGTTTGGTTGTCCGCCGTTTTGACCTTCCTAACGCCATTTTCAGGAAGGCCAGTATATTTTTACGGACTCAGCACACTTTAATTATGATAAAAACCATGCTGGACCAAATAGTAATTATTTGCCGTTAAAAAATTTTTTTTCGACTAAACCGGACCAGACTATTATGCTATGACCTATCATTAAGTAAAGAAAAAATTCGGATATTTTAACTTTCATATTTTTCTGTATTTTTTAGAGCTCAGTACAGTTTTAAAACGACCGCGACCATTGTGCACTCTTAGTATCTACACATTTGCTATCAGATGAATTGATATCAAAATCTCTCTTGGTGTTAGATATATTATAATTACTATATTTGATCAAAATTGATTACGTGTTTCAACAATTTAAAATGATGTGTATGAAACAGGTATCATTTGATTTTTTAGGCATTCGAAGAAGTAATCAATTATCATTAAACTTATTTTTGCCTACTAAAAAAATCCATCAAATCTAACGTTACAAAACGTTTTAACATTCATAAATACTTTAGTGATTCAGAAGCAAAGCAGGTCTCTACGGAAAGCTTGGAAGCTCAATCCCGTATTCGAGATGTGCAAAAATGATATTCGAGATTTCAATTAACTAATTCAAGCGTGTATCCAAGCAATATCAACATTTCCCAATTAAGATCATCCGTACATGCTCTGACATACAGATAAATGTAATCTTAATTAAATTAAATTAATTAAATAATTAAACTTGCTAGGATGAAGTATTCAACCTTGAAAAAATAATCGATGCATCGATAATACTGTGTGTCGCCAATCTAAATGATGTTGCTCGCTCTATCCTGCATTCTCCTCATGAAACATTTTAACCAGATATGTATTCGCCCTGATAATTGATACCGTAAAATAAGTTTTACAACTCATTTTTATCTTAATAGAACATATAGAAACAGTCTGATTCAGTTTTGAATATGAGTACTAGTATCATTTGTCAATTTACAGATTTATCAGATCAACATTTAAAAAATAAAGATTTTTGTAATATGATTTGTAATTTAAATTGCTCTTTAAAAATTTGAAGAGCTATTTCAGTCTTGCTTGGGTAATTTTCAGTATAGGAGAATCGGCATTTTATACGATCACAGACAGGTATGGTTAGCTGCCAATTGGTTGACAGTGCCCTAAAAAACTCATATATATTTTTTGCAGGGGGGGGGGGTTACAAGGCCTTTTTGTTTCAAGAGGGTCCGAGCCCAAGTCTATTACAACAGTTCCTACGTTTTATTATTTGTGATACCGGACTCACAGCCCCCTTTAAATTTAAGCAAATAATTGTATCAAACATTGGTTAAACATTTATTAAATTTGACGAAATTGACAAATATATTTAAAACATGTTCTCTGTATGGGTAGTATTTACATTGTAAGTAATTTACTAAAGATACACTGCAAAGTTTCAAATATATGACTTATGCAGTAGTGTACATGTATGTACACATATACTACTGCATAAGTCATAGTCGGACCGAATTCAGAAGTGAAATCACTTTATTTGATGGAAAAATTTCCGGCTCTCTCTCTCTCTTTCTATCTCTCTCTCTCTCTCTCTCTCTCTCTCTCTCTCTCTCTCTCTCTCTTATAAGTCTGGTTGATAGATGTCGCTAATTTTTCACTAATACAATCTCAGATGCAAAATCCAATTTCATACCAGGGGACAACTCGCCAATTCACCCCTTAAAGGAAGACGTGTTCTCGTTATCTTACTCCTTTTATTGAGAAATTCATGCAATATTCAAACAGTCAAACAGACCATATTACATAATTATAGTATTAGCTTAATCAAATTTGACCGTCTTGTTTTCACAAGGTAAGTTCAAGGTCACTGTTTTTTAAAAATCTAAATGACGATAAAAAATAAAGTAGTTATTTGTAGTTATGAAGACATCTGTTTAAGATATGAAGTTTCTATTCTACAATGAACTGATAAAAAAAAAAATCACAAAGTGTATCAGTTTATACGACTTAATAAATATTTAAACTAAAATTAATATTGCTTTTCCTCTAGTAATCTTAAATGTTTAAGATCTTAAATTATTTTCTATGCTTCCAATATTAAAACATTTCTGATTTTGTTAAACATGAAAACTTTATTTAAAGATATAGATTGACAGCAAATAAAATATTTTGACCGTTAGGAATGAGAGAAAATCCGGTTTAAATGATGTTTTCACACAAATTTATTTAAAGAGTGAGCGTCAAAAAACGCTAATAAAATGTAGTTTTATCGGAAAATCATAATTAAAAAACACATTCTTAAACCCAAGTATCTTATTATTAGTTCACATTGGTTGAAAAAAAATCAGCACTAATGTTATTGCTTTATAAATACTAAATACGCTCATAAATCTACATTTATTCTAAATTATAAAAAACATGCTATATTTTCCTGCACATGTGTTTTGCCAAAACATAGTCCTGGTTAGATTCTAAACTTTGATAAATATTTCGATGCGAACTTGTATAGTAGTAAAAAAAAGTAATATTTTTTAATTTCATTTGATCTTTATTTTATGAACATATAATAATATGTACTTTTGATATTTTGACACGTCGAATACCAGAAAATACTCCTTCTTAATATAGGATATAACTTTTTGCCGCCTTTGGCTTGTCGAGAACTTGAGGGTTATTACATAGATAAAACAAACTAGAACTTTCCCAAATGCATACTGTAAACATGAGACCGAATTCTAAAACTGAAAAAGAAACTATTTTATCTCTTTAAAATAACAACGACATATTTATTATTGTTACATGAACCGAACATGCTCACTCTGCATAATAATGTTCAAAAATTACTTTCGGGAATGCATGGAAATGGGTCACTAGACAAAGAAACTAACAAATTTCTCAATGACAACAAACCGTCAGTAAAACAGGGCCATCTATATTTTCTATCTCGCAATGCACCACGCCGACAAGGAAAATAGGACAGTACTGTGATCACTTTCTCGTCCCTATTGTACAAAAACAATCAACTTAAATTAAAGACGCTGTGGACTTTATCAACAAAATTGAAAGCTCATGCCACCACCAAACGCTTGATTAATTACTTAAAACGTGACAAGCATGTATACTAACAAAACATTTAATCAACTTCTCTTATCGGTGCACGAGGATAACATGCGGCTTATAGAATCAAATAAGACGTTCCATACTCCGCATTTAAGGCGCATCTGTCAAAAGCTAGGTTACCTTTTCCTAGAAAAGGACTCAATTATCAAAGAAAAAATAAACACAAATCGAGCAAAACTCATCCTCAAAAAGACCCTTATCTACTCTAAGCAATAATCAAATAATCCTACAGTATTGGATAATCAATTCAGTATTTGTCTTAAGGACTGGAAAAACGAATTTAGAAGTATTATGATATTGTACTCAGGAATTTTTAATGCGACGAGATAATCTTGATTTTGATTATTGAATTTTGATTAAATTATAGCTAACACTACACATGTGAGTTGCAATTCTACCTGAATTTGCTTGTTCTGCACATGTACATTGTTCGCATGATACGTTTTAACCCGAGGAGTATTCGCTATGATTAAGAAAAAAAAAAACACTTAGTAATTAAGGGAAAGTTTTTAAATCAGTAAATCTAGTAAATGTATTCTTTGGATTGTACGTGTATTCCTTGCGATCGTACGTGTATCGATATCAGGATCGTTCATGTTAATTGTCAACAGTCACGTTGTAGCCACTGTAATGATTAAAACGACATTTACTAGATTTACTGATTTAAAAACTTTCCCTTAATTACTAAGTGTTTTTTTTTCTTAATCGGAGCGAATACTCCTCGGGTTAAAACGTATCATGCGAACAATGTACATGTGCAGAACAAACAAATTCAGGTAGAATTGCAACTCACATAATATTTTAACTGATTTAAAAATATGTTCACTGTGAGCTTATTTATCTAAGTCGTTTTAATCATTACAGTGGCTACAACGTGACTGTTGACAATTAACATGAACGATCCTGATATCGATACACGTACGATCGCAAGGAATACACGTACAATCCAAAGAATACACATACGGTCGCAAAGATACACTGATGATTACACAGGATACACGGACGATCACTTACTTGCTAAACTTCCACGATAAACGAATGATAATGATATGAAACGGACACGAACGATTCTTTACCATTCAACACACAAAATCAATAGTAAATTTTAAGAGAAGAATACGAAAATATACAAAACTATGGTTGATCTTCACAAAATATTGTATTGCTTTGACTTATTATTTATTGTATTTATTGTGTTTTATTTTAAAAACAAATGATAACTAGATACTGTCATTAGACAGTAATACCCGCACTAAGTGTTTGCCCCTAAATAACACTGTTTTGTACCAGTTTTAGTAAAAACGAAGGATACATGCAATTTCCGGTAATTTTTAAAAATTACAATTTCATAAATTGAGATTCAATCCCATAATACACATAGCGGCCCTTTATGTACAATTTGGGGTTGAACTTTTTGCATGTGAATTTTAAGTTAATCAAAAATCTTAGCATTTAATGTCATAGAAAGTATGGTCTATATAATTATTACAAACAAAATTAAATTATGCCCCTCCCCTCGACGGTTGCCGGCTTTAGATTTGCTTCTGTGTGCCAACATCATCGTGTGTACGGATTTAGAGAAGTGGTGGGAGTGAGGGGTCTAGACTCCCCCCCTTGAAAATTCATTTATATTACCGTAATATAGTAAATTTACCAAAAATACACCTCGGACCCCAATCCCACCAACCCCCCCCCCTGCAAACACACACTCCTCAGGGATAAATAAACATCAGAATATTTTGATAAAAACGAAAGCCTGCCTGTACATGTAGTTGCAACAAAGAAGATTTTAAACAGTGCAATATAAATGACATAATTTTATTGCACAATGATTTTCAATGGAAAACTGCCAGGACAGAAGATAATTACTGATTTAAGGTGGTATAAGACACATGTTGATCTTTAAGTGGATAAAAGTGCCTTATAATCAAAATGGTGATGTTTTAGAATTTTAAAATTTTACAGTACATGTATTTGGCAAAAAAAAAAAAGAAATAAATAAAAAAATAAGATTTCAAAATTTTTGAAACTTAAGTAAAAAATAAAAAAGCCCCAGCAGGATTTGAATTCTCTACTTACAGACACATAGTTAATGCTCTTCCCATTGCACTTCACTCTTAGGTAACATTATTTTGGGGGGAAAAATATTATATTTATACTTTATTGTTTATTTCAATAGGGAGAACATCACAATATGCGCAGGTGCCCTGTACCACCTTAAGACTGAAATGTGTGCTTTACATAGTTATTTACCTAATAAAATAGTGCAGTGGGTTTTGAAGAATAAATTATAAAAATACATGCATGTTACAAATAACCGATCTTTGTCTGAAGTTAACATACTTAACACAGGTCTGCAGGTCGCATTAGCGGGTACTAGTTTTACCCGGCTCTTCGGTTAGATGGGTTTCACGTGGTGTACATACCGTCATGTGTTTTCCATATGCAGAAAAGGATTAATTAACATGCATAAACGTTTCTTTTGTGATGATCAGCAAAAGGGATTCATATTGTGCTCTTATTGGATAATCATTATGATGTTGACCAATATAGGTAAGCTTAAAACAGGTAGTAGAACAATATTATAAGCCACCAGTATAGGTATAAGTTTTACTTTCACTTTCTAAATAAGTCCCTTTGCCAGGATACTGTATCATCATCTTTTTATATTTAAATAAGCTTATCATCATTACCTATCCTATTGCATTTGTAACAGTTTCTGTCATTTTAATTGCAAAAGTTATTTTTTCATTTGTCAGACTTAGATTTTTTATTAAATTTGTGTATTACATGTGTAAGTGTAGAGACTTATCATGTTTATATGATTAGAAATATGATAGGAAGGAAGAGGTCTTTTTTTTCTTAATGTATCATGATGCATCAAATATAATATAGGCCATGACCATATGGGATTGTTCTGACCCCATGGAACAGGAAAATACCAAATATTTTCAAAACTGTTGAGATCCCCACCACCAAACCATATATATTCTCAATTGTTTCTAATGTCATTATAATGCATCAAATGGTATCAAGTACATGACCTTGTAACGGGATGAGCGGAGGCTACTCCAAACAACAACAAGACATCTTAAATTTAACAAAATTTATTAACAAAAAAAAAAGAGAAAGAAAGAAAAGATAGAAATATAAACACTAAACCACACAAACACTCACACACCTTTCACACAACTAGAAAAAAATATGATGTATATATAAATGACCAAAAAAATATGATTCAACAAACACCTCTTTACATCTTATTAACTATTATCTATATTAGAAGAGTGTCCGAATCTCCGGGGCTGTAGTCCTGGACCAACTACGGACAACCACAACTAAAGTACGTTACGTCACCACAATCATCATCATCACCATCGTCATCATAATCATCGACACTATCGTCAACATCATCATCTACAACACCATAATCATAATAGACATCATCGTCACCACCATAATCATCTACTTCATCATCGTCACCGACGTCACCATGAGCGACATCATCTACTTCATCATCATCGACATGACCATCATCATCGTCGTCGTCGTCGACCTCACCATAACATCATCGTCGTCATCAACAGCACCATCACATCGTCATCGACATCACCATCGTCGTCGATATCACCATCGCATCATCATCGTCCTCAACATCAACAATATGACACTACAATAAGTGTACAAGTGATACCATAACACCATAATAAAAACAATATTGTATAATACATTATATAAGTATCTCACTGATAGTATCAAACTATAATAATGTATAAATAGTATTATATAAAAGGCAACATCTCAAAATATTCTAAGTATATGGTCACTAAGTAATTTGTTTACAATAAACAATATGGCGTCTGAAACTTCCGGTGACGCACTTCCGCCCAAGTAGTTAAATGGAAAAAGTGACAATAAATTGTAAAATAAAATAACGCATAGAAAATAGCCCTTTAAATCACCGTTTCTTTATACAGCAATATCAAAAACTGTACTATAGAAAAAAACGAATTCTATTCAAACACTCTCGCTAAAGTCACACCTCAGTGAACACACAGGTAACTCTACAGTGAACAATGGCCAAGGTGACTTTATAGGACGACTGCGTAAAACTAATAAAAAGGCAAAAATTTACAAATAAACTACACAAAACTAAATAAATACTTACCACGGTCAGCTATCCGTGTCCGCGTCAAATGCTAAACTTGAGAGACTAAAACATGCCACACCGGCTTCTACCACGATACCCCCTTCTAACACTGAGCACGTCTTTATCGCTGGACAGCTCGGCCGGGTATAACCTAGCGCCTATTGTTAGGGTCGGCCAAGCCCGTTGCAAAGAATTATGGGTAAAAAAAAACAAAATCGGGTGCGTTCGATATGAACAGTGATTGTCACACACCTCCATGTGTTGTTTTTAACCCCCCCCCCCCCCCTTGAAATAGGAAATGATGATATTTTAATAACTTTTGAGGTTCCCATCCCTAAACCACATTTATTCTTGCTCTTTAATGTGTCATAAATTGCGCATCAAATGGTATATAGGTTATACCCCCTTGGAGACACCCTGACTTTCTAGAACTGGAAATAATAAATTAATTTATCTTATTCATATATAGTACGTGTTTGACCCATGTATTTCCTAGCCTAATAATGAACCTAATTTGTTTAGGAGACTTTACAATTGTCCCGAATACATATATAACATTTTGTTTATCTTAAAAATTAAAAAGCAATTTCCAAAATTTTAATGAGCATCTAGAGAAAAATACCAATCAAAAAATGATTTATAATTCGCTACTGTACACATGTAAGAATGTAAGAAGACTCTGAATCTTTAGAACCTGAGGTTTGATTTGGGGGGGGGGGGGTTGGATGTGGAGGATCAACATTTATTGTTATTAAATTTAACTTTGACATTAGTTATGGATCCCCAGGTAGAAAATAAGAAATATCAATAGATCATTTGACAATTATGCAAGGTGTAATGTGATTTTTTTAAAAACATTTTTTAACCGTTAATAAAATCTTATAAGACCCCAAATTTTATATTGAATTTAATAGATCATTCGACAATTAAATAAAATAAATGTAAGGTTTTTATCTGATCACCCGTTGTCCGTACGTCCGTCTGTCGGTCTAGCTGTACGTCTGTAAACTTTTCACATTTTTGACTTCTTTACAAAAACCACTGGGCCAATTTCATCCAAACTTGGTACAAAGCATTCTTATAGGAAGGGGATTCTTAATTGTTAAAATAAAGGTTAAACCATTTTTAAAAGGGAGATAATTGCGAAACAGTGAGTATAGGTGTGTGTCTTTAAAAATCTTCTTCTCACCACTGCACCAGAAATGCCAATATTTACACAAAAGCTTGTATATATAGTGAAGTTCATAAATTTAAAAAATCATGACCCCCGGACCAAAACTGGGACCCCAAGCGGGGTTTAAAATTTAACATAGAAATGCGTAGGAAAAATGTTTAAAAATCTTCTCAAGAACCACTGCACCAGAAATGCCAATATTTAAAAAAAGCTTGTATATATAGTGAAGAATCTAAATTGTAAAAATCATGACCCCGGACCAAAACTGGGGCCCCAGGCAGGGCTCAAAGTTTAACATATATAGAAACATGTTCAACGGTATGGGATATTACTATGAATACATCATTGGGTATTGTAGATTCTAATTGTTAAAATCGTTACCACCGATTTTATACTGGGGCACCAAGAGAGGTTCAAAGTTTAACATAGAAATGTATAGGAAACTTGTTTAAAAATCTTCTTTTCGAGAACTACAATGTTACAGTTTGTG
>WFKH01011925.1:10558077-10569958 GCA_016163765.1 Magallana hongkongensis | reverse complement strand
CCAATACAAATATTAACCCACACAATTCATTTAACTTTTTTATATATAAAAAAAAGTATGGGGGGGGGGGGACAACTCCATGATAATTCATTTTTTTATATGTAAGTTTAACAAAAATCTTTGCTGCGAAAAAAAGTGGGGGGTGGGGGCAGCCCCCCTTGATAAGTCCCAGAAGATATGTATGATTTAGTAAATGAGATTAAATTGTCACTGCAGCAAAATGTGTATCAATTAGAGGAATATTTGAACCAGAATGATTTATCTAGTAATACAGGGTTAGAAAACTTTGTCAAGAATTTTGTGAAATCATTAGGTTTTCTGATGTCTGACTTTCATAAAATGCTCAGTCCCCGACATGTCAATGAGAATAGAAGACAAATAGGCAATGTCGAACCTTAATGATATGGTCGATAATGAAAAAGAGGTAATTTTCGAAGAATTAGAAAATGACATATCTTTAAATGAAATTGAAAATGCTATGAATACTTTAAAACCAGGAAAGAGGCATGGACTGGGTGATATATTTAATGAATATTTCTTTAAATTTAAGGATATTTTGATACCTACAACTTTAATGCTATGTTCACAACAGGTCAGGTTACATATATACTGTGTGATAGCCTTTTGTACTAATAGAGGTATACTTCTAATGCAGCTATTCATTGTGAATTGCGCAGATGCCTCTGGAATGTGATGTTAATTCATGTATTAGAAATGAATGAGGTTTACAGAAATAATTTTTCTGTGCGTATTTTTTTCTATTGTTAGGCAGCAAGCCACCTACGTCATAATGATATTTCTATTGCGCCATATTTTATTGCGCCATTTTTTAAGCTATCAAGTGCTAATGGCAAGCAAGTTTGAGCTATATTTTGCAAAACGACATTCGACTTCGTGAGCAAATATGACAGACAGAGAACGTAGAGCTAAAACAGGCGCAAAGAGATCAGAAATTATAAAGTTTTTGAGGGAAAACGAAGCCATCGAATTGGAAACCACACCGTTACGACCCTCGCCAGCGTCGAAAGTGCAGAAAAGCCAACACGTACAAACGGGCACAGTTACCTCACATCCAATAGCAGACCTTGAATCAAAATGCCGAGAACTAGAAAGAACGCTACAGAGGACGAAACTAGAATGCAGATACAGGGAGTTACAAACCAAGATAGAAACTGAGACGAAAAACCTGCACTTTATAACCCTTCATACTGCGGCGACAGCACCGCCAGCTACGTCGAACACTTCAAAGAGAGCTAGAAAAATCCAGGATTATGTATGGACTGGAACTATGGATTTGTTAGACGAATCTAAAACCATTGATATTGGAAACAGAGTCAAATTGAACGTTGGAGAAAAAAAAAACTATCCTTAGGATTAGCAGTGGGGTTATGCAAGCCTTCAAACTCTGTACTCTGAAAAAGAGTCTAGATTATGTGCACCCATTTAGTCTTCAGACTGGTCGCTAATTATTTGTGGCCAATCGTGTTGTTGTATGATTGTGAATACCATGAAAACCAGTTGAAGTATTCTTACCCGTGGAACACTCCATGTGCACAGCTACGAGAATTCAATCTTATACCAAAAAGGGATAACTCTACCACTCAGACCGTTTCTCACATGGGCAAAATGCAAGTGGAGAAGCCAGCTCATCAACCTACATCGTCGACACCCAACAAACGCAGGATGGGACCATTCTTACCAAATGGGCGAGAAATATACCGTCGTTTTAACCAGGACAACTGTGTGCGTCCAACTGTAGGCTAGCTCATAACTTTTACATTTGTTATGGGACTAATCATCCGGCACCGAAGCATGGCTTAGCAGGAACAACAGCGACAGAACCAAACAAGAAGCCCTCATCGCTCACCTGAGCAACAATAGACATAACTCTAATCAAGTCAGCAAAATTTAAAACATCTGCCGATTTTTATCCACATATTTTTTATGGTAATTACCAAGCTTCTTTTGTAGTTTTAGTATTTGTAAGAAGTTTTTTCTCTCTTCCTATATAAACTCCCCCCCCCCCCTCCTCCCCCCCCCCCCCCAACTTTTTGGCCTCACTTTTCTCTGGGAAATCATGGTTTGATCAAACTTAAATCTGCACAACCAAGTTACTGCTTTTTGGACTGAATGCTTTTCCAGCGGATTTTTAAAGATTTTTCTCTATATCTTCCTATGTAAAAGTTGACCCCCCTCTTAATTTGGCCCTATCATACCCCAGGGATCAGGATTTGAACAAACTTGACTTTACTCTACCTGAGGATGCTTCTACACAAGTTTAAGTATTTCTGGCCTATAACAGTTTTTTAGAAGAAGATTTTTAATGATTTTTTCTTAATATTCCCATGTAAAAATCCATTCCCCCCATTCTGGCCCCACCCTACCCGCGGGGACCATGATTTGAAAAAACTTGAATCTACACTACCTGAGGATGCTTCCACACAAGTTTAAGCTTTTCTGGCCAAATAGTTTTTTAGAAGATTTTAAAATATTTTCTCTATATATTCCCATGTAAAAATTGATCCCCCCCCCCCATTGCGACCCCACCCTACACCCGGGGACCGTGATTTGAACAAACTTTATCTACACTACTTGAGGATGCTTCCACACAAGTTTAAGCTTTTCTGGCCAAATAGATTCTGAGAAGATTTTTAAAGATTTTCACCATATATTCCCATGTAAAACTTGACACCCCCCCCCCCATTGGGGCCCCCCCCTTTGCCCGGGGACAATGATTTGAACAAACCTTAATCTACACTACCTGAGGATGCTTCCACACAAGTTTTAGCTTTCCTTGTTCAATAGTTTTTAAGAAGAAGATTTTTAAAGATTTTCTCTATATATTCCATTGTAAAAATCCACCACCACCCCCCCCCTCCCATTGTGGCCCCACCCTATCCCCGGGGACCATGATTTGAACAAAGTTGAATTTACACTACCTGAGGATGCTTCCATACAAGTTACAGGCTCCCTGGCCTAATAGTTTTTTAGATGTAGATTTTTTGAAAAATACCAACAAATGATTCTTCTTCATCCAGTGATGCTTTGTGCTTTTTTGGTTGAAATCGGCCCAATGGTTCTGGGGAAGAAGATGAAAATGTGAAACGTTTACAACGACAACGCCAACGATGACAGACAAAGGACAAATTTTGATCAAAAAGCTCCTTTGAGCTTTCAGCTCAGGTGAGCTAAAACCGGATAGGCAACTCTCCGTCTTACCACCTGCAGTTTTCAGCCTGGGAAAAGCTTATACCTAACAAAGACTTTGATAGATCATTCATCCTGCAGGGCGTCAAGGAGGTTTTTCACATTGTTCACAATGATTTAGATACTGATACTTATGTTTAATGTAGCAATTTTAAATCTTCCGTAGTTTTTTACAATCAAGTTGAGTCACAAATTAATAATGAAATTTTGCATGGAAAATATGTTGTATGTGATAGACCTATGAATATTGTTAGTGCCTTGGGCGCCATTCCCAAGTCTCGCAACAAAGTAAGACTCATTCATGATGCGAGTCGACCCATTGACAAAAGTATAAGTGATTATACTTCTGATAATTCTTGTTCATATATGGACCTAAGTAATTCTTGTAAAATAATCACTAAAAACTGGGTTTTTGGCTAAATTAGACATTAAGAGTGCCTACAGGTCTGTCAACATTCACTTTAGTAATTATAGATTTACAGATTTAAAGTGACAATTTACAAATGACAGCAGCGTTACATATTTTTATGATGCAAAACTGCCTTTTGGGGCTGCTAAAAGCCCTAGCATTTTTCAGAGATTGTCAAGTTGTGTTTGTAGAATTATGAAACTTCAGTATTGGGTTAGAGCGATTGTTTATATTGACGATTTTTTAGTTATTGAAAAGAAAAATTGAGAAATAAATGCTTGCATTACAAGTTTTGGTCAAAACATTGAGATAATTAGGGTTCTTCATCAATTGGAACAAAGTGGAAGAACCGTGCCAGCAGCTTACTTTTCTTGGTGTGAGAATAGACACTATTCTCACAATAGACACTATTCTCACCCTCTCCCTTCCTCAGGACAAAATGGAAGCTTTACAAGATATTCTTCTGAGATTCCAGTAAAAAAAAACAAAAACAAAAACAAAAACGCGCAAGCAAACGTCAACTTGAGTCCTTGATAGGAAAATTGAACTAGGCTTGTTAAGTGATACAAGGTGGCCTCACCTTTCTGTGCAGAGTGTATAATGCCAACAATTTTTTTATGCAGACAATCTGATAAAGTACTTCTGGATTGTTTTCGTAGGATCTGTAGAGCATTTCTACCTGTATTCAATGGAACAGTGCGTTTTCTAAAAACCCGTCCTGTTCGTTCCCTAATGACGGATGCATGCAACTGAGGAGATAGCGGCTACTTCTGTGGTGATTATTTCTATGTTAACTGGGCACTGGACTTACCTGAGTTGGCAGACAGACAAATCAAAACCAAGGAAACCAGGGCTATAATCCTTTCAGAACAGCGTTGGGTCTTCTTGCTCTCCAACATAAAGGTTATAGTGTATACAGACAATACTACTGCAAGGGCATACATAAACAAAACATCCAGCGAAACTACAATTATTATGTACTGGCTTAGGAGCTTCTGTTTGTCTTAACTTCATACAACTTTAGTGTCTATGCAGCCTATGTTAAAGGCAAATTGAATACACTAGCAGATGTCATTTCACGTCTATATGAACATAACATGCTTACTTAGCTCTATGAAATGTTACCATTTGATGGGTCATGCATTTTACCTGTCACTGTTAAGGCTCTTTTGTCACATATGTGACCTGCTTTTATTTATTGTAGACGGGGCCGAGCTTCTTCAAGTACTGCACACTGCGGCTAATCGCCTGAAGAGTCAGGGGTGGACTGTAAGCACCAAGAAAACATACCAAGCCCAACTTACCTGCTACTTTGACTTTTATACAAAGGTTAACCTACCTGATGTGGCCGCATCACCCGAGCAGATCATCCTATACACAGCATTTATGGTAGATGTGAAATCTTTTAAATATAGTGCTGTTAAGAATTATCTTAATATTGTGAAACCTTTACATTGTGCAAATGACTTTGATGACCCTATTCATGGTTTATGGTTGATCCAGCAGGCACTGAAGGGAGCAAAACGTGAACTTCGGGTTGCCCAAGAGGCAGCTACCAAATCCAGCCTTGTCAACTTTTACTTACTAGGGGGGCTTTATGTTAAGACCTCAAGTAGGACTTGTCTTTTTGAACGGCATGCCTGATAGCTTTTTTGGAATTTTGCACACGGAAACTTCTTATCTCAGGGACCTATCTGTGTAACAGACCGCGACTTGCGTATCCAAAATATAAGCCCGCACGCCAAAGGCTTCTTGTTGTCCTTGAATTGGTCAAAAACTCTGTAGTTTCATGAGCACCAACTTAATGTCCAACTCCCGGACCTGCACGGTCATCCACTGTGCCCAGCCAGATCCCTTAACATCAGACACATCACCTCTCCTTCAACGGGCGAATGGCGAACCCCTGTCGTACAGCTGGTTTTTGTCTCGACTGCGGAAAATCTTACCTAGAGAGGGTATCACCGGGCATTCCTTTCGGATAGGCGGAACCACATTGGCGTTCCAGCAAGGCTTACAAGGTGAACTAATCCAGGAACTGGGTTTTTGGAAGAGCAACGCCTATCTACGCTACCTAGAGTCCAACTTGGACCAAAAATTTGCACATATTTACCAGTTTGGTTTAGTTAAATTTATTATCCCCTTTCCCTCATTCAAACATTTTTCACCTGGGTCTAGGAGGTTAATTTTTCATATGTACTACATGTATGTTATTTGTGATTATTTGCAGTCTTATGAATTGTCTACTGAGCATTGCAAAAATAAAGTTTTTTAGGACCATGTACCTCTAGTTTTTTTTAAGTGAAATGTTAATTCTTGTATTAGAAATGAATGAGTTTTACAGAAATAATTTTTCCGTGTGAATTTTTTCTATTGTTTGGCAGCAAGCCAGCTACGTCATATGTTATTTCTACTGTGCCATATTTTAATGCGCCATTTTTTTTTTAGAAATCTAGAGTTAAACAGTTTGCATAATGTATAGCCACAGTCTAGCGAATAAAACATAATTTTTTGTATTATTTGTCTCAAAAAAGTGCAGATATTAAGCTAATTTATAAATTAACTCTCATTTATTGAATGTTTTTACTTTTATTTTAAGGGAATGTTCGAGCTGCCCCCTCCCAGTTTGATGCACTTTCAACTTTCCACTGATTTTGAGATGTGATGTTTGTAAAAATCAGTGTTTTATTTGGACGACTAGAGATTACTTTGCAAGAATTCTAAGAGAAGGTAGATTCTAAATTGTTTAAATTTTGACCCAAGACTATTACTTGGGCCCCGAGTTCAAAGTTTTACTTTAAAAATATATGGGGAAAATATTTTAAAACTGCAATACAATGATACAAGGAAGTGTTGTTTAGGTGAGCGATGTGGCCCATGGGCCTCTTGTTTAAGATACTGGATGGAACTTTTATCATCAAAAAATTGTATTTTGAATTCATGTTGTTTTGATTTTTATAATAAAATTTTATGTAAAAACAAATGTAAAGACTGGGCTGCAGCGACTTAGAACATGTTACATGTATCAAATATTGGACTAATGATGTTATTGGTAAATCAATGTTTTGAAAAGTCGAACGTATTTAACAGTTGCCAAGCAATGTAATTTTGATAATTATGATCAGTCTCTACTAGCTGAAATGCCTCTTCTAAATGTACAATCTAAAACTATTTAATAGATCATTGTACCTTGCAGTCATATCTGACAAAAAGAATTCCTTTACAATATAAGAAACTTATATGTAAAAGATTATCATCTCATTGTCTTACCATCGAAACTGGAAAATACAATATTTTATTAGAAAGACGTTTATGTCCTTTATATACTTCAGAGATAGAATATGAGTATCATTTTATATTGAAATGTCCTTTTTATTGTAATTAAAAAGAAAAATTACTTATTATAACAAGTTTTTACTGTATAAAACCCTCCGTCTTGAAATTAATTCAACCATATTTCAACACAAAATGCAAAGGAATTGTGCAATTTAGGTTAATATATCAAAAATGCTATTGTTATCAGAAAATTTAATGTATAAACTTGCCTTGTTTCAAGTGAACCGTTTATATGTATATTAACATGACTGTATATCAAATGTCTTGT
The DNA here is from genome assembly GCA_016163765.1 of Magallana hongkongensis. Lineage (NCBI taxonomy): Eukaryota > Metazoa > Mollusca > Bivalvia > Ostreida > Ostreidae > Magallana > Magallana hongkongensis. The sequence goes on along the minus strand of WFKH01011925.1, from coordinate 10,562,741 downwards.
ACATGTATATGTCTATGAGCTGTATAGCTGTTCACCAATAAACAATACAAATACTGCGTAACGGGATACAAAGTAAATAAATTTTTAAGAGGTTCGCTCCTCAGGTTTTGGGTAGCCATTTTGGGTCACCTCTAGTCTGAAAATTCTGCACCACATATTAATGGTAGTAGTATATTTGTATTTTACAATGCCAAATAAACTATGTTGAATAAAATTGTTTTTAAAAAAATTACATTTTTACAGAGTTTAGTAAGGGACTACATTTTGTGGTGGAGGGTTTTCAAGAAGGAAATTAACAATTTTAATAACTCACTAGTTTTAGAGTACTGTTACTTTAGCTTCATAATTTTCAGCGCAGATCAAACTTCTAGATAGTTTGTGTATTACGGTATATTCATGATATTCTGAAAAAAACATATTTAAACAATATTTTGATATTTCTATCGATATATTTTGGCATATTTAGATTATATTTCATAGAAGATAAGAAAAAAAAATACTCCAATTTTGGCCTAAAATTAGCTTATTTCATGCTATATCTCAAATTTTTGAGATGTGACCCCTACTTATTTTACTTTTTAATGAGACGTTAAATGTATGTCTATTTGTATGTAAAGTTTTGGAAAGATGACAGTACTACATTTTTTTTATTTGCGTTATAATTTGATCACTCTAAAATTTTGTAACATCTGCTGTTGTGTTCATTATGTACTGGCCTTTGAAGCCACCAGTAAAGAAAGAATTTTTAAACTTTGACTTAGATTTTACTTTTATAGTCACTACATGTGTTCAACTTCATACTGTATTAAAATCATAACTAAATAATAGTTCAAACTATAAAATGTTTGTTTGATTTCTTCAAATTATCAATTTCTATGTCAAATTTTAGCGAACATTTTAGGAAAATTATCATTTCTGTTTGGGGCCCTATATTTCCAAAAAATGACATGTGACAGGGTCACAAATAAAATGAATGAACATTTTAGGTCCCCATCTTTATATCTAAGTGGTTTTCGGATGATTGACATTACTATTATTTCAGATGCCAACCTCCTTAAATCAAATCATAACTATTGCTTATCTTCCTGCACTCAAATAAGTCCGACAGGAAACAGGTGCATACTTCTCACAGCGGAAATTGTTAAACAAATATTTATCACGCGACGAGTCAACAGGTGGGTGGTTACCTAAACCCAAATACACTGGGCAGAACTTGTTAAATGCAAGGAGCAGTGCTCAGAGTGGATATATGTAGTGGACAATATTCTAATACATGAAAATAAAATTGAATTAAAGACACTTGGTCACTTTTCATTTAACTCTTACAGAGGTTTTCCAGGACAACCCATTTTTAGAACAAACAATTGATCGATTACAATGTATTGTTTAATATTAAGCTGTGATTATTCTCTCATCGTATACGGGGTTTTTGATTTGATAATCAGCCGCGATATGAAAACAAAACAGTTTTAGAAATAAGCCCCAACTTTCTAACCAAAACATAAAATAAGCCGCTGTTTTTTTTTCAAGGTTTTAGGTAAAGGATTTTATCTTTACTAGTTGATAGTTGATAGCTAACAAATAATATCTTAAAATTTTTGATAAGTCTGATGGTTAATTTGTTGAACATTTAGACTCCTAAATGCCATACCTTTATAGGATTATGTTACTTTGCCAATAATTAAGACACTTTTTTCTAATGTTTTTCTTTCTAAATACATGTAAAAATTATTGTTTGGTGAGTATTTTCTTTTTGTTTTTAATATATACTAAAGCAAGAATTCTTAAATACCGGTATCTGTAAAATTGATGTTTAAAGTGAAGACATTATTATTTGATGTACCTAAATTTCCATTTCCAGGGTTTGCAAGCTGAAGTTTATAGCTTTGGTCCTCGCCGTAAACGTAAAACTGATGGTACATCTTGAAAGATACAGAACCACCGTTCATTGGTGTAAATGTGACACGCAAAGACGAATTTTGTCCATTTGATAGCTGATGTGTAACATCGTTTCCTGAATATGTAAAATACATAAACGAGTGAACGAACAAGATACAAATGAACTGTACTGATGAAACAGATGAACTGTAAATTTAATCTAATGTTAAATTTTAAGCCCCTCCTCCATTGTGGTCTCACCCTACCACTGGGAATCATGATTTTACAAACTTAAGTTTATTTCAGTATCTATACTTACCTGCATCGAACATTTAGCAATATGTCACGGACTCCTATTACTATGCCCAAATTATTTTTAGAAGGAGTTATCTTCCCTTAACCCACTCTCTAATACCCGACATCCGGGTACCTCAGTTTATGTGCGGGCAGCCATTTTAATTTCACGCGTGGATTTTCCTCGCTGAAAATTTTCAGGCTATTTACCTACTACTTTGCTAATTCATACGAATTATTTGTTTAACTTTTAAACCTAGGGTTTTTTATCGCTATCGTGCAATCTTGCAGTGAATTAGGGTGTGTTTGTCTTTTATTTTTCCCAAATTGCCTTAGTCTATACTGACCACGTGTACTGTGGTTCCATTGGTAGGCATGGCAGACGATTCATACAAGGCATGTTAACGATGTCACCGTGAGATGTCGTGTATTGACAACCATGAGGACTGTTACCGGCATCGGTCATGTACAGAAGCCAGTCCTTGCCGGGTTTGTAAATCTTGGCCGAAGGACAAACGCAATGCAGTTACGAGAATGATTGAGAAGCATAAACGAAAGAGCAAGAAACTTGCCACAGTGTCTAGAACCCCCGAGGAAAGTAAGACGGCGACAGAGTCAGATTCAGCTAAAGGTAAGAAAGTCGCTTTGCCAGGGGATTGTTCTCAGAATTTAATAGTCTCGCGTAGTCAAACATTTGAGTCGGCTGAGGAAATTAGGAATGTTCTGTCCTCAGAACAAATCGCTATAGCAATCAGCGAGCCTGTCATGTCCAGTCATTCCTATGACATATTGGACAACTGTTCGGCCGTTCCGTCTTCGGAACACGAGAGCTTAACGTTAACCCAGGTCATTTCTATGATCAAGCGGACCAGAATGTTGCAACCCCTGTTGGAATTGCAAATTTTATTCAATTTAATATAAATCAAACATCACAAGGGCAAATGCCTTTCATGTTTCTTCCATAAATGATGGGAATTATGCAGGAAATTATAGATAAAAGAGTACCTGAAGTGTTGTTAGTGCGAGTGCCTGCCGAGGCACGTAAGGAATTAGACCGGAGTGAGCCTGGCACCGAGTGCAGGAAATTTAACAAGTTTCAACCCATGTCAGATAAAATTTCAGATTGTTCTGAAGAATCGGAAGATGAAAGAGATGTTGTTCGCATCACAGAGTCGTCAAATGAGTTTGATGAAGTAGAAAATCATTATGATACAGAACATACACTACATGTACCTGAGGATGCTTTAACACAAGGTTAAACTTTTCTGGTCATTTGGCTTTTGGGACAAGAATCTTAATAATTTGTCAATATTTTTTTTCCTATGTAAAACCTCAACGCACAAATGTGGTCCCACACTATCCCCGGGGACTATGAATAGAGCCATCTTAAATCTACACTATCTGAGGATGCTTCTAAAATGGTTTTAGCTTTTCTAACCAAATTGTATTTGAGAACAATATTTTTAATTTTTTTTTTCATCTGTTTGTTCCTTTGTAAAAATTTACTACCAAATGTTGCCCCATCTTACCCCCAGATATCATTAACTGAAGAAACTTGGACCTACGGTACATGAGAATGTTTCCTCACGAGTTTCTAGCATTATGCCCTTGCTCTATGGCAATCATTCTACGATTAAAAATCACTTATTAAAGCTGAAAACTATTGTAAAAGGCATTGACCGCCATTAAAACTTTTGCAAAAGTTTACTAAACGAAGAAATTTAAAAATATGTCGATCCCCTAGTTTGCACCTTGGAATACAGTCTATTTTTTAAAGTCTCATTTTTTTACTTGGCATGTAGCAGTATAAAGTGAATTAAAAAATTAATTCATAATAAAATTAATCTATAGTAAAATTTTGACTGTTGCCTCCAATATGCGAGCGGGTCATACTTTTTTCGTCGGTTTAATGCATAGTTGAAAATACCGGAAAACGAAACTGTCGTACCCGCAACTATAGCATTTTAACCAATAAATTATAAAATCAAGAAATCTCAACTCATTAACTCTTATGTTAATCTTAAATTAAAACACAATTCAAATGAAGTCTGTACCTACGCCGGCGTGCAGATAAGAAGCTTCACAAAGTGATGCGCAATTGAAGAAGAAAAATGTACATCAATGCGCTCATATGTTGCTTGTAAATGAATGCAAAAGTCTAGCTGGCTTTCCTCATTATGGCTATAAATCTTTTTAATGCATTGCCAAATGCTTCATTTGTAAGTTGTATTTTCAATGGATGTTATTTTTGTAATCTGTTTTCCCTTAACTGGTGAAATTTTGGCGATAAACAATGGACGGGATATGTAAATTAGCCTTGTCTAAGCTTACTTTCTCATATAAATATCCTCTATTGTACTAGTGTCGGACAATTTTATGAATTTTTATTAATTGCAAGGACATGGTAACAAATCAGAGCAGAATTTACTGTTAGTGGGTCTACAAAATCACCGATAATGCGTCAATCATATATATATATATATATATATATA
>WFKH01011925.1:10535700-10548902 GCA_016163765.1 Magallana hongkongensis | reverse complement strand
AGGGGTCATGAATTTCAAAATTTAGGTAAAAGACTTCATGGACATCATATCCATGCATTTAGTTTTTCACATATATATATATATATACGAAAGTATAAAAGAAGATTTTCTAAGATTTAATACATTTTTACTATATGGCCATATTGGCCCAACCCTAGGGCCTACACCCCTGTCCCAGGGGTCATGAATTTCACAATTTGGGTAGAAGACTTCATGTACATCACATCCATGCATTTAGTTTTTCACAAATATATATGGGAGTAGAGAAGAAGATTTTCTTAGATTTAATACATTTTTACTATATGGCTATATTAGCCCCACCCTAGGGCCTAAACTCCTGTCCTAGGGGTCATTAATTTCACAGTTTAGGTAGAAGGTTTCATGGACATCATATCCATGCATTTAGTTTTTCACATATATATACGGGAGTATAAAAGAAGATTTTCTAAGATTTAATACATTTTTACTATATGGCCATATTGGCCCCATCCTAGAGCCTGAATCCCTGACCCAGGGGCCATGAATTTCACAATTTAGGTAGAAGGTTTCATGGACATCATAACCATGCAATCAGTTTTTTCCTCATATGTGTTGGAGTAGAGAAGAAGATTTTTGAAAATTTTGCTTTTTTGCATATTTGGCCCCACCTGTGGCACCCTGGGGTGGTAGAACCACCAATTTCACAATTTACATTCTTCTACCATAGAGATGCTTCACACAAAAATGGAATTAATTGGCCTTGTAGTTTTTAAGAAGAAGTTAAAAATGTAAATTGTTAACGCACGACGCACGACGACGGACGAAAACAGATAGCAATAGGTCACCTGAGTTTACTCATAATTGGAATAATTGTGATAATTGGAAAGGAGAAAATCTATCTGGATTAAAGAAACACTAGCATCGATCCGGGAAAAAAACTTGATTGTGAAGATGACAATAGAAAGTAACAGATCGATGACAATTTTAGAGGTATCACACTTTCACTTTCACACTATCACACTTTTCACACTTTCATCTCTAGAATAGTAAAACAAAGAATCCAAAATGGTGTGGAAAAACAACTACTTGAAGAACAAGCCAGTTTTAGAAAAGGCAGAAACAAAACAGAACAACCATTTACCCTCCGCAACATAATACAGGAATGTACAGAGTGAAATTCTACACTGTTTGTCAACTATGTTGATTTTGAGTATGCGTTTGAACCCCTTCATAAAGAAAGCTTTTCATCAATCATGAAATTTTATGGCTTCCCAGACAAACTGGTCAGGATAGTGATGCTACTTTATGAAACATTTCAATATGCAGTATTTAAAGATGGTGAAGAAACTGATTGGTTCCAGGTAACAACAGGGGTGAAACAGGGATGCACAATGTCTATCACAAAACAGAACCATCAGGAATAAGATGAAAATTCACTGCAAAACTAGAAGATTGCATACGACCTTACCGTTCTTTCATCAAAATTCAATGACATATAACAAAAGACACAAAAACCTAATTGCAAGAGAAGCTGGCCTCAGAATTAATAAAGAAAAAAAACTAAAGTATTGAGAATCAAATCAGATGTAAGAGAAGCAGTCAAGATCGATGGGAAAGACCTAAAGGATGTTGAAAATATGTTAACCTGCATAAGGGGCATTAAAACAAAAAAAAGGAGAAGCTGACGAGAACATTAACCACCGACTTAGAGAGCCAAATCAAAATGTTTTCCATTTAAACAAAATCAAGATTATTTAACAGTCTGGCCCAGTCAGTCTTATTATATGGCAGTGAAAAATGGACACAATAAAGAGGGACAAGAAAAAAGATAAACGCCTTTCAGTACAGATGCCTGAGAAAAATTCTACGGGGTAAGATAGCCAGATAAAATTTCAAATGAAGAACTCTACATGATATTAAATACAATACGAGTAAAAGGCATACTACTTATAAGGAATTGGAATTAGATTGGCCATGACATAAGAATGCAGAACACAATAATTTGTACAACCGCACTGACATGGCATAAAGAAAAAAGAAGAAAACTAGACCGGCCTAACACAACATGGCTCAGAAATACAGAGCAAAAAAAGATCACAGATGGGGTGGATTAGCTGGGCATCGGCGAGGGCAACAGCCAAAGACAGGGACAGGTGTAGACAGTGTGTCCGGGCCATTTGTGTCAGCGGGCACGAAGAGAGATGAGAGGTGAGGTGGCATTTAATTACGTTGTGTTTTTTTGCGGGGTATTCATTCATGAGAATATCATTTATCAATTTTCTACATAAACATGAATTAGTCAATCTGTTTAGGTTATTTGTATAAACTACATGTAGTTATAAATGCATAAATATGCAATAATTATCGTGTTGTGTCTTTTTGTATAATACGAAGATAATAACACACCGATGAAGTTCTGAAAAAAGAATTAACATACATTTTTTTTTTTTACTAGGAATTAAAATGTCAAGCAATATTTATCAATCGTTTTTTACGCATGTTTGAAGGTTTAACAGAATAAGCAACAGTTGATTAAACCAAACTATGAGATAATTAAAAAAAAAAAGTAATCAAAAAATATAATAAAAAACAAGGATAAATAGATTGACTATAACTTCACAAAACAAATCAGACAAATGATATTCACTTACCTGATTGTAAAAATAATGTTGAATACAAAAGAGATGGAAAATAAAGTAACAAATAAAGGAGCAAAATTGCAAAGTATCGATGAAAGGTCACCTGGACCACCAAGAGGTATCTCCAACAAGTGTGCTGCAATTAATAATAGTTATAGGTGTAATGATATATATATATATAGAGAGAGAGAGAGAGAGAGAGAGATAACATCATAGATAGACAAATAGCTTTATGGATATATGTATCAAAATACAAAATATTCACTTTGTCTTCATCACAACTTCCAAACCATTATGAATATTATTTAGAAGGTTTTTTTTTTACTTTTATTGCACTGATGACCCTCAAATCCCTCAGCACAACTCAAACATGTTCCAGGTTCTATTTCACAGATACCAGGCTGACAGTTTTGAGAACATGGCATGGAACAGTTCTCTCCGTACTGTCCAATGTTTAAGCAACCTAAAAAATGCATATATTCCTAACCACTTATATTTTAATTGTAATCGTTAAAATCAATACTAAAAACTAAAATTAATAAATTTATAAATATACTGCAATACTTAATATAGATGTAGTATATATTAAAATGTTAGATTGTCCGAAAACAAATATATTTTGACCTATAAGTATATTTTATTCAACGTTCATATTAACTAGCAACAATTAATCTATAAACATCCAATGTCTATTTCCTTAATTTTAATAAACTGCTTCCAATTCATAGATTCAGTGAGGGTTACGTAATCGAACAATTGCCACTCCTATACAATGTACATGTAACATCATAAAAAATACAGTCAAGACGTATACAAACCTAATGTTTGTTTGCTAACAGACAAAATTTTGATTGGGGAGGGGGGAGGGGGTCATAAAAATGACAATATGATGTTTTCTTTCTTCAAAAATATCTTACCATAAACTTCCAATTCACATAGCTCGTTGTATGCGTATTTTGAATACCCAGCAGGGAATGGGCGAATGGTCCTATTGTTGTAGAAGATGACGTATCGCCCATGATAAGGACACGTTATGTTAATGGAATTTGGTATTGTATCTAAGGTGAAGTTATTGTCTTTAAAACACAACACTCCTTCATCTTTATCGGTTGTGTTGGATACGATAACCGAAAATCCCAAAAACCTAGATGCATGTGTGTTATTAGCACCTGCAATTAACAGTAAAAATATACAACGATTTGGTCAACAAAACGTGTGATTCATTCTGTGGATTGGTTTCGTTCAATTTGCTGACAAAATATTCTTTAAAAAATATTGATGATCGTCATATTTAACAAAGAAATTGAAATGATTTATTGATTGATTGCAACCCCTCCCCCCCCCCCCCCCCCCCCCCAAAAAAAAAACCAGAAAAAAAAACACACACACAAAACACAAAAAACCTACAATAAAGATTAAAATTAAAGAAAAACATAAACAAAAAGTACAAAACTAAAAGCAAAGCGAGTATTGAACCTGTGCCATTCAGTCAACGGAGTAGTCTGTAAAAATATCTAAATAGCAGAGATAATTATATATTACCTTTATATAAATGCATAAGAAAAACATGAGATCCATAGTCCTGGAATTTCATAAGTTATTTTTTTTTATTTACATGCACTTCTTTGCAGAGTTAAACAAGGAAACTCAATGTTCAGTGCTTTTAAAGTGTCAATGATCTCAATTACTTATCAACAATTCTGTGTTTTATAATGAACCCTAGAAATCAAGTACTACCAAAAATTAATGAAACCGTATATCCTTATAAATGTTTTAGTACTATAGAAGTCCATCAGAAAACCTACCCCAGGGAAGTGTATCCGTTCTGTACTGTATAAAGATTCGATGTATGCTTAGAATTTCTCCCAGGTCAACTCTCCATTCTGCTGTTGATTTAAAATTTGCTGATATTGTACACTCTCCCCCAGAAGCAGCGAGATTACATTTTCGTCCATCTACAGCACTTTGTGCTCCCCATTGGGGCATATATCCTTCGAAGGGAAACCTCTGCCATGCTTGTTTATTCAAAGCAATGTTTTCTATCGCAGATTAAAAAATAAAAAAAAATAAAACTCACAACAAAATGATACATGTATTTCGGAACAACAAACAGAACATGATGCCAATTATTGTGGATTGTTGAGTTGATCCATTTAATGTTTGTTGACGTCCAATTTTACTTTCATTATTTACACGAACTAACGATTCTCAAAAATTGATGCCCACTAATATTCATGAAACCACATTATTAATATTTGTGATAAAATATGTAATAGAATTTTCAAAAAAAAAAAAAAAGTTAAAAAAAAAAATCGATTAGAATTGCCTTAAACAACATGAGGAGATGAGTATTAAAGAGACATGGTGACGCACAAACCCATGATTTAGCAAATATCGAATTTTTACACGATTTCCACATAGTTTATATATCATATGAAAAGATGAACTTTTGAAAAATTACGGTGTTCAAAAGTAAATAAATCAAATTAAAAAGAGAAAAATAGAATTAAGCGTTGGGCCAACACGAAAATATTGAGTTTTTCTTCCGCTTCATAGCCACGCAAGCGCAGGGGAATGTAAATACTGCAGCATGGCATACATCATGAGCCAGCCAGAAGCCTCTCATTGAAACATGATGTCTTCAAAAACTATATATTTATTAAGATGCATTCTCTATTAATGCATATTTCTTACCACAGACATCGAATAGCTTCAAATTCAAATTTTTTTTTCTGTGTGTCAATCCCACTGTAACTATTTTTAGACAGAAATCGCAATCACGTGACACTAAACCAATGTCCAACACAACTCGGTTTGTTTACATGTGCGGATGAGTTTTAATGACTTGTAAATTGATAAATGATGACTTATGATGCGTGAAACCTTCCGTATGATGAAATTTCGAATAACTCTTCTTATTTCCGTTGTCATAATCAAAAAGTAAAACATCTATTTTGAGTCACCGTGCCACTTTAAGAATTAAAATACTGAACATAACACAACACAATATTATTTTTGTTATTCGTGTTAAATATATTATAAGTTTATGTTTGGTGAATATTTTAAACCAAAATGATTATATCACTAATACAAAACGTTAGATGTTTTCCTTTTTTTATTACTTCTATTCGTTTTTTTTAAAATATGTTTTACAATGCGTCGAAAACAGGTATTATTTTTTTTCAAAAAATTGTTATTTTATATTATATAGATTAAAATAATATTTCTATGATTAGTTTATGTTATTTTTTTCACTCCTCTGTATAAATTTATATCTCTCTCTCTAAGTAATGTTTCAACGCGTTGCATAACACCAGTGCCTTGAGACAGGAACTAGTGTAATATAATAGGTTTGAAGAAACATACGGTTAGTACCTAAAAAAAATTCCTGCATGACTATAATCTAAAAATACATACCATAATCTAATGCCAAACTTAAGAACCTCTGGAGAACTAAAACTTTCCAAATGATATCCATTAGTATCATCGGTAATTTAATAGAGGAAGATAAAAGTTGGAGAAAATAAAGAGGCTTTATAAACAGGAAAGTTCTACGCAAGTCTTCTTGACTGTTATTAATAAATACTTACATGGGACAATAAGTAGTTCACTCTTCTTTACCACATGTTCCGTTTAGATTATGTAATCGACTTTGAGGACTTTAACAAAGATATATTTTTTTTTTTAAAGTAAGGATGAAAAGAATCATGTAAAAGGATCACCCTATTGCATTCGGAAAGATCAGAAATACGCTAACTAAAGGCAGATAGTTCAGCACAATAGACACATGGCGGAAGAGCTTGTGGGTGACTGAATTAAATAGCTCTGGTATTTAAGTTATATTTGGGATGATCTTTTGAAACATTTTTCTTAGCAAGGATAATGATATATGGGAGGCCAGGCACATTCTAATTATTACTTTTGTAATCCAAAAATGTTAAGATCATTTCTATGTTAAAATCGATGATTTATAAAAGGGTTTGGCCACACATAGTAACCAATTTTCTTTATATTTCATACATGGCAAACCTAGGTGTAAAACGCAAAAAAAGACACTAAAAGTTGGTTGCTGGGGGTAACCGTTGCACTGTTTACCGAGGATAAAGATTGGAAAATAGCAAAACTTACTTACTGTAAAGCCATTTGAGAAGGTTTCTCCCACAAACGTAAACTATTAAAGACATAAAAAAAAATCTTTGTTCGATTGCATTTTTTATTTCATACAAGAAAATTACAACAAATGAAATTAAAGTCGCAGTACCTGTCTACATTCAAAACTGTTTTACTCACATATAACACAATACCAATACACAATAACACTTTTGATAGATTATTTAGATAACAAGCAACATTTTTCCCAGCGACGCTCATATCGAAATACTTCTCGTTTTCGAGTTATAAAGCAAATACTTTAAAGGGCTCTAGATTCCTAATTAAATGGGGCGACCCTTTTTATAGCATCAAATAAAAGCCCTTAATATTTTGCACAACTCTTGTTCTATATTTATTAAGTCGTTTTTTTTAACTAAAACGTTGCGGAGGAGAATTATAAGAAAAAATTCGCATTTATTCAACAAAAATTTTGATTGAATATGTTTGTGGTTTACGTGGGTTAATCGAACAAAGAAAAATAGGATGACAATGTTCAACGTGTTAACATTAAAGCTTTAAAACTTATAAGGTCTTGCTACGTATCAACTCGGATACTTTGCAAGTTCACGAAACACACTTAACAAAAAGGTAATTGCTGGAAACCGGAAGTAGCGATTTCTTTTTTTTCTGGTTTCATAGTAAGCTATTGAAAAACAAATATAAAAATAAGGCATTTTAATCAGAATACAATAGTATATGGTCTTCTGTTGGAAACAAAATGGAAATAGTCGATGATCAATTTTACAAGGTAATGCATTGCCATACAAAATACCAAAAGTTTTCGCTCTTTTTTTTTGGTGATGTTTCTATAAACATGTCTAATTGATATTTTTAAAAAAAATGATTTGTTATTTACATATATTGGAACATAATTAAGAATGGGGAAATATGAATAAGGTACATGTCTAAATCGTATATTATAATGCTTTAAAGTTCGGTTTTTTTTTTACCATCAAATAAAGAATAAATAACCAAAGGCGGATCTAAAGGAGCCTTTTAGAGCAAAATTAAAGCAGTGCAATCAGCAACAACGGGTCCCCTATTAAAATGTTCTGCTTGTAAACAAGTAATTCAATGTTAACTAATTCTCAACATTTAGATGAGGTGTCAGGTTTAAAAGGAATGAAATGTATACAATGTGTATCCGTAAGTTACATTTAACTATTAAACTAGAGAATAATAGCAGATCAAATGTCTGAGAGGAATTTGTCCAATGTTCTAACGAATGTACTTAATTCATCAATTAATAAGTCGATTTAGAATGACATAAGAAACTATCTAAAGGAAAAAAGAAATTTATTGGGAGGAAAAGAAAATTTAATCATGTGTAGTAAGTGTAGGAACATATATAACAGAGAAAAGTAATGCCATAAACCCACTGATACTCAACAGTCTATGAGTTCATCTTCTCAAACAATTGACAAAAGACAGTTATCTAGTCCAACGTCAGTCTCCTTGCAACTTAATCCACAGCAAAGACGCATGCATGTTTCATTGTTTGAAAAAAAAGCCAGGACCAAAACTTCTAGTTACATCCTCAGTGTTAGAAAGCCGTGTTTGTTAAACATTATGTTTTTATTCCATCTGGAAATAGATGCTGTCCCGCACATGTGAAAGATGGATTTTTAACAAGTGCAACAATTGAACAACTTCCAACAACAAACCATGCATTTGTCAACATAACCGCCATTTTAAATTAAATGCAGCACATGCGCGTTCTATGCCAAAGAAATGAAAAAAAAAAACATCTTGACTTTGATGATCTGCAAACTCTTACAGATTTTGACTGTCTGTCTCTGCTTGGACTTAGTATGGACAATTTCCAAACTCTTTGTGACTGTTTGAAAGTTTATTTGAAACTAACACCATCTAGAAGTTTACGAAAATCTACAGCCATATTTCTATGAAAGTTGAAATCTGGATTACCAAATCAAATACTGTCAACTTTTATTCGTACTTCAAAATCCAGTTTAGGAGGAGCAATCAATGCTGTAATAATGTATGCAGAAGAAAAATAGAAAATGTTTAAAATTGAATAGCAACAAAACATTGTAAGTAAACATGGGTGAAGCGAAGATCGTTTAAGAGTATTTGAAGGGTGAGATTGATTTTGAACAGTTTAAATGCGTAAAATTGGACAAGATGTAAGGCATTTTGTACATAACTTTGCGTAGATCTGTTTGTGAATAAATATGTCACTTGAAAGTCCTCGGGAAAACAAAACACTTAATATGTTTTTTACTGACTGACTACAGAAATATACTGGGTTGATCAATCTTATAAACGGCTCCGCGGGTATGATAAGGCAACTGCCAGCGATCGATCGAGTAAAAATTCCTCTGATCGATATGACGTTACAATAAGCAGCATGATGTCATATTTTACTCAAGAATCCTGTCAATTTTAACTTTATCTCTGGTCCAAATTATGAAACATACAGACGTAAAATGTCACTAGAAGCTATTTTATATCTTCATTTTCTCTGTATTACGTATCGTTAACATTGATGACGTCACAAGCATGTTTAAAAGAGAAGATCAATGTCGGGAGACAAATCATCGTAATGCAGTGAAAACAGTGCCGAAATAAGACTTATTTAATACAGATACCCAAGATCTAGATGAGCGTCAGTTAGGATATAACCAGGATAATACAGGCATGGATATTTTGTTTTATCAGCGAGTGTTAAAAGGTAAGCAGATAGACATTTATGTGGCTCGACCGGCCTTTCCTCTGTCAGTGTGTACAAAAAAGACAAAAGTGTAACACTACCCCGAATATTATGAAAGACGAATTTGGCAAATATCAAAAGCACATGGTCTTAAATACTTGAAAAGTGCTGCTAGAATCTTTTGGTTTGTTGTTGTAAATGAAAAATACGTAGTATTTTCAAAGAAATTGAAAAAAGTTGAGGAGGTTTCCGGTAAATAATAACAATTTTTTTTATGCGATTAACAATAGGATTCTAGCAGCAATATTAATAAACATGAACTTATTGCCGATCGAATCATTGTATCATGCATACAAATAAACCTTGGGGTAGTGTTACACTTTTTGATTTTTTCCAAAATTGTATTGGAATTTTATAGTGCCCAAGAATTAAAATATTAATGCGTGTATTATTATCGTATTCCAAATAACTTAAAAAAAAAAACAAGCTTTCTATCCACTTTACAGTACCTTGAGTACTTTGATTTATAGTATGTTTTCCATAGATTCTAAAAGATTCCAGTAACGGGGCAACATATTATTTTGTTTCGGCTTCAGCTGACTTTGATCTAAAACGATAGCATCTAATTTTGTTTAGATTTTTTAAAATTCATTATGAACAAACTAGACCAGTTTTATTACTTATTAGGTTTGTTACTGAATGAGAACAGAAATATATTGGATTAATCAATTTCCTTGATGGCGAGGCAAAGTGGACGCAGGTAGGTTTAGGCAACTTAGAGTTTAATGATCGCCGATATTATGGTCATTTTAAAAATTGTTTATTTTTATGAAAACAGTGCTGAATATTAATATCAAGTGAATGTATTCAACCAGATACTATATTTTTACTTCGGAATCAAGTCGATCTTTGAAGCTGTCGTGCCATGGTATCACGTGACAGTTAAAAATAGATCATTTTTGTACCTTAACAAAAAATCAAAAAGTGTAAAATTTCCCCGAGGTTTATTTGTATGCATGATACAATAATTCGATCGGCACTACGTATTTTTCATTAACAACAACAAACTAAAGGATTCTAGCAGCACTTTTCAAGTATTTAAGATCATGTGCTTTTGATTTTACCAAATTCATCTTTCATAATATTCGGGGTAGTTACACTTTTGTCTTTTTTGTACACACTGACAGAGGAAAGGCCGGTCGAGCCACATAAATGTCTATCTGCTTACCTTTTAACACTCGCTGATAAAACAAAATATCCATGCCTGTATTATCCTGGTTATATCCTAACTGACACTCATCTAGATCTTGGGTATCTGTATTAAATAAGTCTTATTTCGGCACTGTTTACACTGCATTCCGATGATTTGTCTCCCGACATTGATCTTCTCTTTTAAACATGCTTGTGACGTCATCAATGTTAACGATACGTAATACAGAGAAAATGAAGATATATTCAGTTAAAATAGCTTCTAGTGACATTTTACGTCTGTATGTTTCATAATTTGGACCAGAGATAAAGTTAAAATTGACAGGATTCTTGAGTAAAATATGACATCATGCTCCTTATTGTGACGTCATACAGTCACTTCAAGCATATCTTTTACAACATACACCATATCATAGCATAGCATTGAAATCTCATACCATAACATTGGAATCTCATACCATAGCATTGGAATCTCATACCATAGCATACAATCTCATAAAATCTCATTTGTCATTGCATACCATAGCATACCATAGCATAGCATACAACATGATTTTGACTCGGTTTTAAATGTTTTTATTTCAAAGAATTAATGTTCACATTTCAGATAAGAAGTAAACTTTGGTTTATTATCATTTTACTTCAAAATATGTGGACCTCTTCTGTGTATGGGGGCGTTTTTATTCAAATCTCATAGCATACCATAGCATAGCATACCATACCATATCATTAGGCCCTTCATTTCAATTTCTCATAGCATAGCATACAAATCTCATAGCATTGCATTGAAATCTCATAGCATATCATTGAAATCGCATACCATAGCATAGCATGAAATTGTAAAAGATATGCATGAAATGACTGTATCGACCAGAGGAATTTTTACTCGATCGATCGCTGGCAGTTGCCTTATCATACCCGCGGAGCCGTTTATAAGATTGATCAACCCAGTATATTTCTGTAGTCAGTCAGTAACAAATATATTAAGTGTTTTGTTTTCCCGAGGACTATCAAGTGACATATTTATTCACAAAACAGATCTACGTGTAACCGGATGACAGAGGATTATGGGACTGTAAAAGAACTCTATGTTCTCCTAAGTTCAAATTTTACCAACTGATTAAGTTTCCAAAAATTCTTATATAAAATGATAATCATAACACCCAAAAATCTACTGTTTAAAGGTTTTACCCAGGTTCTGTATTGATTTCCAGATTATGTTCAACACCTTGTTATTAAAATAAAAAGATTTGAAAAGTTTCAATAATTTATTATAACAGAAGTAAATGTGACTTTAAATGATTGATAACAAATAACAAGTATAATTTTCCAAAAATATAACAGGAGGAGTGTAAATATTCTCAAAATAAATTACTTTGAAAATAAATTATATTGCAATTGTTTAACAACAGAAGTAAATAAGTTATGAGGGATGAATGAAATCACGTATTTATTGCACTAGTGGGTGGCCATACTTTTTAGAGAACGACAAAGGTCAATAATGGGCACGGGGATTACCAATTATAAAAATAGTAACACGTACTGAAATATACGACAGACAATATTGGATCAGACTAGCTATATGTAAGGGATATCTAATTCGACCCTGAATCAATCAAGTGACTCTACTAAGGCTACATTATCAAATAGAATACCCTATAATATAGGAAACGAACACGAAGTTCTTGAGAAAAGTGAGAAAAGAAACGAACCTAAGTTCTTGACCCTAGCAGAGTGAACTCAAATCTGCCGGGTGGCCCTATATATATACCTAGCGGACCAATACAAATCTTTAAATAATTCTATAATCCTATAAGCTTAGATTATCGGTCTCGACCAATGAAATTACAGCTAATATAATACGTACGGGAAGAATGACAACATGGCGGTGAAATCGAAATAAACTGGGGATGTACAAGGAATATGTGAAAACATCGAATATAAAGCTTAGAGGACTTAAACTGTAATTCAGACTAAACGGTATGTAATAGATATGATATGAGGGGTGAATAAAAGTAAATATATATTCGGGAAAATCAAAATTGTTACATTCCTCCCTCCTTAAAAGCAAAAATTATAATTTTTGTACATCAAAATATAACAAAAGACAATTTTGATACATAATTTCAGAAAATAAATTCCACAGTTCATATGTGTATAACGTTACAGTTCATTTATGGGAAAATCCGCCGTTTGGGTATTTTTGATCCCTTGGGTTAAAGTTGTCTGGTAATTCAAATAACGGTTGTTCTGGCAAACTTTGCCTCCTGAGGAGCTAAGCCCGCGCGCGCTCTTCATGATGGATCCTCTTCCTGGCCTTTTTAAAGTTTCCTGGATCTACGAACTTGTTGTTTTCTGATAATTTTCCGATAATAGAAGGTGGGCTATGGGAAGGGTGACTACGTTTAAAATGTCTAACTATTTCTTTTTTCTTTGCGTCTTTCACCTTGCATATAGGACAGGTGTAGATATAAATGTTTATCTTGTGAAACCTGTCGAAGTGCACTATATAATTGTTGTACTTCTTGAAGATATGTTTTCCGTTGGTACAG
>WFKH01011925.1:10496888-10535600 GCA_016163765.1 Magallana hongkongensis | reverse complement strand
GAGAGAGAGAGAGAGAGAGAGAGAGAGAGAGAGAGAGAGAGAGAGAGTTGACAATATATATACCGGGTACTGTGGAATCATTTAAATTCGTGGGGGGCAATTTTCGTGGATTTTAAGTTTTTTGCTTATTCGTGGGGATGTGATTTTGTGGATGCGTCGGTTTTCAGTTTCAGTTAAAAAAAACTAACTCTTTCA
This sequence comes from Magallana hongkongensis, assembly GCA_016163765.1. NCBI lineage: Eukaryota > Metazoa > Mollusca > Bivalvia > Ostreida > Ostreidae > Magallana > Magallana hongkongensis. The sequence continues at coordinate 10,535,405 of WFKH01011925.1, read as the reverse complement.
AAGTTTGTTTTCGTCGAGGATGTTAATTCGTAGGGAAGCTAGGCTACCCACGAATACCACGAAAATTGAGCCACCACGAATTCTAATGATTCCACAGAATATAGAATAATCGTACAGCTGCTTAACTGTTATAAACGGTGAATATTTAGGACCATTTTTCCCGGGTTTTTTTTTTTTTGTTTAAGGATGCTCAATGGTCAACAAATTAACCATCATACCTATTAAAAGCTTTCAGATATGATTTGTTTACCTATAAGTTATAACTATTATTTAGTAAGAAAAAAAAATCCATGAATTTTACATTTAAAAAATTTGGGTATTTTCTTAATATTTTTATATAGAGCTGATCAATACAGTCTATTGTATAGTGTATTCATTTGCTACCACCAGAACTGGTCTATGATATCTCCAGCGTCTACCTGCTATTTGGAAAGTAGACAATGGATATCTACCCGAGATCTCCATACTGCAAACGAGCAAATTAGGATTACTCTTGCAGCTCTCCAATCGACCAAATGAATACACCCCAGTTCCCTTTGATTGACAAAATAATTTCCATAGATCAGGTTTCATTCATTGCATGAAAATAGTCTAAAAAATTTTTGTGAGCTCACACAAGGAATAGATATTATGTTTCCAATTGCAATATAAATGTTTTTTTGTTATCATCAAAATAGGAAAAATTAACAAAGGATTTCATTCTACCATGTGAATAGATGTAAACTTTATATTTCCTTTTTTGACACTCTTGATCATCTTGAAGACAATTTATCACGATTCAAGACTTCATCCTCCAAAACATTTTCTTTTAAAACTGACCACACAGAAAACCAATATAATTATTGTAGTAAATAGAGTTATTGCCCTTTAAATGTGTTCATTAATTTCATGAATTTTCAGAGACACACAAAATGAGTGTTGTTATTGTTCATCAGAAAGAAAACCTTAAACTGTCAGGTTCTTCCAGATAAAAGAGACAGCATTAAAAGGAGTGGAAAACAATTTATTAAATGTTTCTAAAGTAACAACAGTATGGAATAGGAAAAATGTCACACACAACAAAATGGCGTCGCCTTCACATCTTGCCTCCCTGGGAAAGAAAACACAGACCTACAGTAAAACATAACACAGCTCCTTGTTAATATATAGAAAAAATATCACAGCTATAAAAATAATATATAACTTAGCAATAATCTGTCCACTAGTCATCACATACAACTAGAGATCTACAGCTTAAATGACATAGCACATCCTTTGGCACCAGGAATAGATAGGATCAGGGATCTTCTCTTAACTAATTAACAAAATAAGCAAACAAGTCAAGATTTTTACTCCAAAAAAACAAAATAACCATTGTTAGACACGGGAAAATATTAAGTATACATTCCACAACCAAATAACATAATAAATAAAAAAATATTTCCAAATTAAATTTTTTTCTGTAGTCTTTAAATTTCATAAATATTCCTAATACTGTGAAGGGTTTTTTCTCAAATCTCCATTCAAAAAAGAATTGGACAAATCTGCACCAAGAGAGAAATTCGGCCACAAGAGAGATAGCAGAACGTCAGTTCTTCCGGGAGGCAATCAGCGAGATCGGCACCTGCCTGACAAACGATTGGTCACACACAGTGGGGGGAAATGTCCGCACTTCCTGTTTACTTGGCGTTCTTCTCGGCCTGGATGATTTCCTTGATTCCGTTGTACATTTCCTGCATGGCTTGGTACTCAGTGAGTCCCAGGCGGCGCTTGTTGGAGATGTCATATACTCCCCCCACACTCTCTGTGTGCTCTCCGTGGATTCCTAGAAAAGGAGATAAAAACTTACTCAGTTACAACGCAATCTACTAAGACTAAGAGTTATTGCACATAGCCCATAGCTTTGTATGAAAGAAGGAACAATAATATGCTTAACTCCCTTCATAAGTAGTGGTAATAAATATGGCCCTTGAACTCAATATCAAAACATAGTCAGCATTACCCAAATTCCCTTTTCTTCACAGAAGAAATAAAAATCAAAAGTGATTCTCTCTGTACTTGATATAAATGAAAAAAGGATACCATCATATACTCACATAAAAGAATAATAATAATAATCAAGAGTTATTGCCCTTGCACTCAGTATTAACAACTTGGTAAGGACCTCCCTATACCTTCCCCCTCCCCACTACCACCCGGTGTGGGTATGGAGGAGGGCTTGAGTTCCCCCTCCCTCTTTCTAGGGACCTCCAGTAGTCCCTTGTCTTAGGTCTAGGCTGGAGTTTGTTGTCTGCACAGATATTGTTTAATGTTTAGGACTTACCTCTAGGCTGGAGTTTGTTGTCTGCACAGATCTTGTTCAGGACTTCCTCGTTCTTGGCGAGTTTCGGGACTTTAATGTGTACGCTGGCTCGGAGCGTGGTTCCCAGATTAGTGGGACAGAAGGTAAGGTAACCATGGCGTTTACTGTAGGCGAAGGTCAGCTTCTTCTCCAGTTGCTTGATGGCCTGTCATAAAATGAAGAATTAAGTAGAGCACAGAATTCCCAACTCAAAACATTTTTCAACACTCATTTTGGTAATTTTTTTTTTTTTACAGACATGAAGGCAACAGTCCAATGAAATCAAAACTAATTGATGTTTATCCTAATATTTAAAAGTGATGTTTTCACAAAATAAACCTAACAGCTTATAATAGGCAAACTTTGAACTACTGCATAAAATGCAAACCTAGAACACTAAACCTCCTAGCCGCAGAACAGTAGCTCCACGGGAAGACAGACCGTGGAGCTACAGTTCAGTCCATACAAAAAACTGTATATTTATAAAAAGTTGCAAGCAGTTTTAGACTTATTAAACTAATTTAGGAATATATTCTGTGAAAATTCTAAAACCAAAAAATTCCTGAGACACTTTACTTTAGATCTCAATACTTTACTTGCCTCTAAATATTTTTTTTTGCACCTCACCAGCCCCCGTAAAGTGAAACGGTGTGTTCACAGGTAAAAATGGAGACTCTTGATCCCGACGTGAATTTAACATACTTCACTTTCTGAGGTCGGTTAGGGTATTTAGATAAACGTGTGAGGCAAGTAAACTGGTGAACCAGTGGTAAAATGTCTTAGTAGTAAAATGTATTAGAAATTTTTTGGTATTAAAATTTTCACAGAATATATTCCTAAATTAGTAAAAGTTTAATAAGTCTAAATATGCGCGCAACTTTTTTGTGCCCAATACATACACAGTTTTTTGGAACTGTATCTCCAAGGTCCATCAACCCAAATTTCCCAAGGAGCTACAGTTCTGCAGCTATATATACACACTATCTTTTGCAACCTTCTGTATGAGGCCATTCTTAAAAAATTACTTGTTTGGAAATGTTGCCTGGGTGTTTCCAGACCCCGGAGGGAGGGAGAAAGTTTTATTTTTCAAACTGGAAGTTCAACTAATTAAAAATTCGTAAAAAATAAAAATCTCTATGTAATAAAAAGTGGAAATTTAATGCTATTTTGACGAATGAACTTATATTTCAACATTGTACGACAAAAAAAAACCCCAAAAACAAAAAAAGTTCTTTTTTTTGGCTAATAAAATTCTATCAGCGGGGGGTATTTGAATGAGGCGGGAGGCAATTCCAAACAAATAATAATTTCATTTTGGCCTGATATATTTAACTCCCGGGCACTTACAGAAACAAGGCGTTTGTAGACCTCCCCCACATCACCTCCCTTCTGCATGGAGATGAAGCGAAGATGATCCTCCTCATTGATCCAGCACAGGAAAGTCTTGTTGTCGTTGAAGAAGATTCCTCTGGCCTTGGGCCATCCATTGTAACCACCAGCATCTCCCAACATCCTGACCATCAAATATTTTTTATTGAAATAAGTGGTTGTTGAATAAATAAGTCCTTATCCAAACTCTTCAGACTTTGCATTGTGTTAATTAAATAATCAAATAAGAATATTAAAAAGTCACATCTCAATAAATCAATTGTTACACTAGATTGAAAACACAAGTTTCTGAATTTTTCACAATTCTTTGCTTAGCTATTAATGTGTATCTGAATTTTTCTGCATATAAGGTTTTTTTGGCAAAATGTTGCTATTTTTCCTATTCAACAAAATACACAATCAAAAAAGAATACAGTCAAACTTCGTTATCTCGAACTAGATGGGACTGTTTAAAAACTTCGAGAAATCCGAGTATTCGAGATATCAATGGTAAAATACTTAAAAAATAAATGGTTGGGACTTACAAATCACTTCGACATATCCATTGTATTCGAGATATCAGTGTTCGAGATATCGAAGTTCAACTGTAACTTGTATTGTTTTACAGTTATCAATGGAAAAACTGCACAAAAAAATGAATGGCAAGAACCTTACAAAACTCCTTTTTTCTTTTTTTTTTTAATAAAAAACAAAAAAAATTTGCACCCCCCAAAAATACCAGCTATACAGCAATTCTTGTAATGTGCACATACTTGTCGTCGTTCTTGAACATGAAGTGGTCATCAATGAGCTGCTGGTTCTCCTCGGGGGTCATGGTTTCCAGGGAGTAGTATTTACCCTTCAGCTCTCCCTCCAGGGTCTCGAGAGCGGCAATGGTTTTATTTTCCATTTCCTTGCGTTGCTACAAAAAGCCAGAAAAAAAATTGTGGTTATTTTCAGGGCTTTTGCCGATCGGCCACTCTTGATGTTAATAGATTTAGCTCTCCAACATTCACAATTAAATTTGCATTTAAAGAAATGAAACACACAGATGACAGTGCGTATTCTGTAAAAGTAAGCATCAAAGTGTATTCAGAGAGTTTAATGCAAGCTAGAATATTTTTACGGAGTCTTGTATGAATATGTTTGTATGGGATGTATTCCTCACTTCGGGAAAAGTTTTTACAATTGTAAAACTGAAGGATTCCCTGCCTTTTAACTGCTAAGATGTTTGCATGTTGTGTATGTTGTGTAGCAAGAATATTTCATGGCTCTGTTCATTTACAAATATTCATACAGAAGCACATGTACTGAAGTGGGTCCGAGTACATTTCAAATTTTGTAGATTATTGGCTCTAAATTGCATCCATAGAAAGTTTGCACTAAAATTTCATGTGATATTGACAATAATAGAGTAGGGAACCACCTGAGTTTTTTCCTCACTGTAATATAAAACCTAGAGCAATGTAAGCATGGAAATAAGAATTTTCAGTTCATTAACTGTTCGTACAGAAACATCTTTCATGTGTATATATATATATACATGCATGCAATGTTAAGCTAAGAAACTTATTACAACATGTAAATAAGAAGTCCCAATTCACAAGCAGTAGGTAGATCAAAGCCTCAGTGCTTTGACCATTGTGCTTACCTCATCAGTGGAGACGGGGGGGAAGGGGTACCCCTCATGACTCCTACCCACACGCACACGGGTCGATACGATGAACTCGCCAGTTGGGTCTAGTGGGTCGAATCCCAGCTTGTCCTGGGGTCCAAAGTCACATGGGGGGTGCTCTACCTTGTCGACCTTGTGGTAGTCCATGATGACAGGGTCCAGGAGGTCCTTGAACACCTCATATCCCTCGGGGTCACAGGCATACACTCCAACCCCAGAGTTCAAGTTCAGGGCACCTACAAGTATAAACACTGACTGTCAGAAAGGGTTTAATACATCATGCACCATTTTTTCTCTGCTTTCACCCTTACTTTAATTTTTTTTTTTTCGGGGGGGGGGAGGGTGTGGATGATTATTCAATTTCTTTACTTAGAAAACTGCATAAATATAGTATAACATTTACTGCTTTCACTTCCCCTTTCTGCTTTTTTTTAAAACAATGACCATTTAATTCTGTTTCTCAGAAAATTGTACAAATAACTCTGTTTTGAGACAGATAAAGATTAAAGACAGATCAAACTGTAGAGAGAGAGAGAGAGAGAGAGAGGAGAGAGTGTGGCCCAGTAATTGCTGTGTTCTTGTGTGACCTCTCATTGCCTCACACATTCACCATATTACTGGGGTCTCTTGCAAATTGATGTCAAAATTTTTATTCAAACTTATAGGCAGTGTGCCTCATTCAAAGCAAATGAGAGAGAGAGAGAGAGAGAGAGAGAGAGAGAGAGAGAGAGAGAGCCTACAGTACATAGCTTATACAAACAGGAAGTCTGGAAGAGATTTGACCCACCATCATATTTGTTCAAAGCTAACTCGCTTCCGTACACACATTCCCCAGCTTATCAAGAACACCTGTTAACTCACAGGTATATCAATATTAATCCTCCATTTGTTCAGCCAGCCTATTCGCTATAAGAACCCACAAGTAGATGATCTGAAGCTGATGAGAACTAATGTAATTCATTCTGTGATAATGGCAATGATGCAGATAATATTGCCATATTATTTATTTTTCTTTGAAAAGTGAGCCATTGTAATGTTTATCCACATTAATTGTTTATCATTCAAGCATACAATTTTTTCAGTGGTTTTGAACATTTAAATTTTAAACTTGAGTCAATTTCTGGAAAATTTCATTCAACCATAAAATCTGTTAACTGTCAGTTGAGGTATATCAGATTAAAATTAAAATCTCTGTGAAATTGTTTATCACTCTTCGATCTTCCATACTACTATTTATATTTTTTTTTTCAAAATGAATTTTACGAGAGATTTTACAGTTAAATCATTACATATTATATAAAAGATGTATTTAAAGCTATATAGAATAAAAATCAATGGACAAAAAACCATGTTAAAACCTATCCCTCGAGTGACCTTGGGGTAACATTGATCTACACTGTACGTGTAAGTTCCGCACACGTCAATATGCCAATAATTGTCAGAATTCAAAACGCTCGCATCTGGGCGAAAAATCGTGCATTTCGTTTTTAGCCTGCGTTACTTTGTAACATGCGCGTGCTTATTTTTTCCTCTTCGAAATCGGCTATGTAAATCAAATGACAAGATGTTGCGGGTTGTAATGCTGGAATTTTTTCGCTGCGGTGGTGTTCAATATTTTTAAAGGTTGGTTTGGCTGCCCTCCAAACTGTTTTATATTACACTGAAGTGTGACGTCACAATGACCGACTGCATTGAAATAAAGCAAGGTCGAATAGGGCAAATTGTATAAAGGTGGAAATGGAATATCTAAAGGTGAATAAAAATGAATGGAAATTAGACAAATTGAAATAAGCGCGTATTTTCCTTCATTTATTATTATAGCAAAGCACAAAAGCCTAATAATTTTCTTCTCAGGGGGGCGTTTTTCACATCTATCTGAGATGCCGGTATTTTTTTCTAACTTACCTGAGCGAATACAGTCAGCCAAAGTGCCTCCCAATTTAGTTTTCTTGTCCTTAACTTTTTCGTACACCTCCTTAGTACAGTGTTTTTTGAGCAGAGATTTGCTCTCCCCCTCGCTAAGTTTCTTCCAAAGCTCTGGTAAATCAGACATTTTTCCTTGTGTGTTGCTTTTCCCACTCTGGCTGGCAGACTGTGAGGCTAAATCGCTACAATATTTCTTGTACATTGCGCTTCGTTTTGTATGATGTCTCCGATTCGTTACCTAGGCAGTGCGCGATTGTAACGAGCGATTTCATTGGCTGATCGGGCCAACGACTACTTCTAATACTAATGTCATTGTACTGTGTATTCGGCCTATTGATATCAAGGCTTGAATGGCACAGGCCACCGTACGTACGTTTAGACATGACTCATATTTTTTTTTTCAAATTTATTGTAACGTCGTAAGGTCAATAGAGAACAGTTATTTTCGGAGAGGAGTTTTTACCTGTGGAAATGCACGTGCATGCACATGCATATAACTCATATTACAGCTTACCTGAGCGAATACAGTCAGCTAGTGTGCCCCCAAGTTTTGTTTTTTTATCCTTAAGTAACTTGTATCTTTCCGGTGTTAAGTGTTTCTTCAGCAAGGACTTGCTCTCTCCTCCGCTCAGATTTGCCCACAGCTGTTCCAATTCCGTCCCTTGCATCTGGGGTTGAAATTTTCGCACGGGCGGTTCCCTCTTATTGAAGCTTTCCAATTGTTCGATGTAATGTTTATACATTTTGACACGTGTTTTTTTCTTTCGATTTTTACGTACTGTACAGCAAAAATATCCCAAATTCTGAGCAGTTGCTATGTTTAAAATGGTTCCCAAAGCTAATCCTCGGTAAATTGAATTAAAAAACCTCCGTTATTCGTTGGAACTTTAATGCAAACGTGCTCGAACAAGCCAGTTTTGATTTTTGAAAGAAAAGAATTGATCTTTTAAGTGCGCTATGTATCTGCTTTTGATAAGTATTGAACGTGCATGGAGATTTAACCCAAGTCTTGTATAAATCTTCTTCAGTGGACATAACCCAAAACCAAGCGGTTATAAGTGTGGCCCACTTCTGTCTTACAATCTGAATTTGATATGTGATGCACTGTTGTAATATTTTGGATGTGTTTAATGATTTAATATTGGACTATACAAGAACAGAATTTGCACTGATAGGAATTAAATTTAACATTAATTTGTATTCAGCTATACAGCTGAAGAGAGAGAGAGAGAGAGAGAGAGAGAGAGAGAGAGAGGGGTACTCAGTCTGGATGAATCAGTTGATTTGATTGGTTGAGTCAAATATTTGCATATGTTATTATCAATGTCCATATTAATTAAAACAGTTACCTGGGACTAAGCGAGCTACATTATGTAATATTTGTCTGTTTATAAAGACTTCCGGATTATGTCACCGTCAGAGATAAAATGAAATAAAGTTAGAAGACTGGGAAAGGGTGAGGGGGCAACCTTATTTATATCAATGTAAAGATATTGATAGTAGTTGATGACTCATCCAATGTAAGCATGAATCATGACTCCCCACCCCCACCTTCAGCCACCCTCCCCTCCACGTTCGGATTCGTCCTCAGCCCAGAAACATCCTTGAACTTGTAGCATTCATAATTTTATTGCCCGCATACTGACACTTACACGTACATATATACTGTGTATGTTTTCATTAGATATTCGAGGGCATCAATTTTCGTTGATTTAGGGAAAATCACCTTTTCAAGGATGCATGAAATCGTGGCCAATGATCTTATCAATACAATTTGGTATTATGAATTGCACTTTGATAAACATACACATAATCAATGTGTTGATCAATCTAACAACGAAATCCACAAAAATTGGTATCCCACGGTTATTTATTTAATGAAAACATAGTAAGTTTAAATCTATTCCTCATCAATCTCAACATACATACACATTAAAGCAATAATATAATCAGATTATGACAAGTAATGATGCATTTAGTGCATTATTGTTCAGATCCTCGTGTTGCAAATTTATTTAACTACATGTAATATTATTCATACCATGAAATAATATATGCATCACAAGCAATAAGAATAACTAAAATGCTATACACTTCAAAATAAATATCGTTTATATTCTCTATAGATATGCGTATCTCATGTCACCCTATGCTTTTCTTGCGCATGTCTATGTATTTTTATGCAAATTGAAAGATACATGCAGTCTCCCCTCCGTACACTCGAGTCTACCTGTGTATGGAGTGTATGCAGGTAAAGCGTTTATTACTGCATGACCTCATTTCGCCCCACCCTCTCCCCCCGCCTGAGTGTCCTACCTGAGCGTATACAGTCCGCTAAAGTCCCTCCCAGCTTCGTTTTTCGATTCTTCAGCTTCTCGTACCTGTCTGGAGTCAGGTGTTTCTTCAGCAGGGACTTGCTGGCATTCTCTCTCAGGTTCTTCCACAAACTTGCAAGATCAGACATTTTGAAGGGGACACGAAAACTTCAATGTGTAGAGCAGACAGAAGTGACCTCTAACAGTAATCTCTTATTGACCAAGTTTAAATTTATTGATCGCTTTAAAGACTGGCGGGTCTATTGAGTTGTTCCAAGCAGGTATATTTATAGGCATATATAGGTATATAATAGAATACACAGTCTTATATCGACACCTGGTTTGTGGGAGAAGACTAATTAAATAATGTAATGAAAAAAAATATCTAATCCTGAAGAAATTTTAATTGGCGGATAGCGTACATATGTATGCAATTTCAAATTATTTATTAATTTGCACTTACATTTTGTTTGTTTAATTTGTTTGTTTGCTTGTTTGTTTGTTTTCTTTCTTTCTTTCTTTCTTTCTTTCTTTCTTTCTTTCTTTCTTTCTTTGAATTAGATTAATTTGTCCTGCCTTTGCCCATCCTGCTTACAAATTACAAAACATCACGGAAAGTATTGCGGGTTAAGAGTACAGGTCATGTATTGCCATCTAGAAATTGAATGACTACCTTGTCAATGTGCTTACTAGTATGTGGAGAGAGAGAGAGAGAGAGAGAGAGAGAGAGAGAGAGAGAGAGAGAGAGAGAGAGAGAGAGTGGGGTGAAGGAAGCTGTTTATCTTATAGTATACTATAACAGGATTGTTTCTGGAGGCTGGAGGGTTTTTTTTTTCTTACAAAATATATACAAACGTAATACTACAGACATGTTTAATTCCCGTGTACTTATTGTTGATAGAGTGGAAAGAGTAGATAATGAATCAATAGCAAAGGTATATACACATGTATGTATATCATAGCTAGAAAAAAAAAACCACGCAACCCCCTTAGGTCATTACATCACATTCGTCATTACACTGGAAGTCCGAACATAGATAACATATACCTGAATTTGTATCTATTAGATCTGGTTGATAATGTGTTACAGATATAGAAGCATCTTTCTAAATATAACAAAGTGGAATAAAGCACCGGCTGACATTTTCACGCTCCCGTGCTTTGACTTCTATATATATGTCACCATCATCCCGTCCCCTGGTCACTCTAACCCAGACCTACGAGGGTCAATCAAAAAATACGAAGACAATGTGGCTGTCTATCATATATTTTCCATAATAGTCATAACTAACAAATTAATTTATGCACCAACACTTATTTTATTGATATACGAAGTTTCATTCCATTTGATGAAAAGGTATTTTTGTTACCCGATTTTAAAAACAACATGTTTCGTCACCACGGCGCACGGTAACGTTGAAAACATGACGTCAAGATGACGCACGCACAGTTAATAGAAATATCCAATCTTTATATCACCCTGAGTCTTTTGTGCTTTTCACCATACAATTGAAATCGGCACTATGTCACTTGACATCTAATTTGTTCACATTTGTTCGAGAACCATAAGTTAGTTCCTCGAAGTTTTCATTTTTTTTTTTACCGCATGCCACTTCGTTTACTGTAAGAAAAACCCTGAACGTCAGATGACGTTGTTCATTCTTTTGACCAAATATTTTAAGATATTCTACTCTTTTTCGTTCTTTTGATGTTCAAAATACAAATACCACCAACCCCCAAAAATGTAATACAGTTAAACACAAACGTGCAAATAATTTTTTACTTATTTTTTTCCACCAGTGAGCATTTTCACAGTTTGTATCGGCTTTTTCCCGAGTTAAATCCATACTGTTTATACTTTTCGTTGCGCCGTGACGTCTGGCGACGTCAATGTTTTTAGTCAATTTTAAAGAGGACTATCTGTCTTTAGTTACTGATAATCTGTTCAACAAAACTATATATCCCATCGTTATTTGGTACATAGAATATCATGACAATTCTTAATTCGAGGTTTCAATATTATTTGGTTTTAAGCCCAATTTATAGAGATATTACTTTCAACATAATATGGTTTATTGTTGACATAATACACATTTTGACCGTGCGCCGTGACCTCATTTTTCCAGGATTAAATTCTAAATAATTCTTAGAAATAAAGGAATATATCAACATTTTGGATTTCAAATTGTTTGAAACTATTGCTAAATTATGTCTACTAAATTTAATAATAATATGACGTTAAGTAAAAATAGCTATGGCTATGGCAAAAGTCTTCGTATTTTTTGATTGACCCTCGTAGTATACACAGCAGATTCTGGGTCATACGGACGGACGATGTACGCCACGACATCACGTGAGTAAAGGACATCCGATGAATAACAGAAAGTTGATACTATACTTTGTGTTTCTGTATAAGGCCCATATCTAGTGTAGTATTTACATTTTTAGATATTGCAAATTACATACGGCATCACAAAGAGATACTGTACTAGATAGTTTCTCTTCTTTTTTTAAGAAATCAACAAAGCCGAATCACAAGCTAAAACAAAATCGAAAACCAAAATCGAAATTTCCCGCGTATGAATATTCGTATTCTTGAAATTTGCCGTCATAAGCTTTGCTGTAAACTAATTTTTATTCGCGGCGACTTTATTTTGCGATTGTTCAATGGTTACTCGCGGAAGCTAATTTTTACGACAAAGAATATGTATAGATCGATAACCAAACTACATACAGTTTTATGGAAAGGGTCGCGGTGATGAAATACAATTTTTTTTTTCAAGTTAAACATACGTTCTCGGGAGTTTCGACAAAAACTCTCACACAAAAATAATATAAAAGTAGGTTTACATTAAGCAGTGTTCCGTTTATAAAGTGACAAAGTTCATTCAAATATCAATAAATAATGGTCACATTGTAAATCGATGTCTTGTGTTGACAATGCATAAATTATTTATTTTGTTATCAATTGAAATATTAGTTACAGCGAGGGCACGGACTTAGTCAGACTTCAAAATTTTCATATCCCTGCATGCTTGATTAGAAACGCCCGAGGTGTGCCGATGGACCTTTCGTCTATAGAAAGAGCAATCGCAATTTCTCGGGCCTTTCCGGCAGGTTTTTCCGAGAAAGCCCGAGAAGTTGCGATTGTAGAAAGAGCTTGATGATTGGGACAATTTTCAAGGCTGAGAAGAAGAGCTCTATATAAATTAAAAGACAAATAAACATATTCTGAAAAATATTGGGATTTTTCCTTTATTAAATAATTCTTCATGGCTAAAGGCGTCATCTCTAAAATTTTAAGATAGATTTGATGAGAAATTTGATGGATACCCAGTCTCCTTTAATTCCTTCTATGCAACGTTAGGATCGACAATTAGGAAACATGTATGCCTACTGTTGCTCACTTAGTGTAAATAAAGATAGTAAACGCTTTCTTGGTGGTTCATCTGGGCTATGAAGGAAGCGGTTGTTGCAAAAAAAAAAAAAATTACACAATACTTTAACATGGGTTTGTATTTTTTCTGGCCATGCATGCTACCTTCATACCCGCATGAACATTTTCTTGTTTCATAGATATATCCATTTTCACTTTCCAGGAAGTTTTGTTTCTAAACATACACTAGTAACTCTTGGCGCTTTAATGTACTTTTTTAAAATAACAGAGAAGTCTTTTTGACATTGTACACTGTGTAGAGATACAACTAAAAAATCAGGAACTTTTTGAACATGGCAGGAAACGAGTACTTCAGTCCTAGATGACGGCAGAGATAGACCGTTTGTCAACGGTGCAACGAGGAAGTTTCTTGTGTAAAGCAACGGATTTAGCAAAGAAATGGGTCACAAAACAGGAGAGAAATAGGTCATACAGCAAAGAAATGGGTCATGTAATTTAATCATAGATTACTGTTTTATGTTGACCATCTCATTGAGATAGTGCCATTTGATCCATGAAGGAAAAAAAAGAAATGCCGATGATTAGTCAAGGTCAAATAAACGGAATGTCAGGGTCAGGTGATTGGGTTAGGCAAAAGTTGTATGAGGTCGGGCAAGAATTGGCAATATGGTGAGGCCTATGATGGAGACAATAACAGATTACAACTAATTCCATTGCCCAGACAAGGACAAGAGAGGCTGTGGGGTCAATAAATTAACCATATTAATAAAATCTTCGTTAAATTTTTAGACATGAGTAATGTAGCTATAAACTATTATTTAGTTAAGAAAGAAATTCAAATAATTGATCTTTAAGATTTAAATATTTTACTATATCTTTCTACAAAAATCCTCTTAAGAAGGTTAATACAGTCCAAAAATGGCCACGACCATCCAGCCCTCTTAAGGTAATTATGTGTTGGACAAGCAAACGTACAGGCCAATGTCTTGGCCAGCACTAAACGTCCAAGTTAACAATATGGAAGGACAATTAAGATCTCTGGCTATGGGCAATACTATACTGTGACAGGATCAAGGTTCAGGCAAATGCAGAAGGAGAAGGGTTAAGAACCATATCATGGCCATCAGATGGTTTATGTGCAAGATGTTGTGCTCAGACGAAGGGTTGAGGGAAACCCTTCATCTGAGTATGACTGGGCAATGATTCAGACTAATGATGTGGCTGTCGTAAAAGCCATTGTGATTTGGAGGGGATTGATTAAGGATTTGGCTAAATTGTGGTCAGGTGAAGGGTTAAGGGCGATATATTGTGGGCAGGCAAGTGTTAAGGGCAATGAGTTGTTTTCAGGTTAATGGCAATATGTTGTTGGTGAGCAAGGGTTAAGGGCAATATGTAGAGGGAGGGCAAGGGTTACAGACAATACATGTATGTTGTGGCCAGGACAGAGGTAAGGGCAGTATGTTGTTTGAAGTCAAATGTTAGGGGCAATATATGTTTTGGGTGGGTAAAGTGAAAAGCAATATGTTATGGGTAAGGAAATGTTTAGGGCAATATGCTGTGGTCAATGCAAGGGTAAATGGTAATAAGATGTGGTAAGTACAATTAAATGTTAAGGGCTATATATTAAGGCCAGGTAAAAGGCTGCGGGCAATTTGCTGTGACTGGGAAAGGGTTAAGGCTAACTAGTGTTGTGACAAGGGTAAAAGATCGAGCCAATTGTGAGATCAATGCGCAGTATGTCATGAATTAAAAGAACAAAATTAATATGGTGTTGCCGGGAAAGGGTTCAAACGAGATATTATAACAATTTTTGTCGTGCAGTATGCTCAAGCCACTGAACATATCCCCCTCCAGTTCTGATCAGTTCACGATGCATCAGGCTTGTTATAAACACGACCTTAGTTGGCGGGGTCTCGCCATGTCTCAGTTGCTATCTGTGCAATATATGTCAGCCGATATTTGTTACAGACAGAGAAATGCACTGCATTATGTTTCTTCTCTGTTTTGACCATCTTGCAAAGACGACCTTGAAATAAAGCAAACGCTCTGAAGGTGCGATATCATAGACCGTTTGATATTGATCGTTTAATTATATTTTACGTTGCGTAATTTAGTTTTCATACAAGTAAAGAAGACACACGAGGAAATTAACGTTATTGGAGTTCACCTTCGCCCCAACCTAGCTAGGGTTGAACTTTAGACCTATACGAAACCTTTGCTCTTAGCAGTGTGCGAACTGCGCTTACAACTTGGAAATCTAGACAAGTCATGAGTCCAACAGTTATGAATCGCTGATCTGAAAGTGCAACCACACACCGACTGTTTCAAAGTTGCATATACATTCATGTAAGTGTGGCGACCCCCCCCCCCCCCCTCCCATCCACACACACACACACACACACACAACTCACCAATTCAACTCAGTACGATTGGTTATTGCAGGGAATGTATAAAAACATTATTATGGAATTAGTATGAGGTAGCAGTTTAACTTTAGTATTGAGAAACATGCATTTTGTCTGCTGCATCCCTTTTGTCTGTATTTTCTGTAATACTCTTTTACATTTCCTTGCGTAACAAATTTTGCTGTCATGTCAATTCCGTGATGAACGTGTAGGAAGATTATGAAGATTGTTTCGCTGTTGTCGATGATTTGAAGTTTAATGTTAAATTTGGTCTGATCTGATTTACTGAATTATGAATCATCCCTTGTCAAGTTGAAAACAGAAATACAATAGAATTGTCAGAGAGAGAGAGAGAGAGAGAGAGAGAGAGAGAGAGAGAGAGAGAGAGAGACAGAGAGAGAGAGACAGAGACAGAGAGACAAACAAAGAGAGAGACAGACAGACAGACAGACAGGAGAGAGAGAGAGACAGAGAGAGAGACGGAGAGAGAGAGACAGAGAGAGAGAGAGAGAGAGAAATGTACATGGATGAAGCAAACAAGACCAGTTGTTTCTGCATAGCATAGAGTACAAACAAACAAACAAAGGGTACACAACCTATAGTTGGCCTCTGTACTACTCTGGTGACTGAGAGAGAGTGGGCAGTAAGCTTCGTATACTACATGTAACTGTATAGGTAAAACAACGAACAATTCAAGAATGCACTCCGGTAACAATTAGCATTGTGTACGTAAACCCAAACCCAGACACGGCACTGCCTAAGTAAATAAATAGAGGTCTTTCCTGGGGTCCTTGTATACATAAGAAGTCAGAGTTCAGCGACCCGGGGACTTAGTCCATCTTAGTAGATGCTTCTGGTAAATTATTTTTTGCTCTTGAATTGCATACCAATAGAACGGTCGAGATTTGTATTTGAATTCTAAGTATCTAGTTAGTGTGCGTGTTCGTGCACACAGAAAATGCAGCCCGTGCACGGACAAGCGAAAAATGGTCAAGGAATGCGGAAGTATAGACTGATGACTTTAACGTTGTGTCAATTTCCGGCCATTCATAAGGAAAAAATTCATAATGTTAAAACAGTGCAAATTATTTTTATCCAAGTCATGTATAGTGGTAATGGATAAATTTGCAGAAAGTTGATGATTTTATACATAATACTTTTAATCCTATCAAGTATACACGTTAGTTTATTTTTCTTTGTAAAAAATATAAGAAAAAGAACTTTTGTCCAAAAAGGTCAAAAAGTGGAAAGGCAAGCCCCATTCCCACCCCACCCCACCACCATCCCCCAATTTCTTTGTGCGTGCACTTAAATTTTTTTCATGTTGCGATTTCTTTTAAGGAAATGGGTGGAAGGAAATTATAAATGTACAACATGACAATATTAAAGTGCTCTAGACAATCACTTGTCGTATTATTGACAATGTGCATAACCACAACTCAAACTCACGATGTCATGATGTAGTATCAGGTACAATATACATATGATATAGAAATAGTTGAACTGCGTGTATTTACTTATTTCATAATGAACTCTTTGCCAGGTCTGTCTTCAATTAGTGTGCAAAATTAAATGAGGTACGCATTTCAGATCCCTCCCACGAAATAATCAAAGACAATGGTTTCCACGGAACTCTAAAGAACAAAAAGTAACACAGCATTGTGAAAAAAATAAGGATCCATGCGGTTTTCTTTCTTATGCATCTAAGCAAACAATAAGTTTCTCGATTGAAATGCGATTGCATATTGCACATATTATTTTTTACAATATCTGCAACAGTTGTGATTAACCTGGCATGCGCAATCACAATTGAGATTAAGATCCAAATAGATTTTCCAATTTTCATTGATAAAACACGATGTAAAGAGGGCGTACGTAATACAGCAGGTGTAGGATTTCACATCTTGACGACCAAAATACCCTGGCCAAGTTAGGAAGCTGCTCGCAGTTTGAGAGCGGGGGAAAGGGGTTCATGGAAACCCACAAGCATTGGTAAAAGCAAGCAGTTCCACATCAAAATATTCTGCTGCGTCGTCTGCCAGATAAAAACAGGACCAAGTTATACCTCCTCAGCGAAACATTTGTTTGCAAACTAAAAGCTGATGTTGTATTTTTATTTGCAAGCGTAAACGAATATCGCAGTGGGACATGGAATCTTTTTCTTCATTTCAGTAACATTCTTTGCATGCATTGCAGATAATATGATATAGATGTTCAACATAACTCGGTAATAAATAGCTAGATGTATTTTATAGATTGGAGTGTTCGATTTATTTCGATGATCCGCTTTGCATACACACGAACTGCATGCAGCGGTGGAATTTCAATTAGTCGGATCAAAACACACTCGGCACAACGACAATATCGGGCAAGTGCCTTCAATGGCTGCTATATGGAGCTCTTCACAGTAATGACGTATCTCAATCAGAAATCTCCGATTTTGATTAGTTACGCATATCGAACGCTACGCGATCCTCGTGCTGTAGAGTTACAGCTCACGTCTTTATATAAAAGTCCCCTGTGGGAACGATATAAAGCATATAGAAACAGTCGACATCATTAACTATAATGGGAATGTACACTAAAACCGTAATTAAACATTTTTAAATGTATCATATTTAATGAAAGGACTATATATAAAAATAGCATATTCCTTTACGTCAAGTTGCCGTGTGTAAAACAGCAAGATGTCAAATATTATACAAGGTATGATCAAAAGCCTTTCGATCTGTATGCTGCTTCTTATGTACATATAGAGTGAAGCTATTGATGGCTTTCATTGAAGAAAGCTATTTGCACCCTAAGGACTACAAACAATTTTTCTAAACGAAATATATGAAAATGAGGATCTTGATGACCGGGTTGCGTTCTGTATCGTTCTAGCAGGTTTATGCTTATTTTACACCAACCACTGTCTCTGCTCATTAAATCACAAACAGCTCGTTGTTCAGTGTGGGTGTCAGGCGAGGGAGTCGTCGCGAGGTTCTATCTTCTGTTGCCAAGCGCTGAGCATGTCGCCATGTTAACGCGCGCAGATTCAGAAATAGCCAGGAAACCGCATCATTGTTGTACGCGACAACGTCACACATGTACATTTATAACGAGAACCAGGGAAAGTAATGTGTAACGGGAAGTAATGTGTAACGGGCCGTAACGGGATCAAGGAGACATATTAGAACAACAATTTCTTTTAATATGTTATTAGACAATCAGTTCATATGTAAAACTTACTACATGCATTCAACGTGTGTGTTGAAGTTTAAAATCGAAATTTTCTAAAATATTTTTTTTTATTTAATGTTTTATTTTTAAATTTTCGATTTTAAACTTTAATTGTGACTTTTTTAAACAATTGACATTCTTGGGTTTAGATTAGCAAACCCAAGGACTATGTATACATATGTATGATAAGGTAAGCTTATTTGACTTCTGATCAAAGTCCCTCTCTTGCACATCATTATCTGGTCATACTGAAGTCTCCCTTTATCTTCTGCTATAAGAGCTTGCCTTACCCTGTGCAGAAAAAGTACATTCGTAAATATGCGTAGTATTATATTTTAAATAAGCATATAGATTACTTAGTAAAAGCTCATATCTTTAATTTTACAAAAATCTTTAATTTGCCGTAGGCATTGTAGGAAACAATATTGGTGACCATATGATACCATCAACAATTTGGACAATTGATTTGCATACATGTATATATACCAAGGCGTCATTTGACAGTTAAAGAAGTAGAGGCAGGCACATGCTGGGGAATCTTTTTCAATATGCTAATAAACCTGGAAGTGGAAAATATGGCTAAACATGAATCACAGTCGACAGAAATTAAAGAAATGAAAAGCTGTATTTGGACTGTTTTAGACGTCCCCCTGCCCAAGTTTGCCTACAAAAAACCTGGCGGATTGGCAATATGACAAAATATACCTGTAGACTACGCAAACGGGTCCAAATTCAAGCGACTGTTTATCCGTAATCTGCTTAACATGTTGGTAATGCAGAAAGAACATGTCGCAGACACTTAATTAATTACGGTACGGCTTAACGTCTCAATGGTAAGAAAAAACTGGGGGAAATAAGACCTGGCCGGCCTACAAACCCTATTGATCTCCTGCACTTTCTCAGCTATCTTGTTTTCAACTTTGAATAATTTATTTGCATATATACAAAGAATTAATATTATCTCCGGTAAAAGTTGGTACAAAATCTAAACTGAAATTTACCAACAGGTTGTGTGTGTGTGTGTGTGTGTGTGTGTGTGAGAGAGAGAGAGAGAGAGAGAGAGAGAGAGAGAGATTTATCATCAAACTAAATAGAAAGTTGAAGAAAAAAGCTGAATCTATCATATATTAATGGTCTTTGTAGGGAGTATTATTAGTTGCACAGATGATGTGAGATGGGGTGCAGTACTGATTGAACAAGGTATGACGAACATCACGTCCACAAATCACCGAGCGACAGGTAGACAGGTACACAGGTAGACAGGTACACAAAATGATCAGGTGAAATAAATAATTATACGGAGCGTCTACAATGGTACCAATTAAGGCAGGTTTCTTTGAAGACATTGCAAAAATAATTTTCTGTGTTAGACTGTAAGACAAGGAAATAATGCCGCCACATCAAATCTAGCTTAGCCCGACGGCTAAATTCATCAAGAAAAAAGTTTTTAGATAAAAAGACAATGAGTCATACACAAGGTAAAGTCTACGTGTAGATTAGGATCAAATTCAGTAATTCAGCAAACTTAGAGGGACCCCTGTCATATTTAAATGGTCTATTTTTGTGCCCCTCACCTCCCCTCCCCCCTCCCTCGGTCATAATTACAAGCAGTCTTTTCCTCCTCAGGAAATATACTATAGATCATTAGCACTGCATATAATATAAAAGTGATGGTAAAGAGTGTTTTGTATGTCACTAAGTCCTTTCATATTTGAAGTCTATACAATCTGTTATCAGCGATTTCCCTTCGACAATACTTGTAATATTACACTAACCCACGTATTTATGTCATTTAAAACGCCAGCAAGTCAAATGGTAGTAAAATGACGAGTATCAAATTCCCCCCCCCCCCCCCCCCAAAAAAAAAAATCAAAGCTCTCATAACACAAATCAATATAGAAAAAAATTATGAGCCTTTAACTATTATTCTTACTATAGCGTAATTCGGGATTAACACAAGAGGGGATTATAGGATTTGTATGTATATAATTCCTTGTAATGGTACCGTACATGGAATTGATTTTTTAAAGATTTGTTCTATGCATCGGAAAATTCCGGTTTTAAAACAACAAAATGGCTAACGTGGCAGATACATAAAACCGATAACATATATATTGTAGGTACAGATCTGTGCATCTGATCTTCGCCTGACGTGTTTTCCATTCACATTTGACACCCAAGACGATATCGGAAATCACAATCACCTTTTTGACTTAAAATCATTGTAGCATTCAAATGTCTTTGTTAGCGGGATTATAAAAAATGTCATTTAAAAACTAGTCTATTCTTTACCAAATATCTGTACGTACGAAACGTTTATACTCGATTATTTTTTTTTTCGGTCAAATTAAAAATCAGGTCGGCATACAATACAGTGTATTCTGTACTCTCAATATTAAATAACTCTTATACCCGTTTGTTACTTTTTGTACTGGTAAAAAACTTGTGATAATTATATGACCTTCAATGATGTAAGGTCACTCATTTCTTGCACGTCTTACGTCATGCAGAAATAACTAATGAAACAACCTTGGAAACTTCAAGGTATATTCCGCATAATGTGCAGAATCTTTTTCATTTAAAATAAACCATGATTTCCATCATTTAATTCATTTTATTGGATTCTTTAAGTATTAGAACCATTTTAACAAGGCCTTGGACTTTCAGTAGGACGTAACTATCTATTTCTTGCGTCAAAACAAGTTAAAAATGACGCTGGTTTCAAGCGAAATATACACCGATTGCTTAGTCTTAGTTTAAAAGCCAGACATATCTTGTTGATTTCAAAGAGCCTTGGCTGAATGGCCGGCAATGAAATAGACAGGCCTACGTCACAAAGCTGTTTGACACAACTACCCAAAGTCCAAGCTCTTGTTAAAATGGTTCTATATGCATGTCTTTATCACAAAGATATAGAAGTCATAAGCGTGGCAGAGTTATCTTCCTTTACATCCTCCCCCCTTTTTTTTGGGGGGGGGGGGCACTAAACATGTCATAGATATTAATAGCTTTCAAACTTCATCGTTTACAATTATCCTGAACGTTATACACATTATGATAGATTCTTCATTACAGCACAGTATCAGAATAAAATCACAATATAAGAAATACATGGATTTAGCTGTGTTTTCTGTGTTGAATTGTTCAGACATGCATAGGACTAATTAATTTTTTCACTTATGACTAGACAGGTCTACATGTGTAAAGAATAAAAATTGCTTTAAATATTTCATAATTAAAGATAAATATAATATAAAACTGTAATAATTACAATGGTCAACTACATAATAATGCCAAATATCCAAATATAAATTGATAAATTTGTACAATCAAAATGATATCACAGTAGAGTTGACTTGAGAATAAAATGCCATTATACCGTATATTTTGTCTGGTTCCCACATAACAGTCACCTGATCAAAACTGCAAACTTCTTTATCATTTTACATGTTAGATTATTTTACTCGAAACATCTACATGTACATGTGGCATAATACAAATCTATTTGATTATGACTAGGTTGGTATAGTCTATGCCTTAGCAACCATTAATGTGCACCAAAAAATTACCCATGTAGTACAAAATATAAATGTAGGTCATGCAAATTGATACGTTTTAGGTAAAAGTTATTGTGACATATGGAAAAAAGGTTTATACATGTGTACATGTACAGTACATGTATAAAATAACTCTTTAAGTCCAATATTTCAGCAAATGATGATTTGAGCAGGTTGACATGTACCAATTGATATGAAACATGAGTGTTAAATGATGATTCAAACAATTACAAGGCTTAATGATGTAAAGCTTCATCTGTCAGAAATATATCATTCTAAGCACTAACAATTTCAAAAAAACTTATGTTGCCTAACAAAAGCTTCATTGTTGACATGATCATTTAAGCAATAATTACAACATGATGACTGTTGGTTATATTATTTCAAACAACATCTATCCTTAACTGTTACAACATCTAGCTACATGTAGGTAGCGTAACATTTCCATGTACAAGTAATTACACCTGACTAGGTACAGTAAATTCTTTATTAAACGTAAGGAATTAATAGCCACGTAAAATTGCAAAAAAGTACCCCTCGTGGATTTTAAAATTTCTGACAGTTGTGAACTATATGCAACTAAGATAAAAATTTACATTTGCTATTTTATATTTTTCATGATTTGATACAAAAACGGTAGAATTGTAGAATTAAGTTCTTGGTAAAATAACGAATCTACAGTATTCTAGCATCTAATTCAACTTCTGCTTTCTCCAGGCCAGGTCGCATGATTTCTTTAAATTGCTAGCTATAGGTCACTTCTACTGGTCACTGATGTGTGTCCATCACCAGAGAGGGTTCTTGCGGAACATCCCCCTCCACTGTGAGATCTCAGCCTCATTCAGCCGCCTCTGTAGAAACACCAGCTTATTTTCCAACTCTCTGATCTCCTTAAAGATAAATTTGGATGCTTAAATCAATCACTTAAATCTCCATCATCATTTCACCTCTCCCCCCACTCCTCCCCCACCATTTACATTTTTCCTTCCTTCTCTCCATCTTCTTAAAACCCCTTTTCTCTCTCCTTTCCCCTCTCTTTTTGTCTTTTTTCTCTTCTTCCCCTCTATATCAGACATTTTTCTAAAAGGGGGGGGGGGGGCGGGGGGGATAATTTTTTTTGCCAGAGGGGTGTCCAAGGCCTATTTTCTTAAACTTTACAATGTGAATACAATGTAATAGGTTTGAATATTTAGGAAGGGGGTCCAAACCCCCTGACTCCCCTCTATAATATGTGGTATGTAAATATATCAGTATATCACTTTTTCTATACATTAATTTTCCTCATCTCTCTTGTCCCCCCTTTCAATTTTTTTCCACTCTCTTTTGTACACTCTTTTCCAAAATAATTTTAGTTGGATCACACATGATTTCCTGTTATAAAGATTTGAAATTTCATCACCACTATTGGATTATTTTCTACAACATAAATGATCTTTTCGTATTGTCCAGCTAAAAGTTGGTGCTGCTTTTCTAATATTGATAGAATTAACTATAATCTTACTGTGCCCACTCTCTATATTGATAGAATTATATACTGTATACAGGGTTATTTTTGCCCGTGTTATTTTCGCCCTTCATCATTTGCGAACGGTTTCTTCCCGTCTTGAATTCGCCCACACAAAGTTGTGTTGAAAAAAAAGATAATTTGAGACATTGGAATTCGCCCAGTTTTAAATTCGCCTGCTTACAATGAGGGCGAAAGGGGCGAAAATAAAACGGGGGCGAGTATTTCCCTGTATACAGTACAATCTTACTGTGCCCACTCTCTATATTGATAGAATTAACTAAAATCTTACTGTGCCCACTCTCTCGTTCCTTCTGATGTCAAGGCCCGGTGTGACAGATTCGATGTTCTCCACCTAAACCAGAACATAAGGAGAAAAGGTAAGACAAAGATTCATGCTCCTATATTACACATACCAACAGAAAATACAGTGACTGCATTCCCTTTGGGGTTAATCTAAGAAAATGAGACTGAAAATTCTCAACATATTCAATTTCAACATTTTACCTGACTGAAAAGAAAGAGATATTTACATTGAGGGATGTTTCAATTAAAAATATTCATGAACTTGTAAATGGAGTTAATTAAAGCAATATCTACAGCCATTTATATGTAACTCTACTACAGCCAAGATATATGTGTAAAAATGTTATTATATTAACTATATCAATAATCATTAAGTAAGTGAAAAAACATTCAGAGGGCTGGATGGTCGCTGCCATTTTTAAGGTCAAACGCAACCTTATCTTCCATTTTTTCTCTAATTTTTCTCTATCTCCACAATGTGAAGATTTCACATTAATTTCATTTTTAAATTATATAATACTTTTCTATTTGGATGCATGGTTTCAATGAGAAATACATACTGTGAATTTCTTCATAAGCATTTTTCTAAAATATTCTAACTCCAAAAATAACCTGACAATGTACCCAGAATTTTCTAGCATAACAAGTTCAGATGCAAATAAATAAAGAATTAATTTTCATGGAAATTCATTTTAAATTGAGAAAAACATGTTTCTTGTGTGTCCTAAAACTTTATTGAACTCCTTTAGAAAAGAGCTCTACAATGTATATAAAGACATAGGAAAACATTTAAATTTTAGAGCTAAAAGATATGGAATTTGTCTTCACTTAATAATAGTTTTATTATATATAGCTAAACAAATAATTTAGAGAAAATGTTAAGGTACATGTAGATCTGATGTACAATATGTTGCACACCCAGCCTCCTTAACTGTTTAGAAATATTGGTTGATCTTCATTAAGGTACTGGTAACTTACTACATCTAGACTGATACTTTTTAAGACACTACATCATAAGATGGCGATATAAATGTTTTGTTAATCGATTTGGTTGAACATCATCATAACTCTGTGGTTAAAGTATCAGGCTTGTGAACCGCAGATCATGAGTTCGAATCCCCTTGGGGCTTTTGTTCACATTTACTGAATTAAATTTTTGAAAGTATAATTTTTTATCCAAAATTGCACATTTTTTCGCCTATTTGACTTATAAAATTATTTATACTTCTTATCCATTATGCTATCTATCATAATCAATGAATTTTCTGCTGATTTGAGAAACTATTTCAAGGTGTAGTGAGCCACCTTAAAGATTCATACCCTCCTCAAGATGTCCTCTATTCTCTTCTTCATGGTTTGTGTTTGATTTGAGATTTTGACTGATTTTGCTTTAGGTGTCACTGAAATGACAAGAAGCAGAGTTTACTAGCTGAATGTCATAAGGAAAAAGTTTCTTGCATGCAAACCATACACTAATTCTCAACATCAAACCATGAAATTTTGCCAAAATTCAAATTTTTATTTCAGATATTCTATCTAAAATATTTTATACTTTCTTTTCAAAAGAATGACACAAGAAAATAAATTTGTTAAATAAATATTATCAAAACCGCTTTGGTTGGCTTTTTCCGATAGCGTCACGATCAATTCTGTCAGCTACGTCAACCATAAACAATACACGCCGCCATTGTGAAAACTTTATGATTGGTCAACTCCTTTTCTTAGGCGGAGTTTTCAGTACACGCTTATGCAATGCCAGAGCTAAAGGATTTCTCAGAACAGTTCATTTTCCCCCAATATGGAGTCGTTATCGACTTTCCTCTACAGTATATATTTATAATAAATTCTGTGCATCCCCCCCCCCCCCCCTCCTCTCTCTATGTGTGTGTGTGTGTAAACGGGCGTAAAACCATTGTCTCAAACTACGGTCTAGAGTACGGCGTTAAACAAAATATAATACTTAAAAGTTGCATGTGCTCCGCATTCATTTCATGTACTAGTATATACCGTAAATGTATAATGTACATGTATTACCTACTAACTCACCAGTCGAAGTGATAGATATGAATTCCTCGATTACACCTTTCGATCGGCAATCGACAGTCAATAAACGAATTGAACGATGATATGAAAGAACTTGAGACGGACGTGGAAAGTGCAAGGGGGTATGTACATGTGCGTCTTCACGAGGCAAGTGTCCGATTCGTTTCTTCTTCTGTTACCCTACCATATTCGGTGTAAATATATATACTTAAATATCCCCAAACAATTTACCGCAGATTTCATTATTTTACTTGTCTCTGAACCACCGATCACCAGCTCCATACAGTGGCGTGGTTTCACTGGTTTGTTTACATATAAAAATGACAGCTCTTGATCCGCTTTCCGAGTAAGCCTAAAAGGTTGTTTAGTAGGAGAAAGTTTGGGGCAAGTAAAGCGACAATTATTAACAGTAGTAAACTAAATGAAGAATTATTTAAATGGATTATTTGCACAAAATGTGGTATGATATGATGTTTATCTTTTCAAAACCAGCGTTATTTTCGTGCGCCGTAAATTGCAAGTTTTTCGTAAGTATCGTATGCACTGTAGCTTTATATTTACTAACCCAAATTTTCCTCGTAGAGCTATGCAGCTATATGTACCTTATGTATGTTTTATCGCAAGTGTACACTTTCGAAAAATACCCCAATTTCGACAGTCACGAGTACCCCGGTGAATTTTTCATTCTCTGATAAGTTGTTGTTCTGTCCGTGCATAATTGAGTCTGAACCAGCAGCCAATCAGCGGTAAGCTGAATCCACCAATAAAAAAGTTCGTGGTTAAGGTGCGGGTATTGTTTATGCATGACGTAGATGATAGAATTGAACGCGACGCGATCGGAAAAATCCAAACAAATCGGTTCTAATAATAGTTATACACATACTGTATATATTGTATCAAAATATGAATATATGTTAAAACAAGTTATACTTGTGAGACTTGTAGATGTGTATACTTTTAACCTTAGAATAGGAATTAAACTAATGCATGTGAATATCAAATATGTCAAGTCTATATATTATATATTAAAAAAAGCAAACTTTTATCAAATTTCTTTGAAATTATAACTACTTGTACATGCATAAATCACTTTCTCACCATTCTGATGAACTTTAACAACCTCTAGGATGTAAGGGCTAAAATATAAATAAACATAAATTATTGTCATATTTTTGATTTGCATCAAAAGATTATGTGAGAGAGAGACAAATAAAGAGAGACAATGCAAAAGAATGAGTTTAGCAAACAAAAGACATCAGCCTTGAAAAGCAGCAAATGTAATGTCCTCATTTTGCACACACAATAGATTTCTGTATAGAATCACCTTATGACATTGACAGCTTGTAACTTACACTGACTTGGAGTTGACTGGAATGTTCCTTTTGATTGGAATCAAAGACCCTCTGTGGTTTCTCAGCTGAAAATGAAAAACAATCATCATATAATTTAAAAATATCTGTTGAAATTGCTTATCATACAATGAATTATTTTTTTCGCTGTGCACACTGAAATGTGCTAATCATACTGTGGCAGTGGCAGCATCTTTTAATTTTTAATAGATGTGGACTGTTAAAATTGAGAGATATATTTTTTTAATGCAAGACATTCTGTGTCATAAACTAAATTAATTAATTTGGGTGTCCAAGTAGCGCAGTGGACAATGCACGAGAATTTGCTTATCACCGCTGTGACCCTACATCGATCCCCCTGATCATCAGTGGCTGTAATGTGAAAGGGTATGGTGGTCGCCCTCTAGGACACATGGGTTTTCTCCAGGTACTCCGGCTTCCTCCCACATCAATGACCCTCTTGCACTAACATCAGTGCCGATGAGAGATATTAATATAAGTTGTAGAACTTGTTTATCAATCGTTGTAAAATAAGTGAAGTTTAGTTTTTAAAAAGTTTAAATTGAATAATTATTCAAATATATATTTAAGCTTGATCTCAGTCTGGTTGATCAAATTGTGTCCTAAAATTGAAATTACTTATCAAATATTTTAGCAAACTGTATAGAAATTATTTGCAGTAATAAAGAGTTGAGAAATCAGTATTGCATCACACCACACATGTTCATACAAGAAAGTTATTAGAGTATGTTACAGTTCATAAATGAGAAGGAAATCAGAGTTATCTATCTTTTTATATGATTACGTAACAGGGTTATTTATCTACATGTACTTTACTTGTATGGTGGACCCTATAAGTCATGCATGTTCATATACAAATGTAAGAAGGAAATCAGATTTAGCTATCTTTTTTTTATCAATGAGCACATGATCCGATGAATAGTTAGTGTTGTGGATACAGAGTAATGAGTTATCTATCCTTGTATAGTGGACCCTGTATGTCCTACCTTAAATACCACCCCCTCCTCATCAATCTGGAATGCTTCACAAAGCCGACCTTTGACCTCATCATTATGATCTTTGTCGCGGAGATGTATACTTTGTATGACTCTGTTGTCATCCTCATCACTCAATTCCATACCTGCAAAATGAAGGAAATGCTGTCTTATATCAAAGCTAATGAAAAATCTTTGAGCTTATAGGATGTTTGCTGGTGAAGGAGAGAAGTTTTTAAATATCCTAAAAAGGGAAACAGACAGCTACTTATAACATAATGATACGTACATATGTATATTTACTAAGTACTTTTCCTCTACTTTTTAAGAAAACCGATTGAAATTCATAACTCTATAGAAACTGACAGAACTGAAATCTACACAATCCAGTTCTTACCAGTTTATTGATTGGTTGAAACCTTCAGGAGCCTAACAAAATCACAGACTGCTAAAAATTATCATGATGATGTTGGACTCAAATTCCCATATAAGAAGAATTGGCTATTTCTTCTATCTAAAATACTAAGGGACATTAACAATAATTTAGTTACTTTTACTTACTCTTTATGATTAATTCAATATTTTTTAAAAAGAAAGATGTAAATATAAACATTAAAATCCTATCTTTGATGATTCATGTGGGCTAAAATGGTAACAATCATTGCAGAAAAAAATTATATAACCCGCTTATGCAGGTTATGTATTTTTTCCGTAATGTTGCTACCTTCATACCCGCCTGAATCATCAAAGAAAGTATTCTATTGTTTAAACTTATGTGTCCCATATATTTTGTTCCATTCCTCAATTCATGTAAAGCATAAATATTCTATAAGAGGAAAAGGTGGTTGGCTTTGTTTTAAGTAAACCTACTGGTGTTATGCCTGTGGAATTGACTGGATGATTCACTTACAAAATCAGATAGAATCAAAACCTCTTAGAGTATAACTATAACTGCAAACTTTTTTTAAATTTCAAACACATAAGTTTATGTGTGTGCGTGTGTGTGTGTGTGTGTGTGGGGTGGGGGGGATCCCGTCCCCATTCACATGTGTTCAAAATTGGCATTTAATGACTACAAAACCTTGACTATGTAGAGGTGGGGGGGGGGGGGGGGGTAACAAAATGTTAACTTTCAATGTTTTAAAGAAATTTTTCAAAGGCTGTTAATTTTAACATATACTTGGTATACGGACACTGGAAGTTATAGTAAATGTATTGTATGTGCATGTATAACGCACATACAATATATTTACAATAACTTCCAGTGTCCGTGACTTGATATATCCCATGGCCCCCTAACTCCGTCACTACCCTAACTCAGTCACTTTCGGGAAACTCCTCGGCGTTTGATATCAAGTGCGATTATGACGTCATATTTTACATGTCAAAAATCAGTTTAATCAAAAGTCAACAATTTGCAACGATTAAATATAAGAATGTGTCAAAACATAACAGAATTAAACCTTGTTCATTTTATGCACCATTAATTGTGTGAAATCAGCTATTACTTTTTCATGGGTGCACTAAAATATCGATATTTCTGACATGCGGGCCCATTCGATCATTTACGGTGGTCAGCCATTTTTAGAGAGGTCAAGATGAAACATTTCACATGTAATACATTTTTAATTAAGGTTATAAATACATTTTTTTCAGTCCGCAATAGCCTTTATGCACTACACTTGATGATAACGTCAAATCGCTCATACCGATATTTTTGCCTTATACAGGGTATAGATATATACGGTATGTCGCTATTTAGAATATGCTACATTTATAAAAATGTAATAAATAAATAATATAATAAGTAATATATTAATTAATGATATAAAATATTTGAAATATGCAAGGAGGGAAATCAAACGGCATCCATATATTCTGAAAAGGCCATTGTGATTGTTGTTACAAGGACCCATCTTTTATTCTGGCGATCATTTCATTTCGACGAAATTAAATACAATTTAAATTGTATGCACCATTTTTACTTATTATGACTTGGCTAAGGTACAAATTGAGTTTTAACTAAATTGTTAATGTGTCTTT
This sequence comes from Magallana hongkongensis, assembly GCA_016163765.1. Lineage (NCBI taxonomy): Eukaryota > Metazoa > Mollusca > Bivalvia > Ostreida > Ostreidae > Magallana > Magallana hongkongensis. The sequence continues at coordinate 10,504,980 of WFKH01011925.1, read as the reverse complement.
TTTCCCTGGCATATCATAGAGCATGTGGGTGACGAAGTTAGGTTCGTAAGATATGATAAGCACGTGTGATAAACGTCGTATTCGGAGGGCTTATTTGAATAAAAATAAAAATATTTTTGTTAATAATTTTATAAATTATATTGTTTCAGGTTATATTTAGTGATTGCAAATAATAAAAACCACAAAAAATAATTTATAGAGAAACGCGGGATGTTTTCTGCTTATGGTGACGGAGTTTGGGTACTCGGGGATAATCTGATAATTAAGAAAATGCAAGTTGAATTTTAGTGGTTTCTTGTTATTGCTTTTTATTCTGCACATTGTATTCAAATAAATATATGTTAAGAATACATCATTTACCTTGTTCGTCTAAATCTAAACGCTTCAATTGAACCCATATTTTTCTTTTTGAGGGACTGTGTTCAATATCCGCCATATTTGTTTTTGTTGGATACTTGCTAACTCGTACGTGAAACAACGTACATAATCAAAGTTCCGAAAGTACTGAAAGAAGGCGGAAACGTGAGTAATTTTTTTGTTGTTGTGTAAATAACAAGATGCTGATTTGTAATTGAGGATATGCATTAATAAAATGATGCCATAAACAATTGTCTCTTTATATCTACATGTACATGCTGAACTACGTACACGCTTTCATATGGTCTGTTAATGTCTCAACTCCGCCTACTACGATCTGATTGGCCGAAAAAGGTCAGTCAAAATATTACGCTGAAACTTTCCTGGAGTTAATGCCTATTATAAGCTTCTATGTTGTTCACTTTATCTAAAATATTGATGAAAGAAAATTGTTTATGTTTCGGAAAACTATGTAAGCTAGATACTGACTGTTTAACGAAAAACATTTTCTAATCAAAACTATATATACGACTTATAAACAATAACGGAATACCTTTTTCCTTAAGGACCTGTTTGAAATTTTAAACAAGTATAATTTATTACAACAATTAAAAATTGTTAATTCCCTGAAAGGAATAAGTGGAAATCAGTAGTTATACGTCGGGCTATTCGTTACCACCAAACTGAGGAATTAAGTACCCGAACACAAGCTTACCCAGACTTCAGAATTTTTCGAGTCTTTCATTCAAATATATATTACACCTTTCAGCATTTGAAAATTCAATTTTTATTATACATATGTGTTGAAAATAATATGTGTATTAAAAAACGTACATATGTAAACTATTGTAGCTCAAGCAGGTTAGTTAACTATAGTCTGTCCAAAGTTATTGCTTCCGTTACTTTTTGGCGATTTTTAATGAAAATAAACATACCTGTCAATTAAGTACAATTGAAATTGATAAAACGGGGAAAATACCAGATTTCTTCATTAATTTTAATATAAATCATTTGTTAATACCCAGAGAAACTCACAGGAACAAATACAAATTTCTTACGAAGACTTACAATGGCAAGTGTTAATTTACAACTTTTCTCCATTCGGAAATGGTATGGACTGATCCTCGCACACTTAAGCTTTTTTAACTATATCATCCGGATACTTTTCATTTCGTTTGCAATGTAAACTCACCGTATATTTTTCATCATTGGATTTATATTGAAACCTTAGGCGATACTAGTAGAGAGGGCATTTCAAAACAGAAAATCTGGACTTTTTTCGTTTTACTTAATGTATGGAATTTGGGCACAAAGGTATTTATGTTTATCGAAATATTATGCAAAAAGTGGTGGTAGCAGAACCTTGGGACAGAGTATAATTATTATAGACAATTAATACCATATAAATGTCAGTAATAATTTTGATCGTTCAATAATTGAAAAATAATTATGAAGTAAAAATAAGTAGTACATGTAAGGAACCTTTCTTCATCTTATAGAAAAATGTAAAATGTAAAAGAATTGATCAAAATGGGTTCATACATCATATTCAACAATTAATCACAAGAACAATCATTTCTTCTAATTGGTCTCTTAGTATAAATGTGTGAATTTCAAAGAACTGCATTTTTATTACACCTCCGAAATGTTCATTTGGATATCAACAGTTTGACTCAAAACTCCACCAGTTTGTATCACGTTTTCATTTTTACGCTTTACAGGTAATTATGATTTTATATACATGTATATAAAATTCACAAGAAATTTTTATATTAAAACCTATGAAAAAGAATACTCACGTGATTTTGTCCTGAAATTAACGTGGATGCAACGTGCTTATATCACGTGAATGCTAATTTAATGAAAATTTAAGATGCTTTTTCCGATTGTTTGGCTATTTCAATACAAAATAATTTTACATACAAATCAATTATCCCAGAATGCTAATAATAAAGTTGTACCTGGTTGTACCAGCAGAATCGACCTCTTTTCGAAGATAGAAATATTTGATTTGAAGTTATAAAATTAAAATAATAATTATTTTGTTCGGAACATACAAATACAAAGCACATGCATGATGTAAGTGTTAATAAAAAGAAACCGTTTAGTGGGCTTAGGTTGATATTTCATTGATTACACATACAAACTTTAAACATATTTGTGGGAAATTGCACAAATAGGTTTATTTTTGATTTTCTAAAACATTTTTCAAAGCTTACATACAGTACTGATAGGATAGCAGTTACCGAAATTCTAATTCAATCATAGTGATACACGCTTCGAAATCATGCAATGATTCTGCGACCACGTGAAAAAGGTCACCTGAAATTCATGTGAAGGGATTTTACCAGAAAATTTCACGTGAAATTCATGTAAATGCTCTTTTCATGTGGCAAAAATCATGCGAGAAAATGTGAGTCACATGTAAAATAAGTAAGACTTTGGACGTCACTTTTTACTGCTTCCATAGTTAGACAACGTCATAGTTACACAACGTCATAGTTACACAACGTCATGTATGAATGTTATAGATAAAGCTACAATGACACAGACCCTAATGATGTCATTATTGATGTGACCGCGAACCTCTTTTTTTCCAAATGCTGCTCACTCAGAGAGAGAGAGAGAGAGAGAGAGAGAGAGAGAGAGAGAGAGATTCTATGACCTCTTTGATTAGATAGGCTTTTTCTGGGTCATATCTCTTTGGGTCACTCGTTTAAGTCTTTGAGCCGTCGTTTGGGGACCTGAATTCCTCTCTCGCCGACAGAAAAAGGTCAATATATACCCAGGCACACATTCTTTGTAAGGTCAGAAAAATGGATTTGTCCACAAACTGTAGGTTGAATGACAAAGAAAATTCATATACATAAGGAATCTGTCTCAAACCCCAAATTGTTTGCTTAGACATGGAAACCGAATATCCAATGAAGTGTTTTATAAATAAATTCTTAGTATAAAGTTATGTAAACATAAATTGAAAATTTAAGACATACATTTACGTGTATATTTGTTACATTTATTGGTATGAAATTTCTTATCTACTTTTTGTGTTTGGATTAATTATAAACTATTAAAAAATCTAAATTCAGGAAACCCAGAAAGATGGGGGATACCTTCTATCATGCGACTATGTTTATCAAAGACTGTGTTCGCACCATACAAACACTTCTATACGACATTCACCCACTCCACCGTAGAGTACCTTTCGTGACATCTTAAAAATTTCAAGATAAACGTTCTCTTCAAATCGTGGATTCAAAATCATCGACAAACACTGGTTGATAAGATAATCGAGAGTCCTCTGTCCCCCTGTCCCCTAAAGTCTGGCATCGGCAGGGGAAGGAAGTGTCATCACGGAGCGGCGATGAATTTTGACGATATTCTGATTCGGTTGGGGGAGTTTGGGCGGTACCAGAAGATCCTATACTTTCTGGCCGTCTGTCTCCCTGGAATCAGCTGTGGGGTTTTTATGGTCATTTCTGTCTTTCTAATGGGTGTCCCTGAACACAGGTCAGATTTGGTGGTATTTTCTTTTATCTATTATACATGTTTCATTTATCAATGATATGATTAACTTCGTTGTTGATTTATCGGGTATATTAATGATTACTTTGCGCAAAGAATATTTGTGTTGATAAACAATTATAGTATTTTGTTAAAAGAAACATGCATGAAATCGTTCTGAAAAATATTTCGAAAAAAAATTAATCCTATCATAAAATTTATGCATAAAATATACTTTATATAAACACTATCCTTCTGGTAATACAATTTTCTGAGATAGAATTTGCAAAAGTGTTTCGTTACGTTTATTAAAGCAGCGCTAGAGATAACACCGAAAACAGCGATACTGCATATTAAATATTATTATTAAAACTAATTGAGTAAATTAAGAGGATCAGAAACACGTTCTAACAACTAAAAAAATTTTTTCTTAAATATTACGAAGAGTCGTGGAAATTAAAGACAATTTGACTTACAAGATATATTTACAGATATAACTAAGTTAAATAACAACGACTTTTTGAAAATTCTAGGTTCCATCTAGATATACTTATGGACGTCAGATATTTCGTATGTTGTGTTTTCATTTACGACCATTCTTTCCTTGGATAGGGAAGGTGGGGGTGGGGTGGTTGGGGTTTTGGAGTATAAAACCAATGAAGAGATTTTGTTTTATTTTCAACAAACAAAAAGAGATATTCCCGCCTCTTGTTTTTAACCCAGAATTTTTTTTTGTCCATTTGAAACTTGAAACCGAAGAAATGAGAGCTAATTATAAAAGTAGATTGCGTGATAATCACGTGATAACCACGCACCAAGGCAGTCGGTAGTATCTGTGGTCAAATAGATCGATTCCTAAAAGTCTATGGCCTCCAGTAAAACAATCTTAAGCTTAGCTTTAAAAAAGTATGGGATCTACTTCTACACGGGATCCTTATTACTGAGTTCTCCGAATGAGCGGTACGGGGAGATGTCTGTGTACAGATCTATTGGCTGTCTATAAATGATGTTATTAGCACCTCCCTTAGAATTATAGAAAAAAACCCGGTCTCATTTCTTATCTCTATATTTTTCTTACTCTTAATCAACATGACACGACATTGTCGATATACATTGCATTGCTTCGTGATCTGATGGTTTAAAGTTTTGTACATCAGGCGACAACTTTTTTTGAGCGCTTTAATTCTTAATTTCCATTAATATCTGTTTTTCGCCAAGTTATCGGATAAAAGCTATTTACGGATGCTTATATTTAGTAACTGCATGAAACATAATTATATCTATCAATCAAATCTTAATTTTTTTTTTAGCATTTAGAGATAAGCATTTAAGAATCCAACCTAATAGTATGTTTTGCCCCCCAAAATGCATACATTTGAGAAAAATAATAATACAGCTCAATTCTCAAATGTACTAAGTCTTCCTTGAGAAGGTCTCTTACAATGCAATTTATTTCTTAAAATCACTAATCGTCTTTTTAATCTTTAGATGTGCAATACCACAACTAGAAAACGACACATTTGCCACTCAAGGCGACTATCACAAAAAGTTGATAGATCTGTATATTCCGAACACCGATCCCGATGATAGTACCCTGAAATACGACAGATGCCGGTACTACGTCTACGACAGCGCAGCTGTACAAGGTAACGCATCGAGACATATTGAGAAGTGTTCTAAATGGGTCTACAGCGAGGACATCTACAAGTCAACCTTCGCTAAACAGGTACGAGGTGTAGACCCCTATCAAAGTATTCTACAGTAGTACCCAAATATAAGAACCGCGGAATAACAGAATATATACCTCTCTTAACTGGTTGTGGTGACTCCTGTTTCTGATTTTAATATCAAAAGATCCATTATCATATATATGCTGATTGAAATCGCATGCATTTTAAATAACCTACCATCTTGGCACGTTCTTTCAGATTAATCTGGTCTGCGATGATCGATACAAAACTTCTCTGGCCAAGTCTCTGTTTTTCGTCGGTGTTCTCCTTGGAGCTCTCGGCCTCGGGATTCTGTCAGACTCGTAGGTATTTCATTTCCGACCGTATTTCATAATCGACCTCTACATAAAACCGTTTGTTCGTACATATCTGTCAGTGTAGAGTGCACGAGTATCAAATGGTACATGTACATATTAAATATGATAGTTCGGCCCCCTAATGAATAATACTCTTTCACAGGTGCGCTACAAAAAATAAATTCTTAATCATTTGAAAAAGTAAGAAGTCAAAAATAATTTAAGATCAATATTATCAAAGAAATCTTAAGTTGTTAAGGAGGCTGGGTGGTCTACAAACTAACCACCAGACCTACCTTGAATTTTTAGGTGTGATTTTTAGCTCACCTGAGCCAAAGGCTCAAGTGAGCTTTTCTGATCAAAATTTGTCCGTTGTCTGTCGTCGTTGTCGTTGTTGTCGTCGACGTTGTTGTCGTCGTCGTAAACTTTTCACATTTTCATCTTCTTCTCCAGAACCACTGGGCCAATTTCAACTTTCAAACTTGTCACAAAGCATCCTTGGGGGAAGGGCTTTCAAATTTGTTCAAAAGAAGGGCCAGCTTTATTTCAAAGGGGGAGATAACTAGGAAAGAGTGAAAATAGGTTTGGGTGTTTTAAAAATATTCCTCTCAAGAACCACTATGCCAATTTCAACCAAACTTGACACAAAGTGTCCTTGGGGGAAGAACTTTCATGGTTCTTAGAATTAAGGGCAAGTTCCCCTTCAAAGGGGAGATAATTAAGAAAGAGTAAAGATGCGATTAAGAAATTTAAAAATCTTCTTCTCCAGAACCAAATAGCCCGTAATAACCAAACTTTGCACTAGCTTTCTGATATATGGTAGATTTAAATTTGTTCAAATCCTGACCCCAGGGGATCAGGAAGGGGTCGTAATGGGTTAAAAATTCATTAAAGAAATAAGTAGAAAACAACACTAATATACTAGTGATTCTTCTGAAGAACCAAAAGGCTATTATTTGTGAAAACAGATTAGATAAGAATAAAGCTAAAATACCAAATTCTAAGTTTATAAGTATTGCTTTCACCCCTGTTGGTCATAATGAAGCGTTTTTGGGGTGGGGGTGGGTGGTGGATTGAATTATAAGATTATATAGAAGAACTTCTTCTGGAGCAAGCAGCTAGTAGACGGGGGTGAGGAAACAAGGCTCAAGATTTTTGTAAATTAGGTTTGTAATGACGAATTTTCAGTGTTATTATCCATTTCGAATAAATACATGAGTAGGTTAGAATTTTTAAAAACACATTTTTGGGAGTTGATTTTAATCAACCCTCCTATGCAGTTACTCTGGCAAAACGGAAGTGAAACAGTGTTTGGACCTAAGAAGAAATCATGAATGGAAAACCATCACCGCTGACAAGACTTAGTACTTGAAAATAACTGATCGATAAATTTAATGTAATGTATTCAGGAGCATTGTTTTTCAAGGAAACTTATTCATAAATACCTTGAAAATAGTCAGATTTTACATGGTACGAACAATTTAGAAATTTTTTTTTGTAGTCGTATGTATTCCTACGCCAGAGTTCAATAGGACTGGTTCGCTGTCATTGATTACCAAAGCGCCATTTCTACAGCGGTAGCGTTTGGAATCAAGGACAGACTATCCAATCTAAAGATAGAAGTCAAACCAGAACTGGCGTAGACTAAACTTTAATATTACCGGTATTTGTTTGTTAAATAATGACTTGGATACAATTTTCCAGAAACATTTCGATTACTGATACATAATTCATCGTATTGTTTGATGGCATTAATTCTATCTTGATTCATTTGAGGTTTTCCGTCTATAGCTCGGAATTCTTGTTGAAAAAGCCGGAGAATTCATATTTAGAAAAAAATGTGCGTAATTATTCAAATACAGCTAAGAAACTACTTGCCATGCGAAATTACATATCGTTGATTTAAAAAAAAAATAATAATCAATAAAATTAACTCCCGTCAGTACTTCAGTACTTTGATTTTTTATACTGAAGTCAAATTAAGGTCGAGATTAAAATCTTCATATGCATATTCAAACAATAGACTAGCTGGTTCGCTGTCATTGATTATGAGTGCAAGCACCCTGTAATTAATGAAAGGGAACCAGTCTATTATTTCTCTATATTGGGGGAATCATTTACATTATAATGTTGCAAGTTATATTTTTCTCAAGTTGATTGTTTCTTTTTGGTAGGTGCACAAATAGAAAAATTAAATTTAATTAA
>WFKH01011925.1:10455747-10496788 GCA_016163765.1 Magallana hongkongensis | reverse complement strand
GAGAGAGAGAGAGAGAGAGAGAGAGAGAGAGAGAGAGAGAGAGAGAGTTGACAATATATATACCGGGTACTGTGGAATCATTTAAATTCGTGGGGGGCAATTTTCGTGGATTTTAAGTTTTTTGCTTATTCGTGGGGATGTGATTTTGTGGATGCGTCGGTTTTCAGTTTCAGTTAAAAAAAACTAACTCTTTCAAAGTTTGTTTTCGTCGAGGATGTTAATTCGTAGGGAAGCTAGGCTACCCACGAATACTACGAAAATTGAGCCACCACGAATTCTAAGGATTCCACAGTATATAGAATAATCGTACAGCTGCTTAACTGTTATAAACGGTGAATATTTAGGACCATTTTTCCCGTTTTTTTTTTTTTGTTTAAGGATGCTCAATGGTCAACAAATTAACCATCATACCTATTAAAAGCTTTCAGATATGATTTGTTTACCTATAAGTTATAACTATTATTTAGTAAGAAAAAAAAATCCATGAATTTTACATTTAAAAAATTTGGGTATTTTCTTAATATTTTTATATAGAGCTGATCAATACAGTCTATTGTATAGTGTATTCATTTGCTACCACCAGAACTGGTCTATGATATCTCCAGCGTCTACCTGCTATTTGGAAAGTAGACAATGGATATCTACCCAAGATCTCCATACTGCAAACGAGCAAATTAGGATTACTCTTGCAGCTCTCCAATCGACCAAATGAATACACCCCAGTTCTCTTTGATTGACAAAATAATTTCCATAGATCAGGTTTCATTCATTGCATGAAAATAGTCTAAAAAAATTTTGTGAGCTCACACAAGGAATAGATATTATGTTTCCAATTGCAATATAAATGTTTTTTTGTTATCATCAAAATAGGAAAAATTAACAAAGGATTTCATTCTACCATGTGAATAGATGTTAACTTTATATTTCCTTTTTTGACACTCTTGATCATCTTGAAGACAATTTATCACGATTCAAGACTTCATCCTCCAAAACATTTTCTTTTAAAACTGACCACACAGAAAACCAATATAATTATTGTAGTAAATAGAGTTATTGCCCTTTAAATGGTTCATTAATTTCATGAATTTTCAGAGACACACAAAATGAGTGTTGTTATTGTTCATCAGAAAGAAAACCTTAAACTGTCAGGTTCTTCCAGATAAAAGAGACAGCATTAAAAGGAGTGGAAAACAATTTATTAAATGTTTCTAAAGTAACAACAGTATGGAATAGGAAAAATGTCACACACAACAAAATGGCGTCGCCTTCACATCTTGCCTCCCTGGGAAAGAAAACACAGACCTATGGTAAAACATAACACAGCTCCTTGTTAATATATAGAAAAAATATCACAGCTATAAAAATAATATATAACTTAGCAATAATCTGTCCACTAGTCATCACATACAACTAGAGATCTACAGCTTAAATGACATAGCACATCCTTTGGCACCAGGAATAGATAGGATCAGGGATCTTCTCTTAACTAATTAACAAAATAAGCAAACAAGTCAAGATTTTTACTCCAAAAAAACAAAATAACCATTGTTAGACACGGGAAAATATTAAGTATACATTCCACAACCAAATAACATAATAAATAAAAAAATATTTCCAAATTAAATTTTTTTCTGTAGTCTTTAAATTTCATAAATATTCCTAATACTGTGAAGGGTTTTTTCTCAAATCTCCATTCAAAAAAGAATTGGACAAATCTGCACCAAGAGAGAAATTCGGCCACAAGAGAGATAGCAGAACGTCAGTTCTTCCGGGAGGCAATCAGCGAGATCGGCACCTGCCTGACAAACGATTGGTCACACACAGTGGGGGGAAATGTCCGCACTTCCTGTTTACTTGGCGTTCTTCTCGGCCTGGATGATTTCCTTGATTCCGTTGTACATTTCCTGCATGGCTTGGTACTCAGTGAGTCCCAGGCGGCGCTTGTTGGAGATGTCATATACTCCTCCCACACTCTCTGTGTGCTCTCCGTGGATTCCTAGAAAAGGAGATAAAAACTTACTCAGTTACAACGCAATCTACTAAGACTAAGAGTTATTACACATAGCCCATAGCTTTGTATGAAAGAAGGAACAATAATATGCTTAACTCCCTTCAGAAGTAGTGGTAATAAATATGGCCCTTGAACTCAATATCAAAACATAGTCAGCATTACCCAAATTCCCTTTTCTTCACAGAAGAAATAAAAATCAAAAGTGATTCTCTCTGTACTTGATATAAATGAAAAAAGGATACCATCATATACTCACATAAAAGAATAATAATAATAATCAAGAGTTATTGCCCTTGCACTCAGTATTAACAACTTGGTAAGGACCTCCCTATACCTTCCCCCTCCCCACTACCACCCGGTGTGGGTATGGAGGAGGGCTTGAGTTCCCCCTCCCTCTTTCTAGGGACCTCCAGTAGTCCCTTGTCTTAGGTCTAGGCTGGAGTTTGTTGTCTGCACAGATATTGTTTAATGTTTAGGACTTACCTCTAGGCTGGAGTTTGTTGTCTGCACAGATCTTGTTCAGGACTTCCTCGTTCTTGGCGAGTTTCGGGACTTTAATGTGTACGCTGGCTCGGAGCGTGGTTCCCAGATTAGTGGGACAGAAGGTAAGGTAACCATGGCGTTTACTGTAGGCGAAGGTCAGCTTCTTCTCCAGTTGCTTGATGGCCTGTCATAAAATGAAGAATTAAGTAGAGTACAGAATTCCCAACTCAAAACATTTTTCAATACTCATTTTGGTAATTTTTTTTTTTTTACAGACATGAAGGCAACAGTCCAATGAAATCAAAACTAATTGATGTTTATCCTAATATTTAAAAGTGATGTTTTCACAAAATAAACCTAACAGCTTATAATAGGCAAACTTTGAACTACTGCATAAAATGCAAACCTAGAACACTAAACCTCCTAGCCGCAGAACAGTAGCTCCACGGGAAGACAGACCGTGGAGCTACAGTTCAGTCCATACAAAAAACTGTATATTTATAAAAAGTTGCAAGCGGTTTTAGACTTATTAAACTAATTTAGGAATATATTCTGTGAAAATTCTAAAACCAAAAAATTCCTGAGACACTTTACTTTAGATCTCAATACTTTACTTGCCTCTAAATATTTTTTTTTGCACCTCACCAGCCCCCGTAAAGTGAAACGGTGTGTTCACAGGTAAAAATGGAGACTCTTGATCCCGACGTGAATTTAACATACTTCACTTTCTGAGGTCGGTTAGGGTATTTAGATAAACGTGTGAGGCAAGTAAACTGGTGAACCAGTAGTAAAATGTCTTAGTAGTAAAATGTATTAGAAATTTTTTGGTATTAAAATTTTCACAGAATATATTCCTAAATTAGTAAAAGTTTAATAAGTCTAAATATGCGCGCAACTTTTTTGTGCCCAATACATACACAGTTTTTTGGAACTGTATCTCCAAGGTCCATCAACCCAAATTTCCCAAGGAGCTACAGTTCTGCAGCTATATATACACACTATCTTTTGCAACCTTCTGTATGAGGCCATTCTTAAAAAATTACTTGTTTGGAAATGTTGCCTGGGTGTTTCCAGACCCCGGAGGGAGGGAGAAAGTTTTATTTTTCAAACTGGAAGTTCAACTAATTAAAAATTCGTAAAAAATAAAAATCTCTATGTAATAAAAAGTGGAAATTTAATGCTATTTTGACGAATGAACTTATATTTCAACATTGTACGACAAAAAAAAAAACCAAAAAACAAAAAAAGTTCTTTTTTTTGGCTAATAAAATTCTATCAGCGGGGGGTATTTGAATGAGGCGGGAGGCAATTCCAAACAAATAATAATTTCATTTTGGCCTGATATATTTAACTCCCGGGCACTTACAGAAACAAGGCGTTTGTAGACCTCCCCCACATCACCTCCCTTCTGCATGGAGATGAAGCGAAGATGATCCTCCTCATTGATCCAGCACAGGAAAGTCTTGTTGTCGTTGAAGAAGATTCCTCTGGCCTTGGGCCATCCATTGTAACCACCAGCATCTCCCAACATCCTGACCATCAAATATTTTTTATTGAAATAAGTGGTTGTTGAATAAATAAGTCCTTATCCAAACTCTTCAGACTTTGCATTGTGTTAATTAAATAATCAAATAAGAATATTAAAAAGTCACATCTCAATAAATCAATTGTTACACTAGATTGAAAACACAAGTTTCTGAATTTTTCACAATTCTTTGCTTAGCTATTAATGTGTATCTGAATTTTTCTGCATATAAGGTTTTTTTTGGCAAAATGTTGCTATTTTTCCTATTCAACAAAATACACAATCAAAAAAGAATACAGTCAAACTTCGTTATCTCGAACTAGATGGGACTGTTTAAAAACTTCGAGAAATCCGAGTATTCGAGATATCAATGGTAAAATACTTAAAAAATAAATGGTTGGGACTTACAAATCACTTCGACATATCCATTGTATTCGAGATATCAGTGTTCGAGATATCGAAGTTCAACTGTAACTTGTATTGTTTTACAGTTATCAGTGGAAAAACTGCACAAAAAAATGAATGGCAAGAACCTTACAAAACTCCGTTTTTCTTTTTTTTTTTTTAATAAAAAACAAAAAAAATTTGCACCCCCCAAAAATACCAGCTATACAGCAATTCTTGTAATGTGCACATACTTGTCGTCGTTCTTGAACATGAAGTGGTCATCAATGAGCTGCTGGTTCTCCTCGGGGGTCATGGTTTCCAGGGAGTAGTATTTACCCTTCAGCTCTCCCTCCAGGGTCTCGAGAGCGGCAATGGTTTTATTTTCCATTTCCTTGCGTTGCTACAAAAAGCCAGAAAAAAAATTGTGGTTATTTTCAGGGCTTTTGCCGATCGGCCACTCTTGATGTTAATAGATTTAGCTCTCCAACATTCACAATTAAATTTGCATTTAAAGAAATGAAACACACAGATGACAGTGCGTATTCTGTAAAAGTAAGCATCAAAGTGTATTCAGAGAGTTTAATGCAAGCTAGAATATTTTTACGGAGTCTTGTATGAATATGTTTGTATGGGATGTATTCCTCACTTCTGGAAAAGTTTTTACAATTGTAAAACTGAAGGATTCCCTGCCTTTTAACTGCTAAGATGTTTGCATGTTGTGTATGTTGTGTAGCAAGAATATTTCATGGCTCTGTTCATTTACAAATATTCATACAGAAGCACATGTACTGAAGTGGGTCCGAGTACATTTCAAATTTTGTAGATTATTGGCTCTAAATTGCATCCATAGAAAGTTTGCACTAAAATTTCATGTGATATTGACAATAATAGAGTAGGGAACCACCTGAGTTTTTTCCTCACGGTAATATAAAACCTAGAGCAATGTAAGCATGGAAATAAGAATTTTCAGTTCATTAACTGTTCGTACAGAAACATCTTTCATGTGTATATATATATATATATATATACATGCATGCAATGTTAAGCTAAGAAACTTATTACAACATGTAAATAAGAAGTCCCAATTCACAAGCAGTAGGTAGATCAAAGCCTCAGTGCTTTGACCATTGTGCTTACCTCATCAGTGGAGACGGGGGGGAAGGGGTACCCCTCATGACTCCTACCCACACGCACACGGGTCGATATGATGAACTCGCCAGTTGGGTCTAGTGGGTCGAATCCCAGCTTGTCCTGGGGTCCAAAGTCACATGGGGGGTGCTCTACCTTGTCGACCTTGTGGTAGTCCATGATGACAGGGTCCAGGAGGTCCTTGAACACCTCATATCCCTCGGGGTCACAGGCATACACTCCAACCCCAGAGTTCAAGTTCAGGGCACCTACAAGTATAAACACTGACTGTCAGAAAGGGTTTAATACATCATGCACCATTTTTTCTCTGCTTTCACCCTTACTTTAATTTTTTTTTTTTCGGGGGGGGGGAGGGTGTGGATGATTATTCAATTTCTTTACTTAGAAAACTGCATAAATATAGTATAACATTTACTGCTTTCACTTCCCCTTTCTGCTTTTTTTTAAAACAATGACCATTTAATTCTGTTTCTCAGAAAATTGTACAAATAACTCTGTTTTGAGACAGATAAAGATTAAAGACAGATCAAACTGTAGAGAGAGAGAGAGAGAGAGAGAGAGAGAGAGAGAGAGAGAGAGGAGAGAGTGTGGCCCAGTAATTGCTGTGTTCTTGTGTGACCTCTCATTGCCTCACACATTCACCATATTACTGGGGTCTCTTGCAAATTGATGTCAAAATTTTTATTCAAACTTATAGGCAGTGTGCCTCATTCAAAGCAAATGAGAGAGAGAGAGAGAGAGAGAGAGAGAGAGCCTACAGTACATAGCTTATACAAACAGGAAGTCTGGAAGAGATTTGACCCACCATCATATTTGTTCAAAGCTAACTCGCTTCCGTACACACATTCCCCAGCTTATCAAGAACACCTGTTAACTCACAGGTATATCAATATTAATCCTCCATTTGTTCAGCCAGCCTATTCGCTATAAGAACCCACAAGTAGATGATCTGAAGCTGATGAGAACTAATGTAATTCATTCTGTGATAATGGCAATGATGCAGATAATATTGCCATATTATTTATTTTTCTTTGAAAAGTGAGCCATTGTAATGTTTATCCACATTAATTGTTTATCATTCAAGCATACAATTTTTTCAGTGGTTTTGAACATTTAAATTTTAAACTTGAGTCAATTTCTGGAAAATTTCATTCAACCATAAAATCTGTTAACTGTCAGTTGAGGTATATCAGATTAAAATTAAAATCTCTGTGAAATTGTTTATCACTCTTCGATCTTCCATACTACTATTTATATTTTTTTTTTCAAAATGAATTTTACGAGAGATTTTACAGTTAAATCATTACATATTATATAAAAGATGTATTTAAAGCTATATAGAATAAAAATCAATGGACAAAAAACCATGTTAAAACCTATCCCTCGAGTGACCTTGGGGTAACATTGATCTACACTGTACGTGTAAGTTCCGCACACGTCAATATGCCAATAATTGTTAGAATTCAAAACGCTCGCATCTGGGCGAAAAATCGTGCATTTCGTTTTTAGCCTGCGTTACTTTGTAACATGCGCGTGCTTATTTTTTCCTCTTCGAAATCGGCTATGTAAATCAAATGACAAGATGTTGCGGGTTGTAATGCTGGAATTTTTTCGCTGCGGTGGTGTTCAATATTTTTAAAGGTTGGTTTGGCTGCCCTCCAAACTGTTTTATATTACACTGAAGTGTGACGTCACAATGACCGACTGCATTGAAATAAAGCAAGGTCGAATAGGGCAAATTGTATAAAGGTGGAAATGGAATATCTAAAGGTGAATAAAAATGAATGGAAATTAGACAAATTGAAATAAGCGCGTATTTTCCTTCATTTATTATTATAGCAAAGCACAAAAGCCTAATAATTTTCTTCTCAGGGGGGCGTTTTTCACATCTATCTGAGATGCCGGTATTTTTTTCTAACTTACCTGAGCGAATACAGTCAGCCAAAGTGCCACCCAATTTAGTTTTCTTGTCCTTAACTTTTTCGTACACCTCCTTAGTACAGTGTTTTTTGAGCAGAGATTTGCTCTCCCCCTCGCTAAGTTTCTTCCAAAGCTCTGGTAAATCAGACATTTTTCCTTGTGTGTTGCTTTTCCCACTCTGGCTGGCAGACTGTGAGGCTAAATCGCTACAATATTTCTTGTACATTGCGCTTCGTTTTGTATGATGTCTCCGATTCGTTACCTAGGCAGTGCGCGATTGTAACGAGCGATTTCATTGGCTGATCGGGCCAACGACTACTTCTAATACTAATGTCATTGTACTGTGTATTCGGCCTATTGATATCAAGGCTTGAATGGCACAGGCCACCGTACGTACGTTTAGACATGACTCATATTTTTTTTTTCAAATTTATTGTAACGTCGTAAGGTCAATAGAGAACAGTTATTTTCGGAGAGGAGTTTTTACCTGTGGAAATGCACGTGCATGCACATGCATACTATATAACTCATATTACAGCTTACCTGAGCGAATACAGTCAGCTAGTGTGCCCCCAAGTTTTGGTTTTTTATCCTTAAGTAACTTGTATCTTTCCGGTGTTAAGTGTTTCTTCAGCAAGGACTTGCTCTCTCCTCCGCTCAGATTTGCCCACAGCTGTTCCAATTCCGTCCCTTGCATCTGGGGTTGAAATTTTCGCACGGGCGGTTCCCTCTTATTGAAGCTTTCCAATTGTTCGATGTAATGTTTATACATTTTGACACGTGTTTTTTTCTTTCGATTTTTGCGTACTGTACAGCAAAAATATCCCAAATTCTGAGCAGTTGCTATGTTTAAAATGGTTCCCAAAGCTAATCCTCGGTAAATTGAATTAAAAAACCTCCGTTATTCGTTGGAACTTTAATGCAAACGTGCTCGAACAAGCCAGTTTTGATTTTTGAAAGAAAAGAATTGATCTTTTAAGTGCGCTATGTATCTGCTTTTGATAAGTATTGAACGTGCATGGAGATTTAACCCAAGTCTTGTATAAATCTTCTTCAGTGGACATAACCCAAAACCAAGCGGTAATAAGTGTGGCCCACTTCTGTCTTACAATCTGAATTTGATATGTGATGCACTGTTGTAATATTTTGGATGTGTTTAATGATTTAATATTGGACTATACAAGAACAGAATTTGCACTGATAGGAATTAAATTTAACATTAATTTGTATTCAGCTATACAGCTGAAGAGAGAGAGAGAGAGAGAGAGAGAGAGAGAGAGAGAGGGGTACTCAGTCTGGATGAATCAGTTGATTTGATTGGTTGAGTCAAATATTTGCATATGTCATTATCAATGTCCATATTAATTAAAACAGTTACCTGGGACTAAGCGAGCTACATTATGTAATATTTGTCTGTTTATAAAGACTTCCGGATTATGTCACCGTCAGAGATAAAATGAAATAAAGTTAGAAGACTGGGAAAGGGTGAGGGGGCAACCTTATTTATATCAATGTAAAGATATTGATAGTAGTTGATGACTCATCCAATGTAAGCATGAATCATGACTCCCCACCCCCACCTTCAGCCACCCTCCCCTCCACGTTCGGATTCGTCCTCAGCCCAGAAACATCCTTGAACTTGTAGCATTCATAATTTTATTGCCCGCATACTGACACTTACACGTACATATATACTGTGTATGTTTTCATTAGATATTCGAGGGCATCAATTTTCGTTGATTTAGGGAAAATCACCTTTTCAAGGATGCATGAAATCGTGGCCAATGATCTTATCAATACAATTTGGTATTATGAATTGCACTTTGATAAACATACACATAATCAATGTGTTGATCAATCTAACAACGAAATCCACAAAAATTGGTATCCCACGGTTATTTATTTAATGAAAACATAGTAAGTTTAAATCTATTCCTCATCAATCTCAACATACATACACATTAAAGCAATAATATAATCAGATTATGACAAGTAATGATGCATTAAGTGCATTATTGTTCAGATCCTCGTGTTGCAAATTTATTTAACTACATGTAATATTATTCATACCATGAAATAATATATGCATCACAAGCAATAAGAATAACTAAAATGCTATACACTTCAAAATAAATATCGTTTATATTCTCTATAGATATGCGTATCTCATGTCACCCTATGCTTTTCTTGCGCATGTCTATGTATTTTTATGCAAATTGAAAGATACATGCAGTCTCCCCTCCGTACACTCGAGTCTACCTGTGTATGGAGTGTATGCAGGTAAAGCGTTTATTACTGCATGACCTCATTTCGCCCCACCCTCTCCCCCCGCCTGAGTGTCCTACCTGAGCGTATACAGTCCGCTAAAGTCCCTCCCAGCTTCGTTTTTCGATTCTTCAGCTTCTCGTACCTGTCTGGAGTCAGGTGTTTCTTCAGCAGGGACTTGCTGGCATTCTCTCTCAGGTTCTTCCACAAACTTGCAAGATCAGACATTTTGAAGGGGACACGAAAACTTCAATGTGTAGAGCAGACAGAAGTGACCTCTAACAGTAATCTCTTATTGACCAAGTTTAAATTTATTGATCGCTTTAAAGACTGGCGGGTCTATTGAGTTGTTCCAAGCAGGTATATTTATAGGCATATATAGGTATATAATAGAATACACAGTCTTATATCGACACCTGGTTTGTGGGAGAAGACTAATTAAATAATGTAATGAAAAAAAATATCTAATCCTGAAGAAATTTTAATTGGCGGATAGGTACATATGTATGCAATTTCAAATTATTTATTAATTTGCACTTACATTTTGTTTGTTTAATTTGTTTGTTTGCTTGTTTGTTTGTTTTCTTTCTTTCTTTCTTTCTTTGAATTAGATTAATTTGACCTGCCTTTGCCCATCCTGCTTACAAATTACAAAACATCACGGAAAGTATTGCGGGTTAAGAGTACAGGTCATGTATTGCCATCTAGAAATTGAATGACTACCTTGTCAATGTGCTTACTAGTATGTGGAGAGAGAGAGAGAGAGAGAGAGAGAGAGAGAGAGAGAGAGAGAGAGAGAGAGAGAGAGAGTGGGGTGAAGGAAGCTGTTTATCTTATAGTATACTATAACAGGATTGTTTCTGGAGGCTGGAGGGTTTTTTTTTTCTTACAAAATATATACAAACGTAATACTACAGACATGTTTAATTCCCGTGTACTTATTGTTGATAGAGTTGAAAGAGTAGATAATGAATCAATAGCAAAGGTATATACATATGTATGTATATCATAGCTAGAAAAAAAACCACGCAACCCCCTTAGGTCATTACATCACATTCGTCATTACACTGGAAGTCCGAACATAGATAACATATACCTGAATTTGTATCTATTAGATCTGGTTGATAATGTGTTACAGATATAGAAGCATCTTTCTAAATATAACAAAGTGGAATAAAGCACCGGCTGACATTTTCACGCTCCCGTGCTTTGACTTCTATATATATGTCACCATCATCCCGTCCCCTGGTCACTCTAACCCAGACCTACGAGGGTCAATCAAAAAATACGAAGACAATGTGGCTGTCTATCATATATTTTCCATAATAGTCATAACTAACAAATTAATTTATGCACCAACACTTATTTTATTGATATACGAAGTTTCATTCCATTTGATGAAAAGGTATTTTTGTTACCCGATTTTAAAAACAACATGTTTCGTCACCACGGCGCACGGTAACGTTGAAAACATGACGTCAAGATGACGCACGCACAGTTAATAGAAATATCCAATCTTTATATCACCCTGAGTCTTTTGTGCTTTTCACCATACAATTGAAATCGGCACTATGTCACTTGACATCTAATTTGTTCACATTTGTTCGAGAACCATAAGTTAGTTCCTCGAAGTTTTCATTTTTTTTTTTACCGCATGCCACTTCGTTTACTGTAAGAAAAACCCTGAACGTCAGATGACGTTGTTCATTCTTTTGACCAAATATTTTAAGATATTCTACTCTTTTTCGTTCTTTTGATGTTCAAAATACAAATACCACCACCCCCCAAAAATGTAATACAGTTAAACACAAACGTGCAAATAATTTTTTACTTATTTTTTTCCACCAGTGAGCATTTTCACAGTTTGTATCGGCTTTTTCCCGAGTTAAATCCATACTGTTTATACTTTTCGTTGCGCCGTGACGTCTGGCGACGTCAATGTTTTTAGTCAATTTTAAAGAGGACTATCTGTCTTTAGTTACTGATAATCTGTTCAACAAAACTATATATCCCATCGTTATTTGGTACATAGAATATCATGACAATTCTTAATTCGAGGTTTCAATATTATTTGGTTTTAAGCCCAATTTATAGAGATATTACTTTCAACATAATATGGTTTATTGTTGACATAATACACATTTTGACCGTGCGCCGTGACCTCATTTTTCCAGGATTAAATTCTAAATAATTCTTAGAAATAAAGGAATATATCAACATTTTGGATTTCAAATTGTTTGAAACTATTGCTAAATTATGTCTACTAAATTTAATAATAATATGACGTTAAGTAAAAATAGCTATGGCTATGGCAAAAGTCTTCGTATTTTTTGATTGACCCTCGTAGTATACACAGCAGATTCTGGGTCATACGGACGGACGATGTACGCCACGACATCACGTGAGTAAAGGACATCCGATGAATAACAGAAAGTTGATACTATACTTTGTGTTTCTGTATAAGGCCCATATCTAGTGTAGTATTTACATTTTTAGATATTGCAAATTACATACGGCATCACAAAGAGATACTGTACTAGATAGTTTCTCTTCTTTTTTTAAGAAATCAACAAAGCCGAATCACAAGCTAAAACAAAATCGAAAACCAAAATCGAAATTTCCCGCGTATGAATATTCGTATTCTTGAAATTTGCCGTCATAAGCTTTGCTGTAAACTAATTTTTATTCGCGGCGACTTTATTTTGCGATTGTTCAATGGTTACTCGCGGAAGCTAATTTTTACGACAAAGAATATGTATAGATCGATAACCAAACTACATACAGTTTTATGGAAAGGGTCGCGGTGATGAAATACAATTTTTTTTTTCAAGTTAAACATACGTTCTCGGGAGTTTCGACAAAAACTCTCACACAAAAATAATATAAAAGTAGGTTTACATTAAGCAGTGTTCCGTTTATAAAGTGACAAAGTTCATTCAAATATCAATAAATAATGGTCACATTGTAAATCGATGTCTTGTGTTGACAATGCATAAATTATTTATTTTGTTATCAATTGAAATATTAGTTACAGCGAGGGCACGGACTTAGTCAGACTTCAAAATTTTCATATCCCTGCATGCTTGATTAGAAACGCCCGAGGTGTGCCGATGGACCTTTCGTCTATAGAAAGAGCAATCGCAATTTCTCGGGCCTTTCCGGCAGGTTTTTCCGAGAAAGCCCGAGAAGTTGCGATTGTAGAAAGAGCTTGATGATTGGGACAATTTTCAAGGCTGAGAAGAAGAGCTCTATATAAATTAAAAGACAAATAAACATATTCTGAAAAATATTGGGATTTTTCCTTTATTAAATAATTCTTCATGGCTAAAGGCGTCATCTCTAAAATTTTAAGATAGATTTGATGAGAAATTTGATGGATACCCAGTCTCCTTTAATTCCTTCTATGCAACGTTAGGATCGACAATTAGGAAACATGTATGCCTACTGTTGCTCACTTAGTGTAAATAAAGATAGTAAACGCTTTCTTGGTGGTTCATCTGGGCTATGAAGGAAGCGGTTGTTGCAAAAAAAAAAAAAATTACACAATACTTTAACATGGGTTTGTATTTTTTCTGCCATGCATGCTACCTTCATACCCGCATGAACATTTTCTTGTTTCATAGATATATCCATTTTCACTTTCCAGGAAGTTTTGTTTCTAAACATACACTAGTAACTCTTGGCGCTTTAATGTACTTTTTTAAAATAACAGAGAAGTCTTTTTGACATTGTACACTGTGTAGAGATACAACTAAAAAATCAGGAACTTTTTGAACATGGCAGGAAACGAGTACTTCAGTCCTAGATGACGGCAGAGATAGACCGTTTGTCAACGGTGCAACGAGGAAGTTTCTTGTGTAAAGCAACGGATTTAGCAAAGAAATGGGTCACAAAACAGGAGAGAAATAGGTCATACAGCAAAGAAATGGGTCATGTAATTTAATCATAGATTACCGTTTTATGTTGACCATCTCATTGAGATAGTGCCATTTGATTCATGAAGGAAAAAAAAGAAATGCCGATGATTAGTCAAGGTCAAATAAACGGAATGTCAGGGTCAGGTGATTGGGTGAGGCAAAAGTTGTATGAGGTCGGGCAAGAATTGGCAATATGGTGAGGCCTATGATGGAGACAATAACAGATTACAACTAATTCCATTGCCCAGACAAGGACAAGAGAGGCTGTGGGGTCAATAAATTAACCATATTAATAAAATCTTCGTTAAATTTTTAGACATGAGTAATGTAGCTATAAACTATTATTTAGTTAAGAAAGAAATTCAAATAATTGATCTTTAAGATTTAAATATTTTACTATATCTTTCTACAAAAATCTTCTTAAGAAGGTTAATACAGTCCAAAAATGGCCACGACCATCCAGCCCTCTTAAGGTAATTATGTGTTGGACAAGCAAACGTACAGGCCAATGTCTTGGCCAGCACTAAACGTCCAAGTTAACAATATGGAAGGACAATTAAGATCTCTGGCTATGGGCAATACTATACTGTGACAGGATCAAGGTTCAGGCAAATGCAGAAGGAGAAGGGTTAAGAACCATATCATGGCCATCAGATGGTTTATGTGCAAGATGTTGTGCTCAGACGAAGGGTTGAGGGAAACCCTTCATCTGAGTATGACTGGGCAATGATTCAGACTAATGATGTGGCTGTCGTAAAAGCCATTGTGATTTGGAGGGGATTGATTAAGGATTTGGCTAAATTGTGGTCAGGTGAAGGGTTAAGGGCGATATATTGTGGGCAGGCAAGTGTTAAGGGCAATGAGTTGTTTTCAGGTTAATGGCAATATGTTGTTGGTGAGCAAGGGTTAAGGGCAATATGTAGAGGGAGGGCAAGGGTTACAGACAATACATGTATGTTGTGGCCAGGACAGAGGTAAGGGCAGTATGTTGTTTGAAGTCAAATGTTAGGGGCAATATATGTTTTGGGTGGGTAAAGTGAAAAGCAATATGTTATGGGTAAGGAAATGTTTAGGGCAATATGCTGTGGTCAATGCAAGGGTAAATGGTAATAAGATGTGGTAAGTACAATTAAATGTTAAGGGCTATATATTAAGGCCAGGTAAAAGGCTGCGGGCAATTTGCTGTGACTGGGAAAGGGTTAAGGCTAACTAGTGTTGTGACAAGGGTAAAAGATCGAGCCAATTGTGAGATCAATGCGCAGTATGTCATGAATTAAAAGAACAAAATTAATATGGTGTTGCCGGGAAAGGGTTCAAACGAGATATTATAACAATTTTTGTCGTGCAGTATGCTCAAGCCACTGAACATATCCCCCTCCAGTTCTGATCAGTTCACGATGCATCAGGCTTGTTATAAACACGACCTTAGTTGGCGGGGTCTCGCCATGTCTCAGTTGCTATCTGTGCAATATATGTCAGCCGATATTTGTTACAGACAGAGAAATGCACTGCATTATGTTTCTTCTCTGTTTTGACCATCTTGCAAAGACGACCTTGAAATAAAGCAAACGCTCTGAAGGTGCGATATCATAGACCGTTTGATATTGATCGTTTAATTATATTTTACGTTGCGTAATTTAGTTTTCATACAAGTAAAGAAGACACACGAGGAAATTAACGTTATTGGAGTTCACCTTCGCCCCAACCTAGCTAGGGTTGAACTTTAGACCTATACGAAACCTTTGCTCTTAGCAGTGTGCGAACTGCGCTTACAACTTGGAAATCTAGACAAGTCATGAGTCCAACAGTTATGAATCGCTGATCTGAAAGTGCAACCACACACCGACTGTTTCAAAGTTGCATATACATTCATGTAAGTGTGGCGACCCCCCCCCCCCCCCTCCCATCCACACACACACACACACACACACACACACAACTCACCAATTCAACTCAGTACGATTGGTTATTGCAGGGAATGTATAAAAACATTATTATGGAATTAGTATGAGGTAGCAGTTTAACTTTAGTATTGAGAAACATGCATTTTGTCTGCTGCATCCCTTTTGTCTGTATTTTCTGTAATACTCTTTTACATTTCCTTGCGTAACAAATTTTGCTGTCATGTCAATTCCGTGATGAACGTGTAGGAAGATTAGGAAGATTGTTTCGCTGTTGTCGATGATTTGAAGTTTAATGTTAAATTTGGTCTGATCTGATTTACTGAATTATGAATCATCCCTTGTCAAGTTGAAAACAGAAATACAATAGAATTGTCAGAGAGAGAGAGAGAGAGAGAGAGAGAGAGAGAGAGAGAGAGAGACAGAGACAGAGAGACAGAGACAGAGAGACAAACAAAGAGAGAGACAGACAGACAGACAGGAGAGAGAGAGAGACAGAGAGAGAGACGGAGAGAGAGAGACAGAGAGAGAGAGAGAGAGAGAGAGAGAGAGATATGTACATGGATGAAGCAAACAAGACCAGTTGTTTCTGCATAGCATAGAGTACAAACAAACAAACAAAGGGTACACAACCTATAGTTGGCCTCTGTACTACTCTGGTGACTGAGAGAGAGTGGGCAGTAAGCTTCGTATACTACATGTAACTGTATAGGTAAAACAACGAACAATTCAAGAATGCACTCCGGTAACAATTAGCATTGTGTACGTAAACCCAAACCCAGACACGGCACTGCCTAAGTAAATAAATAGAGGTCTTTCCTGGGGTCCTTGTATACATAAGAAGTCAGAGTTCAGCGACCCGGGGACTTAGTCCATCTTAGTAGATGCTTCTGGTAAATTATTTTTTGCTCTTGAATTGCATACCAATAGAACGGTCGAGATTTGTATTTGAATTCTAAGTATCTAGTTAGTGTGCGTGTTCGTGCACACAGAAAATGCAGCCCGTGCACGGACAAGCGAAAAATGGTCAAGGAATGCGGAAGTATAGACTGATGACTTTAACGTTGTGTCAATTTCCGGCCATTCATAAGGAAAAAATTCATAATGTTAAAACAGTGCAAATTATTTTTATCCAAGTCATGTATAGTGGTAATGGATAAATTTGCAGAAAGTTGATGATTTTATACATAATACTTTTAATCCTATCAAGTATACACGTTAGTTTATTTTTCTTTGTAAAAAATATAAGAAAAAGAACTTTTGTCCAAAAAGGTCAAAAAGTGGAAAGGCAAGCCCCATTCCCACCCCACCCCACCACCATCCCCCAATTTCTTTGTGCGTGCACTTAAATTTTTTTCATGTTGCGATTTCTTTTAAGGAAATGGGTGGAAGGAAATTATAAATGTACAACATGACAATATTAAAGTGCTCTAGACAATCACTTGTCGTATTATTGACAATGTGCATAACCACAACTCAAACTCACGATGTCATGATGTAGTATCAGGTACAATATACATATGATATAGAAATAGTTGAACTGCGTGTATTTACTTATTTCATAATGAACTCTTTGCCAGGTCTGTCTTCAATTAGTGTGCAAAATTAAATGAGGTACGCATTTCAGATCCCTCCCACGAAATAATCAAAGACAATGGTTTCCACGGAACTCTAAAGAACAAAAAGTAACACAGCATTGTGAAAAAATAAGGATCCATGCGGTTTTCTTTCTTATGCATCTAAGCAAACAATAAGTTTCTCGATTGAAATGCGATTGCATATTGCACATATTATTTTTTACAATATCTGCAACAGTTGTGATTAACCTGGCATGCGCAATCACAATTGAGATTAAGATCCAAATAGATTTTCCAATTTTCATTGATAAAACACGATGTAAAGAGGGCGTACGTAATACAGCAAGTGTAGGATTTCACATCTTGACGACCAAAATACCCTGGCCAAGTTAGGAAGCTGCTCGCAGTTTGAGAGCGGGGGAAAGGGGTTCATGGAAACCCACAAGCATTGGTAAAAGCAAGCAGTTCCACATCAAAATATTCTGCTGCGTCGTCTGCCAGATAAAAACAGGACCAAGTTATACCTCCTCAGCGAAACATTTGTTTGCAAACTAAAAGCTGATGTTGTATTTTTATTTGCAAGCGTAAACGAATATCGCAGTGGGACATGGAATCTTTTTCTTCATTTCAGTAACATTCTTTGCATGCATTGCAGATAATATGATATAGATGTTCAACATAACTCGGTAATAAATAGCTAGATGTATTTTATAGATTGGAGTGTTCGATTTATTTCGATGATCCGCTTTGCATACACACGAACTGCATGCAGCGGTGGAATTTCAATTAGTCGGATCAAAACACACTCGGCACAACGACAATATCGGGCAAGTGCCTTCAATGGCTGCTATATGGAGCTCTTCACAGTAATGACGTATCTCAATCAGAAATCTCCGATTTTGATTAGTTACGCATATCGAACGCTACGCGATCCTCGTGCTGTAGAGTTACAGCTCACGTCTTTATATAAAAGTCCCCTGTGGGAACGATATAAAGCATATAGAAACAGTCGACATCATTAACTATAATGGGAATGTACACTAAAACCGTAATTAAACATTTTTAAATGTATCATATTTAATGAAAGGACTATATATAAAAATAGCATATTCCTTTACGTCAAGTTGCCGTGTGTAAAACAGCAAGATGTCAAATATTATACAAGGTATGATCAAAAGCCTTTCGATCTGTATGCTGCTTCTTATGTACATATAGAGTGAAGCTATTGATGGCTTTCATTGAAGAAAGCTATTTGCACCCTAAGGACTACAAACAATTTTTCTAAACGAAATATATGAAAATGAGGATCTTGATGACCGGGTTGCGTTCTGTATCGTTCTAGCAGGTTTATGCTTATTTTACACCAACCACTGTCTCTGCTCATTAAATCACAAACAGCTCGTTGTTCAGTGTGGGTGTCAGGCGAGGGAGTCGTCGCGAGGTTCTATCTTCTGTTGCCAAGCGCTGAGCATGTCGCCATGTTAACGCGCGCAGATTCAGAAATAGCCAGGAAACGGCATCATTGTTGTACGCGACAACGTCACACATGTACATTTATAACGAGAACCAGGGAAAGTAATGTGTAACGGGAAGTAATGTGTAACGGGCCGTAACGGGATCAAGGAGACATATTAGAACAACAATTTCTTTTAATATGTTATTAGACAATCAGTTCATATGTAAAACTTACTACATGCATTCAACGTGTGTGTTGAAGTTTAAAATCGAAATTTTCTAAAATATTTTTTTTTATTTAATGTTTTATTTTTAAATTTTCGATTTTAAACTTTAATTGTGACTTTTTTAAACAATTGACATTCTTGGGTTTAGATTAGCAAACCCAAGGACTATGTATACATATGTATGATAAGGTAAGCTTATTTGACTTCTGATCAAAGTCCCTCTCTTGCACATCATTATCTGGTCATACTGAAGTCTCCCTTTATCTTCTGCTATAAGAGCTTGCCTTACCCTGTGCAGAAAAAGTACATTCGTAAATATGCGTAGTATTATATTTTAAATAAGCATATAGATTACTTAGTAAAAGCTCATATCTTTAATTTTACAAAAATCTTTAATTTGCCGTAGGCACTGTAGGAAACAATATTGGTGACCATATGATACCATCAACAATTTGGACAATTGATTTGCATACATGTATATATACCAAGGCGTCATTTGACAGTTAAAGAAGTAGAGGCAGGCACATGCTGGGGAATCTTTTTCAATATGCTTATAAACCTGGAAGTGGAAAATATGGCTAAACATGAATTGAATCACAGTCGACAGAAATTAAAGAAATGAAAAGCTGTATTTGGACTGTTTTAGACGTCCCCCTGCCCAAGTTTGCCTACAAAAAACCTGGCGGATTGGCAATATGACAAAATATACCTGTAGACTACGCAAACGGGTCCAAATTCAAGCGACTGTTTATCCGTAATCTGCTTAACATGTTGGTAATGCAGAAAGAACATGTCGCAGACACTTAATTAATTACGGTACGGCTTAACGTCTCAATGGTAAGAAAAAACTGGGGGAAATAAGACCTGGCCGGCCTACAAACCCTATTGATCTCCTGCACTTTCTCAGCTATCTTGTTTTCAACTTTGAATAATTTATTTGCATATATACAAAGAATTAATATTATCTCCGGTAAAAGTTGGTACAAAATCTAAACTGAAATTTACCAACAGGTTGTGTGTGTGTGTGTGTGTGTGTGTGAGAGAGAGAGAGAGAGAGAGAGAGAGAGAGAGAGAGATTTATCATCAAACTAAATAGAAAGTTGAAGAAAAAAGCTGAATCTATCATATATTAATGGTCTTTGTAGGGAGTATTATTAGTTGCACAGATGATGTGAGATGGGGTGCAGTACTGATTGAACAAGGTATGACGAACATCACGTCCACAAATCA
The DNA here is from genome assembly GCA_016163765.1 of Magallana hongkongensis. NCBI lineage: Eukaryota > Metazoa > Mollusca > Bivalvia > Ostreida > Ostreidae > Magallana > Magallana hongkongensis. Next base: position 10,476,741 of record WFKH01011925.1, on the reverse strand, counting down.
CCGAGCGACAGGTAGACAGGTACACAGGTAGACAGGTACACAAAATGATCAGGTGAAATAAATAATTATACGGAGCGTCTACAATGGTACCAATTAAGGCAGGTTTCTTTGAAGACATTGCAAAAATAATTTTCTGTGTTAGACTGTAAGACAAGAAAATAATGCCGCCACATCAAATCTAGCTTAGCCCGACGGCTAAATTCATCAAGAAAAAAGTTTTTAGATAAAAAGACAATGAGTCATACACAAGGTAAAGTCTACGTGTAGATTAGGATCAAATTCAGTAATTCAGCAAACTTAGAGGGACCCCTGTCATATTTAAATGGTCTATTTTTGTGCCCCTCACCTCCCCTCCCCCCTCCCTCGGTCATAATTACAAGCAGTCTTTTCCTCCTCAGGAAATATACTATAGATCATTAGCACTGCATATAATATAAAAGTGATGGTAAAGAGTGTTTTGTATGTCACTAAGTCCTTTCATATTTGAAGTCTATACAATCTGTTATCAGCGATTTCCCTTCGACAATACTTGTAATATTACACTAACCCACGTATTTATGTCATTTAAAACGCCAGCAAGTCAAATGGTAGTAAAATGACGAGTATCAAATTCCCCCCCCCCCCCCCCCCAAAAAAAAAAATCAAAGCTCTCATAACACAAATCAATATAGAAAAAAATTATGAGCCTTTAACTATTATTCTTACTATAGCGTAATTCGGGATTAACACAAGAGGGGATTATAGGATTTGTATGTATATAATTCCTTGTAATGGTACCGTACATGGAATTGATTTTTTAAAGATTTGTTCTATGCATCGGAAAAGTCCGGTTTTAAAACAACAAAATGGCTAACGTGGCAGATGCATAAAACCGATAACATATATATTGTAGGTACAGATCTGTGCATCTGATCTTCGCCTGACGTGTTTTCCATTCACATTTGACACCCAAGACGATATCGGAAATCACAATCACCTTTTTGACTTAAAATCATTGTAGCATTCAAATGTCTTTGTTAGCGGGATTATAAAAAATGTCATTTAAAAACTAGTCTATTCTTTACCAAATATCTGTACGTACGAAACGTTTATACTCGATTATTTTTTTTTTCGGTCAAATTAAAAATCAGGTCGGCATACAATACAGTGTATTCTGTACTCTCAATATTAAATAACTCTTATACCCGTTTGTTACTTTTTGTACTGGTAAAAAACTTGTGATAATTATATGACCTTCAATGATGTAAGGTCACTCATTTCTTGCACGTCTTACGTCATGCTGAAATAACTAATGAAACAACCTTGGAAACTTCAAGGTATATTCCGCATAATGTGCAGAATCTTTTTCATTTAAAATAAACCATGATTTCCATCATTTAATTCATTTTATTGGATTCTTTAAGTATTAGAACCATTTTAACAAGGCCTTGGACTTTCAGTAGGACGTAACTATCTATTTCTTGCGTCAAAACAAGTTAAAAATGACGCTGGTTTCAAGCGAAATATACACCGATTGCTTAGTCTTAGTTTAAAAGCCAGACATATCTTGTTGATTTCAAAGAGCCTTGGCTGAATGGCCGGCAATGAAATAGACAGGCCTACGTCACAAAGCTGTTTGACACAACTACCCAAAGTCCAAGCTCTTGTTAAAATGGTTCTATATGCATGTCTTTATCACAAAGATATAGAAGTCATAAGCGTGGCAGAGTTATCTTCCTTTACATCCTCCCCCCTTTTTTTTGGGGGGGGGGGGGGGGGGCACTAAACATGTCATAGATATTAATAGCTTTCAAACTTCATCGTTTACAATTATCCTGAACGTTATACACATTATGATAGATTCTTCATTACAGCACAGTATCAGAATAAAATCACAATATAAGAAATACATGGATTTAGCTGTGTTTTCTGTGTTGAATTGTTCAGACATGCATAGGACTAATTAATTTTTTCACTTATGACTAGACAGGTCTACATGTGTAAAGAATAAAAATTGCTTTAAATATTTCATAATTAAAGATAAATATAATATAAAACTGTAATAATTACAATGGTCAACTACATAATAATGCCAAATATCCAAATATAAATTGATAAATTTGTACAATCAAAATGATATCACAGTAGAGTTGACTTGAGAATAAAATGCCATTATACCGTATATTTTGTCTGGTTCCCACATAACAGTCACCTGATCAAAACTGCAAACTTCTTTATCATTTTACATGTTAGATTATTTTACTCGAAACATCTACATGTACATGTGGCATAATACAAATCTATTTGATTATGACTAGGTTGGTATAGTCTATGCCTTAGCAACCATTAATGTGCACCAAAAAATTACCCATGTAGTACAAAATATAAATGTAGGTCATGCAAATTGATACGTTTTAGGTAAAAGTTATTGTGACATATGGAAAAAAGGTTTATACATGTGTACATGTACAGTACATGTATAAAATAACTCTTTAAGTCCAATATTTCAGCAAATGATGATTTGAGCAGGTTGACATGTACCAATTGATATGAAACATGAGTGTTAAATGATGATTCAAACAATTACAAGGCTTAATGATGTAAAGCTTCATCTGTCAGAAATATATCATTCTAAGCACTAACAATTTCAAAAAAACTTATGTTGCCTAACAAAAGCTTCATTGTTGACATGATCATTTAAGCAATAATTACAACATGATGACTGTTGGTTATATTATTTCAAACAACATCTATCCTTAACTGTTACAACATCTAGCTACATGTAGGTAGCGTAACATTTCCATGTACAAGTAATTACACCTGACTAGGTACAGTAAATTCTTTATTAAACGTAAGGAATTAATAGCCACGTAAAATTGCAAAAAAGTACCCCTCGTGGATTTTAAAATTTCTGACAGTTGTGAACTATATGCAACTAAGATAAAAATTTACATTTGCTATTTTATATTTTTCATGATTTGATACAAAAACGGTAGAATTGTAGAATTAAGTTCTTGGTAAAATAACGAATCTACAGTATTCTAGCATCTAATTCAACTTCTGCTTTCTCCAGGCCAGGTCGCATGATTTCTTTAAATTGCTAGCTATAGGTCACTTCTACTGGTCACTGATGTGTGTCCATCACCAGAGAGGGTTCTTGCGGAACATCCCCCTCCACTGTGAGATCTCAGCCTCATTCAGCCGCCTCTGTAGAAACACCAGCTTATTTTCCAACTCTCTGATCTCCTTAAAGATAAATTTGGATGCTTAAATCAATCACTTAAATCTCCATCATCATTTCACCTCTCCCCCCACTCCTCCCCCACCATTTACATTTTTCCTTCCTTCTCTCCATCTTCTTAAAACCCCTTTTCTCTCTCCTTTCCCCTCTCTTTTTGTCTTTTTTCTCTTCTTCCCCTCTATATCAGACATTTTTCTAAAAGGGGGGGGGGGTCCGGGGGATAATTTTATTTGCCAGAGGGGTGTCCAAGGCCTATTTTCTTAAACTTTACAATGTGAATACAATGTAATAGGTTTGAATATTTAGGAAGGGGGTCCAAACCCCCTGACTCCCCTCTATAATATGTGGTATGTAAATATATCAGTATATCACTTTTTCTATACATTAATTTTCCTCATCTCTCTTGTCCCCCCTTTCAATTTTTTTCCACTCTCTTTTGTACACTCTTTTCCAAAATAATTTTAGTTGGATCACACATGATTTCCTGTTATAAAGATTTGAAATTTCATCACCACTATTGGATTATTTTCTACAACATAAATGATCTTTTCGTATTGTCCAGCTAAAAGTTGGTGCTGCTTTTCTAATATTGATAGAATTAACTATAATCTTACTGTGCCCACTCTCTATATTGATAGAATTATATACTGTATACAGGGTTATTTTTGCCCGTGTTATTTTCGCCCTTCATCATTTGCGAACGGTTTCTTCCCGTCTTGAATTCGCCCACACAAAGTTGTGTTGAAAAAAAAGATAATTTGAGACATTGGAATTCGCCCAGTTTTAAATTCGCCTGCTTACAATGAGGGCGAAAGGGGCGAAAATAAAACGGGGGCGAGTATTTCCCTGTATACAGTACAATCTTACTGTGCCCCTCTCTATATTGATAGAATTAACTAAAATCTTACTGTGCCCACTCTCTCGTTCCTTCTGATGTCAAGGCCCGGTGTGACAGATTCGATGTTCTCCACCTAAACCAGAACATAAGGAGAAAAGGTAAGACAAAGATTCATGCTCCTATATTACACATACCAACAGAAAATACAGTGACTGCATTCCCTTTGGGGTTAATCTAAGAAAATGAGACTGAAAATTCTCAACATATTCAATTTCAACATTTTACCTGACTGAAAAGAAAGAGATATTTACATTGAGGGATGTTTCAATTAAAAATATTCATGAACTTGTAAATGGAGTTAATTAAAGCAATATCTACAGCCATTTATATGTAACTCTACTACAGCCAAGATATATGTGTAAAAATGTTATTATATTAACTATATCAATAATCATTAAGTAAGTGAAAAAACATTCAGAGGGCTGGATGGTCGCTGCCATTTTTAAGGTCAAACGCAACCTTATCTTCCATTTTTTCTCTAATTTTTCTCTATCTCCACAATGTGAAGATTTCACATTAATTTCATTTTTAAATTATATAATACTTTTCTATTTGGATGCATGGTTTCAATGAGAAATACATACTGTGAATTTCTTCATAAGCATTTTTCTAAAATATTCTAACTCCAAAAATAACCTGACAATGTACCCAGAATTTTCTAGCATAACAAGTTCAGATGCAAATAAATAAAGAATTAATTTTCATGGAAATTCATTTTAAATTGAGAAAAACATGTTTCTTGTGTGTCCTAAAACTTTATTGAACTCCTTTAGAAAAGAGCTCTACAATGTATATAAAGACATAGGAAAACATTTAAATTTTAGAGCTAAAAGATATGGAATTTGTCTTCACTTAATAATAGTTTTATTATATATAGCTAAACAAATAATTTAGAGAAAATGTTAAGGTACATGTAGATCTGATGTACAATATGTTGCACACCCAGCCTCCTTAACTGTTTAGAAATATTGGTTGATCTTCATTAAGGTACTGGTAACTTACTACATCTAGACTGATACTTTTTAAGACACTACATCATAAGATGGCGATATAAATGTTTTGTTAATCGATTTGGTTGAACATCATCATAACTCTGTGGTTAAAGTATCAGGCTTGTGAACCGCAGATCATGAGTTCGAATCCCCTTGGGGCTTTTGTTCACATTTACTGAATTAAATTTTTGAAAGTATAATTTTTTATCCAAAATTGCACATTTTTTCGCCTATTTGACTTATAAAATTATTTATACTTCTTATCCATTATGCTATCTATCATAATCAATGAATTTTCTGCTGATTTGAGAAACTATTTCAAGGTGTAGTGAGCCACCTTAAAGATTCATACCCTCCTCAAGATGTCCTCTATTCTCTTCTTCATGGTTTGTGTTTGATTTGAGATTTTGACTGATTTTGCTTTAGGTGTCACTGAAATGACAAGAAGCAGAGTTTACTAGCTGAATGTCATAAGGAAAAAGTTTCTTGCATGCAAACCATACACTAATTCTCAACATCAAACCATGAAATTTTGCCAAAATTCAAATTTTTATTTCAGATATTCTATCTAAAATATTTTATACTTTCTTTTCAAAAGAATGACACAAGAAAATAAATTTGATAAATAAATATTATCAAAACCGCTTTGGTTGGCTTTTTCCGATAGCGTCACGATCAATTCTGTCAGCTACGTCAACCATAAACAATACACGCCGCCATTGTGAAAACTTTACGATTGGTCAACTCCTTTTCTTAGGCGGAGTTTTCAGTACACGCTTATGCAATGCCAGAGCTAAAGGATTTCTCAGAACAGTTCATTTTCCCCCAATATGGAGTCGTTATCGACTTTCCTCTACAGTATATATTTATAATAAATTCTGTGCATCCCCCCCCCCCCCCCTCCTCTCTCTATGTGTGTGTGTGTGTAAACGGGCGTAAAACCATTGTCTCAAACTACGGTCTAGAGTACGGCGTTAAACAAAATATAATACTTAAAAGTTGCATGTGCTCCGCATTCATTTCATGTACTAGTATATACCGTAAATGTATAATGTACATGTATTACCTACTAACTCACCAGTCGAAGTGATAGATATGAATTCCTCGATTACACCTTTCGATCGGCAATCGACAGTCAATAAACGAATTGAACGATGATATGAAAGAACTTGAGACAGACGTGGAAAGTGCAAGGGGGTATGTACATGTGCGTCTTCACGAGGCAAGTGTCCGATTCGTTTCTTCTTCTGTTACCCTACCATATTCGGTGTAAATATATATACTTAAATATCCCCAAACAATTTACCGCAGATTTCATTATTTTACTTGTCTCTGAACCACCGATCACCAGCTCCATACAGTGGCGTGGTTTCACTGGTTTGTTTACATATAAAAATGACAGCTCTTGATCCGCTTTCCGAGTAAGCCTAAAAGGTTGTTTAGTAGGAGAAAGTTTGGGGCAAGTAAAGCGACAATTATTAACAGTAGTAAACTAACTGAAGAATTATTTAAATGGATTATTTGCACAAAATGTGGTATGATATGATGTTTATCTTTTCAAAACCAGCGTTATTTTCGTGCGCCGTAAATTGCAAGTTTTTCGTAAGTATCGTATGCACTGTAGCTTTATATTTACTAACCCAAATTTTCCTCGTAGAGCTATGCAGCTATATGTACCTTATGTATGTTTTATCGCAAGTGTACACTTTCGAAAAATACCCCAATTTCGACAGTCACGAGTACCCCGGTGAATTTTTCATTCTCTGATAAGTTGTTGTTCTGTCCGTGCATAATTGAGTCTGAACCAGCAGCCAATCAGCGGTAAGCTGAATCCACCAATAAAAAAGTTCGTGGTTAAGGTGCGGGTATTGTTTATGCATGACGTAGATGATAGAATTGAACGCGACGCGATCGGAAAAATCCAAACAAATCGGTTCTAATAATAGTTATACACATACTGTATATATTGTATCAAAATATGAATATATGTTAAAACAAGTTATACTTGTGAGACTTGTAGATGTGTATACTTTTAACCTTAGAATAGGAATTAAACTAATGCATGTGAATATCAAATATGTCAAGTCTATATATTATATATTAAAAAAAGCAAACTTTTATCAAATTTCTTTGAAATTATAACTACTTGTACATGCATAAATCACTTTCTCACCATTCTGATGAACTTTAACAACCTCTAGGATGTAAGGGCTAAAATATAAATAAACATAAATTATTGTCATATTTTTGATTTGCATCAAAAGATTATGTGAGAGAGAGACAAATAAAGAGAGACAATGCAAAAGAATGAGTTTAGCAAACAAAAGACATCAGCCTTGAAAAGCAGCAAATGTAATGTCCTCATTTTGCACACACAATAGATTTCTGTATAGAATCACCTTATGACATTGACAGCTTGTAACTTACACTGACTTGGAGTTGACTGGAATGTTCCTTTTGATTGGAATCAAAGACCCTCTGTGGTTTCTCAGCTGAAAATGAAAAACAATCATCATATAATTTAAAAATATCTGTTGAAATTGCTTATCATACAATGAATTATTTTTTTCGCTGTGCACACTGAAATGTGCTAATCATACTGTGGCAGTGGCAGCATCTTTTAATTTTTAATAGATGTGGACTGTTAAAATTGAGAGATATATTTTTTTAATGCAAGACATTCTGTGTCATAAACTAAATTAATTAATTTGGGTGTCCAAGTAGCGCAGTGGACAATGCACGAGAATTTGCTTATCACCGCTGTGACCCTATATCGATCCCCCTGATCATCAGTGGCTGTAATGTGAAAGGGTATGGTGGTCGCCCTCTAGGACACATGGGTTTTCTCCAGGTACTCCGGCTTCCTCCCACATCAATGACCCTCTTGCACTAACATCAGTGCCGATGAGAGATATTAATATTAGTTGTAGAACTTGTTTATCAATCGTTGTGTAATAAGTGAAGTTTAGTTTTTAAAAAGTTTAAATTGAATAATTATTCAAATATATATTTAAGCTTGCTCTCAGTCTGGTTGATCAAATTGTGTCCTAAAATTGAAATTACTTATCAAATATTTTAGCAAACTGTATAGAAATTATTTGCAGTAATAAAGAGTTGAGAAATCAGTATTGCATCACACCACACATGTTCATACAAGAAAGTTATTAGAGTATGTTACAGTTCATAAATGAGAAGGAAATCAGAGTTATCTATCTTTTTATATGATTACGTAACAGGGTTATTTATCTACAGTCATGTACTTTACTTGTAATGGTGGACCCTATAAGTCATGCATGTTCATATACAAATGTAAGAAGGAAATCAGATTTAGCTATCTTTTTTTTATCAATGAGCACATGATCCGATGAATAGTTAGTGTTGTGGATACAGAGTAATGAGTTATCTATCCTTGTATAGTGGACCCTGTATGTCCTACCTTAAATACCACCCCCTCCTCATCAATCTGGAATGCTTCACAAAGCCGACCTTTGACCTCATCATTATGATCTTTGTCGCGGAGATGTATACTTTGTATGACTCTGTTGTCATCCTCATCACTCAATTCCATACCTGCAAAATGAAGGAAATGCTGTCTTATATCAAAGCTACTGAAAAATCTTTGAGCTTATAGGATGTTTGCTGGTGAAGGAGAGAAGTTTTTAAATATCCTAAAAAGGGAAACAGACAGCTACTTATAACATAATGATGCGTACATATGTATATTTACTAAGTACTTTTCCTCTACTTTTTAAGAAAACCGATTGAAATTCATAACTCTATAGAAACTGACAGGACTGAAATCTACACAATCCAGTTCTTACCAGTTTATTGATTGGTTGAAACCTTCAGGAGCCTAACAAAATCACAGACTGCTAAAAATTATCATGATGATGTTGGACTCAAATTCCCATATAAGAAGAATTGGCTATTTCTTCTATCTAAAATACTGAGGGACATTAACAATAATTTAGTTACTTTTACTTACTCTTTATGATTAATTCAATATTTTTTAAAAAGAAAGATGTAAATATAAACATTAAAATCCTATCTTTGATGATTCATGTGGGCTAAAATGGTAACAATCATTGCAGAAAAAAATTATATAACCCGCTTATGCAGGTTATGTATTTTTTTCCGTAATGTTGCTACCTTCATACCCGCCTGAATCATCAAAGAAAGCATTCTATTGTTTAAACTTATGTGTCCCATATATTTTGTTCCATTCCTCAATTCATGTAAAGCATAAATATTCTATAAGAGGAAAAGGTGGTTGGCTTTGTTTTAAGTAAACCTACTGGTGTTATGCCTGTGGAATTGACTGGATGATTCACTTACAAAATCAGATAGAATCAAAACCTCTTAGAGTATAACTATAACTGCAAACTTTTTTTAAATTTCAAACACATAAGTTTATGTGTGTGCGTGTGTGTGTGTGTGTGTGTGGGGTGGGGGGGATCCCGTCCCCATTCACATGTGTTCAAAATTGGCATTTAATGACTACAAAACCTTGACTATGTAGAGGTGGGGGGGGGGGGGGGGGTAACAAAATGTTAACTTTCAATGTTTTAAAGAAATTTTTCAAAGGCTGTTAATTTTAACATATACTTGGTATACGGACACTGGAAGTTATAGTAAATATATTGTATGTGCATGTATAACGCACATACAATATATTTACAATAACTTCCAGTGTCCGTGACTTGATATATCCCATGGCCCCCTAACTCCGTCACTACCCTAACTCCGTCACTTTCGGGAAACTCCTCGGCGTTTGAAATCAAGTGCAATTATGACGTCATATTTTACATGTCAAAAATCTTTAATCAAATGTCAACAATTTGCAACGATTAAATATAAGAATGTGTCAAAACATAACAGAATTAAACCTTGTTCATTTTATGCACCATTAATTGTGTGAAATCAGCTATTACTTTTTCATGGGTGCACTAAAATATCGATATTTCTGACATGCGGGCCCATTCGATCATTTACGGTGGTCAGCCATTTTTAGAGAGGTCAAGATGAAACATTTCACATGTAATACATTTTTGATTAAGGTTATAAATACATTTTTTTCAGTCCGCAATAGCCTTTATGCACTACACTTGATGATAACGTCAAATCGCTCATACCGATATTTTTGCCTTATACAGGGTATAGATATATACGGTATGTCGCTATTTAGAATATGCTACATTTATAAAAATGTAATAAATAAATAATATAATAAGTAATATATTAATTAATGATATAAAATATTTGAAATATGCAAGGACGGAAATCAAACGGCATCCATATATTCTGAAAAGGCCATTGTGATTGTTGTTACAAGGACCTATCTTTTATTCTGGCGATCATTTCATTTCGACGAAATTAAATACAATTTAAATTGTATGCACCATTTTTACTTATTATAACTTGGATAAGATACAAATTGAGTTTTAACTAAATTGTTAATGTGTCTTTTTTCCCTGGCATATCATAGACATGTGGGTGACGAAGTTAGGTTCATATTAAGATATGATAAGCACGTGTGATAAACGTCGTATTCGGAGGGCTTATTTGAATAAAAATAAAAATATTTTTGTTAATAATTTTATAAATTATATTGTTTCAGGTTATATTTAGTGATTGCAAATAATAAAAACCACAAAAAATAATTTACAGAGAAACGCGGGATGTTTTCTGCTTATGGTGACGGAGTTTGGGTACTCGGGGATAATCTGATAATTAAGAAAATGCAAGTTGAATTTTAGTGGTTTCTTGTTATTGCTTTTTATTCTGCACATTGTATTCAAATAAATATATGTTAAGAATACATCATTTACCTTGTTCGTCTAAATCTAAACGCTTCAATTGAACCCATATTTTTCTTTTTGAGGGACTGTGTTCAATATCCGCCATATTTGTTTTTGTTGGATACTTGCCAACTCGTACGTAAAACAACGTACATAATCAAAGTTCTGAAAGTACTGAAAGAAGGCGGAAACGTGAGTAATTTTTTTTTTTTTTTTTTGTAAATAACAAGATGCTAATTTGTAATTGAGGATATGCATTAATAAAATGATGCCATAAACAATTGTCTCTTTATATCTACATGCTGAACTACGTACACGCTTTCATATGGTCTGTTAATGTCTCAACTCCGCCTACTACGATCTGATTGGCCGAAAAAGGTCAGTCAAAATATTACGTTGAAACTTTCCTGGAGTTAATGCCTATTATAAGCTTCTATGTTGTTCACTTTATCTAAAATATTGATGAAAGAAAATTGTTTATGTTTCGGAAAAGTATGTAAGCTAGATACTGACTGTTTAACGAAAAACATTTTCTAATCAAAACTATATATACGACTTATAAACAATAACGGAATACCTTTTTCCTTAAGGACCTGTTTGAAATTTTAAACAAGTATAATTTATTACAACAATTAAAAATTGTTAATTCCCTGAAAGGAATAAGTGGAAATCAGTAGTTATACGTCGGGCTATTCGTTACCACCAAACTGAGGAATTAAGTACCCGAACACAAGCTTACCCAGACTTCAGAATTTTTCGAGTCTTTCATTCAAATATATATTACACCTTTCAGCATTTGAAAATTCAATTTTTATTATACATATGTGTTGAAAATAATATGTGTATTAAAAAACGTACATATGTAAACTATTGTAGCTCAAGCAGGTTAGTTAATTATAGTCTGTCCAAAGTTATTGCTTCCGTTACTTTTTGGCGATTTTTAATGAAAATAAACATACCTGTCAATTAAGGGTCCTCCACACACCTGGGAAAAGTTCTGCATACAAGTCCATTCTTTTAAATTACTTAAAGATATGGACTTTTAGCATGTGTTCGACTTGAAAATGACCAAAAATATTTTTAATTTTGGATGAAAAATCAATTTTTAAAATTTTACCGCTGTTCATGAAAATAAAAGTCCCTGCGGTATTCGAACTCGGGACCTGCGGGTTGTTAGACCGAAGCAACACCCATTGCGCCACAGAGATAGACAACAAATTTCGGCGATATAAACTATTTCACAATGCGCTAAAATCGCCATGTTGTGACGTACTGTCATAAAAAGTAGAAGTCACGGGGTGTCGAGGATCCTTAAGTACAATTGAAATTGATAAAACGGGGAAAATACCAGATTTCTTCATTAATTTTAATATAAATCATCTGTTAATACCCAGAGAAACTCACAGGAACAAAAACAAATTTCTTACGAAGACTTACAATGGCAAATGTTAATTTACAGCTTTTCTCCATTCGGAAATGGTATGGACTGATCCTCGCACACTTAAGCTTTTTTAACTACAGGTGAATCTCGATAACTCGAACTTCAGGGGACCATGATTAAACTTCGAGAGATCAAGAGTTCGAGAGATCGAAAGTTTAAAAAAATCCGGAAATTTTTGTTCCGGTCCTTTTGGTTCCAAAATTATAGTAGCCGGAAGTTTATATTCCTAACATGGAAGGATAGTCTAACATGGTATCATTCGTATTTTCTGCTACTTTACTTCAGTTTCAATAATACAGAACTTAGTTTTGTGTTTATGAAGTGTTTTTATACTTTTAAATACTTTAGTATTTCATGTTTTCTTAATCACAGAATATTTTAAATAAAGAGAGTTGAATTTACCGTTAATTTCAGACTGAGATGTTGAATTTAATAGATCAGTTACAAATTAATTATCTACCCTTTGAACAAGGGGTAGTGTCACCTACGTAATCAACCAATTAACACTACCACGCTAGCCCCAGGCGTTCATTGGATCATCCAGGTAAGGTCCACACGAAGCTAATTTTACGCTTGATCGGTCGCGTGTGTACACGGCCACCACTTCGAGTTATCAAGAGTGAAAAACAATGAAATATGTATAACGGGACCCAGGTTTCACTTCGAGAGATCAAGAACTTCGAGAGATCGGAGTTCGAGAGATCAAGAGTAAATTTGCTTAGTTATATAGAGAAAAAAATCGGGACCGTGATTTCACTTCGAGAGATCAAGAACTTCGAGAGATCGAAGTTCGAGCCATCGAGTGTCACCTGTATATCATCCCGATACTTTTCATGTCGTTTGCAATGTAAACTCACCGTATATTTTTCATCATTGGATTTATATTGAAACCTTAGGCGATACTAGTAGAGAGGGCATTTCAAAACAGAAAATCTGGACTTTTTTCGTTTTACTTAATGCATGGAATTTGGGCACAAAGGTATTTATGTTTATCGAAGTATTATGCAAAAAGTGGTGGAAGCAGAACCTTGGGACAGAGTATAATTATTATAGACAATTAATACCATATAAATGTCAATAATAATTTTGATCGTTCAATAATTGAAAAATAATTATGAAGTAAAAATAAGTAGTACATGTAAGGAACCTTTCTTCATCTTATAGAAAAATGTAAAATGTAAAAGAATTGATCAAAATGGGTTCATACATCATATTCAACAATTAATCACAAGAACAATCATTTCTTCTAATTGGTCTCTTAGTATAAATGTGTGAATTTCAAAGAACTGCATTTTTATTACACCTCCGAAATGTTCATTTGGATATCAACAGTTTGACTCAAAACTCCACCAGTTTGTATCACGTTTTCATTTTTACGCTTTACAGGTAATTATGATTTTATATACATGTATATAAAATTCACAAGAAATTTTTATATTAAAACCTATGAAAAAGAATACTCACGTGATTTTGTCCTGAAATTAACGTGGATGCAACGTGCTTATATCACGTGAATGCTAATTTAATGAAAATTTAAGATGCTTTTTCCGATTGTTTGGCTATTTCAATACAAAATAATTTTACATACAAATCAATTTTCCCAGAATGTTAATAATAAAGTTGTACCTGGTTGTACCAGCAGAATCGACCTCTTTTCGAAGATAGAAATATTTGATTTGAAGTTAATAAATTAAAATAATAATTATTTTGTTCGGAACATACAAATACAAAGCACATGCATGATGTACGTGTTAATAAAAAGAAACCGTTTAGTGGGCTTCGGTTGATATTTCATTGATTACACATACAAACTTTAAACATATTTGTGGGAAATTGCACAAATAGGTTTATTTTTGATTTTCTAAATCATTTTTCAAAGCTTACATACAGTACTGATAGGATAGCAGTTACCGAAATTCTAATTCAATCATAGTGATACACGCTTCGAAATCATGCAATGATTCTGCGACCACGTGAAAAAGGTCACCTGAAATTCATGTGAAGGGATTTAACCAGAAAATTTCACGTGAAATTCATGTAAATGCTCTTTTCATGTGGCAAAAATCATGCGAGAAAATGTGAGTCACATGTAAAATAAGTGAGACTTTGGACGTCACTTTTTACTGCTTCCACAGTTAGACAACGTCATAGTTACACAACGTCATAGTTACACAACATCATATATGAATGTTATAGATAAAGCTACAATGACACAGACCCTAATGATGTCATTATTGATGTGACCGCGAACCTCTTTTTTTCCAAATGCTGCTCACTCAGAGAGAGAGAGAGAGAGAGAGAGAGAGAGAGAGAGAGAGAGATTCTATGACCTCTTTGATTAGATAGGCTTTTTCTGGGTCATATCTCTTTGGGTCACTCGTTTAAGTCTTTGAGCCGTCGTTTGGGGACCTGAATTCCTCTCTCGCCGACAGAAAAAGGTCAATATATACCCAGGCACACATTCTTTGTAAGGTCAGAAAAATGGATTTGTCCACAAACTGTAGGTTGAATGACAAAGAAAATTCATATACATAAGGAATCTGTCTCAAACCCCAAATTGTTTGCTTAGACATGGAAACCGAATATCCAATGAAGTGTTTTATAAATAAATTCTTAGTATAAAGTTATGTAAACATAAATTGAAAATTTAAGACATACATTTACGTGTATATTTGTTACATTTATTGGTATGAAATTTCTTATCTACTTTTTGTGTTTGGATTAATTATAAACTATTAAAAAATCTAAATTCAGGAAACCCAGAAAGATGGGGGATACCTTCTATCATGCGACTATGTTTATCAAAGACTGTGTTCGCACCATACAAACACTTCTATACGACATTCACCCACTCCACCGTAGAGTACCTTTCGTGACATCTTAAAAATTTCAAGATAAACGTTCTCTTCAAATCGTGGATTCAAAATCATCGACAAACACTGGTTGATAAGATAATCGAGAGTCCTCTGTCCCCCTGTCCCCTAAAGTCTGGCATCGGCAGGGGAAGGAAGTGTCATCACGGAGCGGCGATGAATTTTGACGATATTCTGATTCGGTTGGGGGAGTTTGGGCGGTACCAGAAGATCCTATACTTTCTGGCCGTCTGTCTCCCTGGAATCAGCTGTGGGGTTTTTATGGTCATTTCTGTCTTTCTAATGGGTGTCCCTGAACACAGGTCAGATTTGGTGGTATTTTCTTTTATCTATTATACATGTTTCATTTATCAATGATATGATTAATTCCGTTGTTGATTTATCGGGTATATTAATGATTACTTTGCGCAAAAAAATATTTGTGTTGATAAACTATTAAAGTATTTTGTTAAAAGAAACATGCATGAAATCGTTCTGAAAAATATTTCGATAAAATTAATCCTATCATAAAATTTATGCATAAAATATACTTTATATAAACACTATCCTTCTGGTAATACAATTTTCTGAGATAGAATTTGCAAAAGTGTTTCGTTACGTTTATTAAAGCAGCGCTAGAGATAACACCGAAAACAGCGATACTGCATATTAAATATTATTATTAAAACTAATTGAGTAAATTAAGAGGATCAGAAACACGTTCTAACAACTAAAAATTTTTTTTCTTAAATATTACGAAGAGTCGTGGAAATTAAAGACAATTTGACTTACAAGATATATTTACAGATATAACTAAGTTAAATAACAACGACTTTTTGAAAATTCTAGGTTCCATCTAGATATACTTATGGACATCAGATATTTCGTATGTTGTGTTTTCATTTACGACCATTCTTTCCTTGGATAGGGAAGGTGGGGGTGGGGTGGTTGGGGTTTTGGAGTATAAAACCAATGAAGAGATTTTGTTTTATTTTCAACAAACAAAAAGAGATATTCCCGCCTCTTGTTTTTAACCCAGAATTTTTTTTTGTCCATTTGAAACTTGAAACCGAAGAAATGAGAGCTAATTATAAAAGTAGATTGCGTGATAATCACGTGATAACCACGCACCAAGGCAGTCGGTAGTATCTGTGGTCAAATAGATCGATTCCTAAAAGTCTATGGCCTCCAGTAAAACAATCTTAAGCTTAGCTTTAAAAAAGTATGGGATCTACTTCTACACGGGATCCTTATTACTGAGTTCTCCGAATGAGCGGTACGGGGAGATGTCTGTGTACAGATCTATTGGCTGTCTATAAATGATGTTACATGTATTAGCACCTCCCTTAGAATTATAGAAAAAAACCCGGTCTCATTTCTTATCTCTATATTTTTCTTACTCTTAATCAACATGACACGACATTGTCGATATACATTGCATTGCTTCGTGATCTGATGGTTTAAAGTTTTGTACATCAGGCGACAACTTTTTTTGAGCGCTTTACCCAAACAGAAAAATTAGCCCACGGGATCATATCAATGACGTGTGTAAATCATGGTTTTGAGATGATTTCGGTATAGGAAAATTTCACATGCAAATGAGTTAATGGATCATGATTCTCGGATGATCTGTTAAACTAAATAAATTGCAAGAAAACCATGGTCCTGGTATGATCTGTTGTAACTAACAACTCGTATCAAAACCATGATCCTGGTATGATCTGTTTTAACTAACAACTCGTATCAAAACCATGATCCTGGTATGATCTGTTGTAACTAACAATTCGTATCAAAACCATGATCCTGGTATGATCTGTTGTAACTAACAACTCGTATCAAAACCATGATCCTGGTATGGCCTGTTAAAGGACAATTATACAATAATTTCTTACAGAAAAAACTGAACACTTAATTTATAATTTGCAACAGACATATATCCTTTTAATATTTGAAATACATTGTCAATTAACAAATATGAAAATAGTATACATATATGTCACATGAACTATATCGTTAAGCCAATATAATCTGAATTAGAACAAAGGATCAAAGTTTTCCATAATTAGATGATAATTATACTGTTATTTCATACTCGTCTAGCAATTATTACATGAATTGTACAAGTTAAAATATTACGTGTGCATTTCAAAACCTAGCTGCAGGTCTGTAGCTCCAGGTCTGAACTAATGATATATCCATGCATTAGTTGCTTGCATGCTTCACTTAATAAATTACTTGATAGTGTATTGTCAATTAGTCTTTATAAAATATTATTTACCTCAAGTGAATAAGAATATATTCCCCCAAAAATACTTCCATAAATTCACTTTATAAATATGCCAAGATAGAGCTAGATGCCCAACAATAACAAATTTTCCTGACATGTACATCACATTTAGGCTCCAAGATGAACATTCAAAATTTGTAACTCAACTTCCTGTTATGCAGTAATCTTAATTCTTAGTGGTCAGTTTATCTGGTAGTTAACGAATCATTTCAGACTCATGCTCTGTTGCCTCCTAAGATAATGGCACATACCAGAATCACAAGAAAATCATAGCAGACTCAAAACCAAGAAGCAAACCACATTAGGATCATACTTCATTATTTGTCACCTATGATTTGGGTATGATTCATTTAATGGATCATGTCTAAATCATAGAGCAAAATCATGAATTTGTGAGTTTGGTATGATTTTTAAGTGATTTTGATATGATTTCTTAAGAAAAATTTTTGTTTGGGTAATTCTTTATTTCCATTAATATCTGTTTTTCGCCAAGTTATCGGATAAAAGCTATTTACGGATGCTTATATTTAGTAACTGCATGAAACATAATTATATCTATCAATCAAATCTTAATTTTTTTTTAGCATTTAGAGATAAGCATGTAAGAATCCAACCTAATAATATGTTTTGCCCCCAAAAATGCATACATTTGAGAAAAATAATAATACAGCTCAATTCTCAAATGTACTAAGTCTTCCTTGAGAAGGTCTCTTACAATGCAATTTATTTCTTAAAATCACTAATCGTCTTTTTAATCTTTAGATGTGCAATACCACAACTAGAAAACGACACATTTGCCACTCAAGGCGACTATCACAAAAAGTTGATAGATCTGTATATTCCGAACACCGATCCCGATGATAGTACCCTGAAATACGACAGATGCCATTACTACGTCTACGACAGCGCAGCTGTTCAAGGTAACGCATCGAGACATATTGAGAAGTGTTCTAAATGGGTCTACAGCGAGGACATCTACAAGTCAACCTTCGCTAAACAGGTACGAGGTGTAGACCCCTATCAAAGTGTTCTACAGTAGTACCCAGATAATAAGAACCGCGGAATAACAGAATATATACCTCTCTTAACTGGTTGTGGTGACTCCTGTTTCTGATTTTAATATCAAAAGATCCATTATCATATATATGCTGATTGAAATCGCATGCATTTTAAATAACCTACCATCTTGGCACGTTCTTTCAGATTAATCTGGTCTGCGATGATCGATACAAAACTTCTCTGGCCAAGTCTCTGTTTTTCGTCGGTGTTCTCCTTGGAGCTCTCGGCCTCGGGATTCTGTCAGACTCGTAGGTATTTCATTTCCGACCGTATTTCATAATCGACCTCTACATAAAACCGTTTGTTCGTACATATCTGTCAGTGTAGAGTGCACGAGTATCAAATGGTACATGTACATATTAAATATGATAGTTCGGCCCCCTAATGAATAATACTCTTTCACAGGTGCGCTACAAAAAATAAATTCTTAATCATTTGAAAAAGTAAGAAGTCAAAAATAATTTAAGATCAATATTATCAAAGAAATCTTAAGTTGTTAAGGAGGCTGGGTGGTCTACAAACTAACCACCAGACCTACCTTGAATTTTTAGGTGTGATTTTTAGCTCACCTGAGCCAAAGGCTCAAGTGAGCTTTTCTGATCAAAATTTGTCCGTTGTCTGTCGTCGTTGTCGTTGTTGTCGTCGACGTTGTTGTCGTCGTCGTAAACTTTTCACATTTTCATCTTCTTCTCCAGAACCACTGGGCCAATTTCAACTTTCAAACTTGTCACAAAGCATCCTTGGGGGAAGGGCTTTCAAATTTGTTCAAAAGAAGGGCCAGCTTTATTTCAAAGGGGGAGATAACTAGGAAAGAGTGAAAATAGGTTTGGGTGTTTTAAAAATATTCCTCTCAAGAACCACTATGCCAATTTCAACCAAACTTGACACAAAGTGTCCTTGGGGGAAGAACTTTCATGGTTCTTAGAATTAAGGGCAAGTTCCCCTTCAAAGGGGAGATAATTAAGAAAGAGTAAAGATGCGATTAAGAAATTTAAAAATCTTCTTCTCCAGAACCAAATAGCCCGTAATAACCAAACTTTACACTAGCTTTCTGATATATGGTAGATTTAAATTTGTTCAAATCCTGACCCCAGGGGATCAGGAAGGGGTCGTAATGGGTTAAAAATTCATAAAAGAAATAAGTAGAAAACAACACTAATATACTAGTGATTCTTCTGAAGAACCAAAAGGCTATTATTTGTGAAAACAGATTAGATAAGAATAAAGCTATAATACCAAATTCTAAGTTTATAAGTATTGCTTTCACCCCTGTTGGTCATAATGAAGCGTTTTTGGGGTGGGGGTGGGTGGTGGATTGAATTATAAGATTATATAGAAGAACTTCTTCTGGAGCAAGCAGCTAGTAGACGGGGGTGAGGAAACAAGGCTCAAGATTTTTGTAAATTAGGTTTGTAATGACGAATTTTCAGTGTTATTATCCATTTCGAATAAATACATGAGTAGGTTAGAATTTTTAAAAACACATTTTTGGGAGTTGATTTTAATCAACCCTCCTATGCAGTTACTCTGGCAAAACGGAAGTGAAACAGTGTTTGGACCTAAGAAGAAATCATGAATGGAAAACCATCACCGCTGACAAGACTTAGTACTTGAAAATAACTGATCGATAAATTTAATGTAATGTATTCAGGAGCATTGTTTTTCAAGGAAACTTATTCATAAATACCTTGAAAATAGTCAGATTTTACATGGTACGAACAATTTAGAAATTTTTTTTTGTAGTCGTATGTATTCCTACGCCAGAGTTCAATAGGACTGGTTCGCTGTCATTGATTACCAAAGCGCCATTTCTACAGCGGTAGCGTTTGGAATCAAGGACAGACTATCCAATCTAAAGATAGAAGTCAAACCAGAACTGGCGTAGACTAAACTTTAATATTACCGGTATTTGTTTGTTAAATAATGACTTGGATACAATTTTCCAGAAACATTTCGATTACTGATACATAATTCATCGTATTGTTTGATGGCATTAATTCTATCTTGATTCATTTGAGGTTTTCCGTCTATAGCTCGGAATTCTTGTTGAAAAAGCCGGAGAATTCATATTTAGAAAAAAATGTGCGTAATTATTCAAATACAGCTAAGAAACTACTTGCCATGCGAAATTACATATCGTTGATTTAAAAAAAAAATAATAATCAATAAAATTAACTCCCGTCAGTACTTCAGTACTTTGATTTTTTATACTGAAGTCAAATTAAGGTCGAGATTAAAATCTTCATATGCATATTCAAACAATAGACTAGCTGGTTCGCTGTCATTGATTATGAGTGCAAGCACCCTGTAATTAATGAAAGGGAACCAGTCTATTATTTCTCTATATTGGGGGAATCATTTACATTATAATGTTGCAAGTTATATTTTTCTCAAGTTGAATGTTTCTTTTTGGTAGGTGCACAAATAGAAAAATTAAATTTAATTAA
>WFKH01011925.1:10408075-10434390 GCA_016163765.1 Magallana hongkongensis | reverse complement strand
GTGGTGTTCTCAAATTACATAGCTGCAAGCCATGCACTTTGATATATGACAAAAATTAAACAAAAGTGCAGTTAGTATTTTACATCCAATATTGCAAAATATAGCTTGTATTTTTATCTCATTTACTTAAAAAATACGTGTGGTTTGTGTTTTACGCAATTTCGTTATTCATAGCTCAAAATGTCAAAACCGAAAAGTTGTAAAAGCTATATTAAAAACAACTGCGCTCAAATTATATGACGTCTGTCATTGGTGATATCTTATGTTCCTTTGTTTTTTCAATGTCTGTCTTGTGTGTTAACGTTTGATTTGAGATTCAACACTTACCAGCAATTTTAAAGTTTGTTTAGCCGAGGGCGGAAATAAATCCCATTTATTGTGATTTTTTTCTTTCAATTTTCTATTGTCTGAGGATCATTTGGAATAAGATACCGTGGATTTCCCTCAATGTATAATGAATAAACTTGTGTTTCATGTTTCGTAGGAGATGTTATTTGGGAAGTGAAATGAACCACACAAATATACATTTCGTATTATTATACATTCATGTTAAATGCTGAAATCTGATTGGATTAGACGCAGTTTATAATCCGTTCTATTACCCTCAGCGTTAGCAACATACTTGCAAACGGGTAACATGCGCGTAAATTATGCGCGTACGGTTCTCCATAGAATTCATGTCAAAATTTAAAAGCAGTAAAGTTTTCTATAAAATTAAGAATTTCCGTATGATAAAAAATAGTGCCTGTTTGGGAGGGAAACAGTTGAAATTGACACCCCCTCAAAAACCATTGACACCCCTCGACATTGACAAATTATTGACATTGACAAAACTCGAAAACCATTGTCAACCTCCGCTTCGCGTAGGTTTACAATGGTTTTCTCGGGGTGTCAATTTCAACTGTTACCCTCTCAAACAGGCAATATTTATATCGTATCGTTCTGCAGTTTTGAAACTATTTATATGAATATGTGGCTGATATGAGCCCTTTATTTTTCAGTAAAATGTCGTTATAAGTACTAGCTTGCTTCTGGGATGTCAAAAAAGTAGTTTCGATTACTGTAGACGTACTTTTGTCCGCGTGGTATTAATTTACGCTATGAACGCGGGCACAAATTTTCCGCGGAATTTTTTCCCAGTGTACTTAAAGTGCATTTTGGAATGAAATTTTGAAATTGCGTTACATGAATAAGGATAATCGGAAGTTACTACATTATATATCACTTGCATATACGTGTACCCAATGTATATCGTTTTTATCTATGCAAACTGTCAAACAAATTTTTATTGAGAATTCACATAATAAATAATTTAATCTCCTAAAGATTTGAAATTTCTGTAAATTTTCTTGCATGAAATTTAAACTTCTCCCAGCTTGAGATAACGGCACGTGTCAGACGACTAATAGCCCCAAGCGGGTCTGTCTTTCAATGACCCAATTAACTACACGCTAAGACCCGTGTTTTTACTGCAATTTTTAGATCCCTTTGTGCTCTGACTTTTAATTGATGAAACTGATCAACTCATAATTTAAACGACATGTGAACCCATAAATTGACAGTTAAATTGACAGCGTCGTAACACCATGACGGCTAAATAATGACTACCGACCAGTGCACAACCGATAATTACTGTTCACTGTGAACAGTTCTTACGATTGAAGTCCAAAGTTGGACAAATTCTAGGTAATGAAAATCGCTCTAAACTAAATTTAATAATAATTATTCAAATGATTTTTTTTTCATTCAAAGAATCCGCGTAAATTTGTACCCGCGGATTAAATTGATATTGTGACTCCGCGGAATTATGACCCCGTGGAAAAAAATACGTCTACAGTATCTCATTTCAGATGTCAGATCCCCGGTCTTTATAACGATTCGTATGCAGTTCAAGGAAAACAGCACACGGATCTCATTCACAAGTATATACCTCTGGACAGTGATGGAGAATATGACAAATGCTACCTCTATAACGTCGACCAATCAAAAACCGTGTTTGACAACGAAAGTCGACCAATCAATGCATCTAAAATAAAATGTTCTGCCTGGGTTTATGACAAAACTTTATTTCACGATACATTTGTAATGAAGGTAAACGAAGGTCTCTCTCTCTCTCTCTCTCTCTCTCTCTCTCTTAAAACATCTATTTTTTATTGTTCAGATTATAATAGTGTTTCAATTTTTCTGATGTATCAAAGTTATACATTTACAAATCTGTATGTTACTTATGTGTTTATGAGTGAATAAAAGATACTTTAAATTAATTTTTAACAAAGCAAAGAAGTATTGATCGCAAGATGGAATGAACTGTTATTCTTCCTGCAGGAAAATCTGGTGTGTGACAACAAATATAGAATCTCCCTGTCCAAGACCATCTACTTTGCGGGTGTATTGACCGGTTCCTTTCTCTTTGGAATGGTTTCTGATCTGTAAGCATCTACACAGTAATATACAAACATCTTAAAAGAGTTGTTAACACAAAGCGTTCAGTTCTAATGTTGATATACATTGGCGAAATACTCTAAATGTATCATAACGCGTGCCATATAAAGACACTATATAGTCAATGGAAGATTTTGGAGTTTTACGGGACAGGGCAACTTTTCTATTACGGTTCTGAAATACTCTCAAATAAAAAAAGCAATGTCGGTGTTTTAAGTACATCTGAAACGTACGGTTATTTACCCTTCGTTCCTTTGTTTCCTGGGCGTCGCTTTATTACCCTGTAGTTCCTTGTTCTCGTAAAACCCGGATCGTAATGAATCGTATTACTAACGAAACTCTTCTGTTTTGGAGCTTAAATCTGAGGTAGCATCAATGATATACCTATCACAGTTCATAGGCTTTGGAACCGTCCGTCCACTTTTTTTGGCAAAGTTATACATTTTTAATGTTATTTTTTGCTTGTCGAGATTTTTAATAAGTCTCCCCCCCCCCCCCCCCCCCCCACACACACTTCCATTTGCTTCCGAGGCCATTTCAGTTCTCGTAAAAAAAAAAACCCGATCGTAATACTAACGACTCTTCTGTTTTGAAGCTTAAATCTGAGGTACCTATCACAGATATCCAGCAATTGTTATTTTTGTTTTTTGTATAGAGCTTGCGTTGAAATCACCATGTTAAATGGACAGTAATATCTTAGGGTGTACTTTGAGCAACTAATCAAATTGCTTAAATGAGAACAATCTTCTAGGAATAAAGCGATCCACAAATGATCGAGAGAGGATCAAAACAAAATTAACTGCGGGTTTCCGACGATATTTTAAGCGTAGAAGTTAGAGTATATAATATGAAAACAGTTTTACGTGGATGAATTAGAGCCATTTTAACAAGGCCTTGGACTTTCAGTAGAACGTAACTGTCTATTTCTTGCGTCAAAAAACAAGTTAAAATGACGCTGGTTTCAAGCAAAATATACACCGATTGCGTAATCTTAGTTTCAAAGCCAGACAAATCTTGTTGATTTCAAAGACACTGTGTAGAAACGGACTAGGGTAAGGCACTTCACCCTAGTCTAAGATGGCGATAGGGAAGCACGCTTCGATTATTTTACACTAAATTTACGCATTTGTCGGGGTAGTATGACGAAATAGATAAACTAATTTACAAGATTTGAAGTGTATAAACGTAACAATTGCAAAACTTTTGCAGAATCTTTCCTTATTAAGTTATTATAGAGAAAACCCAAGGAAAATTTTCGACTATGATTAGGGTAAAGCAAATTCATAACTAGGGTAAAGATTTTTAAAACTTTAAACGCGATTAAGGTAACGCTTTAAGAAATTTCTTATAGAGAGCATAAATGTCTTATATACTTTACAGGGTCTTCTTAAGGATGTTGGCACATGAAATAATAGTAATGTCAATCATCCGAAAACCACTTGGATATAAAGATGGGGACCTATAATGTTCATTTATTTTATTTGTGACCCATGTCACATGCCATTTTTTTGAAATATAGTCCCCCAAACAGAAATGATAATTTTCCTGAAATTTTTGCTAAAATTTGACATGGAAATTGATAATTTGAAGAAATCAAACAAATATTTATAGTTTGAACTATTATTTAGTTATGATTTTTATACAGTATGAGGTTGAACACATGTAGTGACTATAAAAGTAAAATCTAAGTCAAAGTTTAAAAATTCTTGCTCTACTGGTGGCTTCAAAGCCCAGTACATAAAGAACACCTAACAGATATTACAGAATTTTGGAGCAATTAAATTATAACGCAAATAAAAAAAATTATAGTAATGTCATCTTTCCAGAACTTTGCATACAAATAGAAATACATTTATTGTCTCATTTAGAAGTAAAACAAGTAGGGGTCACATCTCAAAAATTTGAGATATAGCATGAAATAAGCTAATTTCAGGCCAAAATTGGAGTTATTTTTTTCTTAACTTCTATGAAATATAAGCTAAATATGCCGAAATATATCGATAGAAATATTAAAATAATGTTAGAACATCATGAATATATCATAATACACAAACTATCCAGAAGTTTGGTCTGTGATGAAAATTAGGAAGCTAAAGTAACAGTACTCTAAAACTAATGAGTTATGAAAATTGTTCATTTCTTTCTTGAAAACCTTCCGCCACAAAATGTAGTCCCTTACTAAACTCTGTAAAAATAAAAAAAATTTGAAACAATTTAAATCAATAAAGTTTATTTGGCATTGTAAAATATAAATATACTACTAAAATTAATATGTGATGCAGAATTTTCAGACTAGAGGTGACCCAAAATAGCTATCCAAAACCTGAGGAGCGAACCTCTTTAAGGGGCTATTTTTGTAGATTAGAAACGCACTTTCTAGCAAATCGATAACCCATTGCGTTAAACACTATTGCTATAATGATAAATATTTAATAAATAAAAATTGCCCACATATTTCAATAATAATAATAATAATAATGTTATGAACAAAATTTGTGTTTTACATTGACCATGTCGACGTCACGCGATTTTAACCCCCTTCCTCGCAATCACATGTACTTTAACGCATATTCCCGTTTCCCTATAATTTGATATTTGTCTATTACTTTACGATTGAGAACTTGTAATTTGAGAGTTGAAAATTTAAAGAGTGAAAAACATACTTTTCATATTCTATGAAATGTGAGAGAAGAAAAAAAATGATTTTACATGTACTATTTACTCTATCAACCCTCTTTACGGAAAATAACAAGATATTTAATAACAATGATTACAATAAATTTGCCCATGCAATTAAGCTAGGAAATATACGCCGTTATACAGATGTTTGGTCTGAAATCTAAATCATTTAATATTTTGTTTTTTTCCCAAAACAATGGTTTGAATTGTTAAAAAGGAAATAATAAAACAGTGATACACACTGCGGAAACTTCGTTTTTATTTCATAAGGAGTATCTCCTAGTAGTATTAAATTTTTTCTGGTTTTATGGACGGAAAATATTCTTCTACGCGTATGATCAAGTATGATCAAAGAAAAAAA
Organism: Magallana hongkongensis; assembly: GCA_016163765.1. NCBI lineage: Eukaryota > Metazoa > Mollusca > Bivalvia > Ostreida > Ostreidae > Magallana > Magallana hongkongensis. The sequence continues at coordinate 10,428,908 of WFKH01011925.1, read as the reverse complement.
ATAATCATTGGATTGCATAGCATCCCCCGTCATGTTGTAAATTTTGAATTCATTCTCGGTGGGTGTAAATACAAAATTAACAACGTATTTACACCACCCAGTAAACTCAAAACTTGCAACATGACACCCCTTTAAATTTTGTAAGCCGTTTAGCGTCTGGCAAAACGTGCAGCGTTTATAAGCGCTTCAGTAGAACCGCCGTTTAGCAAGCGTGTGGTGAAGTAGTACATTTTAGGGTCTGTAGTTTTAAAAAAATATATATGAAATCATGTTTTATATTCCCAATACTAAAACACGATTTGATGTGTTTCTTGCATGCAAAGAAATTTAACAAATGTACGAATAACACTTCATATGTTTCATATAATAAATGTAAATGAAAAATAAAGTTGTAATATCAGTATCTATGTTTGAATTTTTGAATGCACATTGATGAAACTAGATATAAAAATGAAATCATTAAAGAGGGTCATACAATCGCTCGAATATCCAAAATTCAAATTATGCACAGCAACAAAATCTACGAAATCAATGATTAAGACGACCTATATTACGTTTGAATACGTTACACACGCATTGCAAACTTTACTCTATGCCTACAATATTTTTAATCGGTGTGACGTCTTACGACAGTAGCAGCGAAAAAAAGTCTATTTCAAGTTTATAAATTGTTTAAAGCAGTTACAAAGTCAAACTTTGTAAATATTTAAATGTTACCCAAGTAACTTTACCCTAGTCACAAAAATAATTTACTCTAATCACAAAACATCGCTTCATCAGCTTTACGCTAGTTTGGAGCAAATCTTCGGCACGCGTTATCTCTTTAATTACGAGCAATTTAAGACAGATTTACGAGTGGACATTGAAAACTAACACCGCCCAACATATACTGCGCAATAGTTTATAGAATCAACCATTAAAAAGGTAAATATTTGAAGCGTGCTACCCTTTCGCCATCTTGGACTAGGGTAAAGTGCGTTAGCCTAGTCCGTTTCTATACAGTGAAAGAGCCATGGCTGAGTGACCAACAGTGAAATAGACAGGACAACGTCACATTGCTGTTTGACTACCCAACTACCAACTACCCAAAGTCCAAGCTCTTGTTGAAATCGTTCTAATATCTGCAATGGTTCCTGTTCTAGGATCGGACGTAAGAAGACTTTGTTCATTGGCATTGTCTTTGAGCTGGCGTCCACTCTGGCCTTGGCGTGGTCCTACAATTATCTGACTTACGTCATATTACGTTTCTGTACAGGGGCGGCGTGTGTTGGAGTCTTCATGACAACTTACGTGCTAGGTACAAAGAATTTAAGAAAGTGAATATTAAGGAAATAAATATTCTCTTAAATGAAAGGAGTATGCAATTTAAAAAAGTAAGATCAAAGACAGATGCAATTTTATAATTATTTGATGAAATCAGTACAAAATTCAGATTCAAAAATTATTGCAAATGTGATGTGAACAAAATGTGAATTCAATGTTTGTAATACATATACTAGTAATACTCCCCCATCCAAAATAAAGGCTCTGGTTATTATCATTCCTATGTTCCTTAGCCATGGAATGGGTCGGACCGTCGACAAGGACTTACGCTGGTCTGATCATAGCTTTCTTTGGACCCACGGGAGAGCTGTATCTGGAGCTGATCGCCTACTTTACCCGGGACTGGTTTTGGATTGTTATCGGAGTGGCGGTTCCATTTGTGCTGGTTTTTATTTTATATTGGTATGAATTCACAAGCAGACTCATCAGTTAAAGGGCTGATCATGGCCATATTAAGACTATATTTATCTTCTTTAAAGAAGAGGTTTTTACAAAGCTAAAGAAAATATTCTAAAACTTTTGTTTACTTAATGAAGAATTTAAAGCTGAAATTATCATATCAAAAATTTGGGGCATACATGTATATGATGGTTAGTTTGTATACTCCCAATTAATAATTTTTATTTTGAAGTTAAGTTTCTTGTGTCTTGTTGATCAATTATAAATTTCTTGACATTTCGTTGTAAGTTAAATCATTTATATTGTTGTACAGTTTTCTTCCCGAGTCTCCTCGTTGGCTATATAGTACAGGGAAAAGGGAAGAAGCGAGCAAAATTTTAGAGAAAGCTGCAAAATACAACGGAAAAGACATTTCTTCCAAGCTTTTCGATGATATCGATTTAGGGAAAAAGGAGGCCGGGAAAATATGGCTGCTGTTTTCTGATCGTCGCTTAGGAGTCAGAACTGTCATAATTTTTTATAACTGGTAAAATTTTATCAATTTGTATCATTAATTTTTTATATCTTATTATTTTATACCTCTATTTTAAATTGTACATTCTATTAATTCCTTTTTTCCCGATAATATAATATAACATTTTCGTTTGATTAAAAATCTCTCTAAAATATACAACCGCTATCGCATAAGATTTCAAAGAGTGGAGTTCGATCACAAAACTGTATTTTTAAAAATAATTTTGGTTTTACGTGGAGTTCTCATTATGTCAGGATGGTGGCCAGCATGGTATTTTACGGTCTCTCACTTAACACGGGGATTCTGTATGGGGACTACTACATCAACTTTCTGATTATTGTGCTGGTGGAGTTTCCTGGACATATTCTGCCCCTGTTTATGATCGACAGGATCGGCAGAAAAAGAAGCCATTTTATTTACATGGGCGTTGGCGGCTTAGCTTGCCTGAGTACTATATTTACAGTTAACTATGGCGGAGAAGGTAATCAATAAGAAAAAAGAATTTAAACTTTTATTTAAACAATAAGAACCGGATCACAAACTCGTGTTTAAAAAAAAATATTATAAAGAAACAATGATGCTTACTGTGTTCATACACTATCTTACTACTGTAACAGCTAAATCCTTGCACATGATATTTCATCGTTGATCAAAAGTATTTAAGTATTGCTATATACAAGTGATATATATTATGTGATATTGTAAACCTAATCTGTCTAGGTAATATTCTCTTCACATAATTTGTTTTGTTACTGTTTAAGTCAGTAAACTATTAAACTATTTGCACGAACTTTGTGAGATGACATTGTACGCCTAATGTAGACCGAACATATCTAACGTCAACTCAATTCACGTAGTTTGGAATATTCTATTGTAGACACGGAGTATATCTCTACAGTTTTGTATTGATATAGTATCTAAGTACAAACTTTGGTTTTTTGGGAGTTGATTTTAATCAACTCTTCTATGCAGTTACTCAGGCAAACCGAAAGTGAAACAGTGTTTGGACCTAAGCACAAATCAACACCGCTGACAACATTTAGTTATTGAAAATAATTAATAAATTCGATGAAATGTATTCTAAAGCATTGTTTTTTAAGGAAACCTATTTATAGATACCTTGTAAATAGTCAGATTTTAAATGGTACGAATAATTTAGATATTTTTGTAGTCGTACATTGTATGTATTCCTAGGCCAGAGTTCAATATAGTCTCGTTCAACCAGACGCTCGGCTGTCTCCGTAAATATCCGACAAGCAGAGCGTCTCTCTTGCTTGTCGGAGATTAACGGAGACAGCCGATCGAGCGTCTGGTTGAACGAAACTAGAGTTGAATATTGTTTGGATCCATACAATTTCTCAGAACTATTTCGATTACTGATACGTAGTTTGATGGAATTAATTCTTTACATATTACACAACATGATTCATATGGGTTTTCACGAAATTTCTGTTTGAGATTTTATATTATAAAAACTATACGTAATTCAAATTCATATAGGAAACTAATTGCCATGCAAAATAATATCGTTGATTTTAAAATAAATAATTATCGATAAAATCAACTCCCGTCAGTACTTCAGTACTTTGATTTATCATTGTAGACCTGCAGTATATAACTACAGCTCTAGCGATGTTGGGGAAACTGTTTGCAACTGCGGCCTTTGCCACTATCTATGTTTTGTCGGCTGAGCTGTTTCCTACTGCTATCAGAAACATTGGGATGGGCTCCAGCTCTTGCTGGGCTCGCGTGGGTGGAATGATCTCCCCGTTCATTGCTGACACGGTGAGCTAAATTCAAATTTTCAACATAAGAAAATTTGGTAGCCAACAAACATATTACATCCTCATTTATAAAAGAATTAGAATATCATATAATAAACTGATCAGTACTTCAATTCTACAACAATTTGTTTCTTGATGGTACTTGGCTTGGGTGTTTTTGACATGTCTTGCATGCATAAAATATAACACGTAGTTTTGTTTTCACTCAAAAAACATATTTTTTAATCGATGTATGTGTCGTTTTGCAATTGTTTTATATAACTTGTAGGCTGATTTGGTTGGTGGGACCTCGGGCACAGCTATACCTCTGTCCATATTTGGAGGAGCGTGTTTACTTGCCGCCGTGCTAACATTGATTCTTCCTGAAACGCTTCACCAGATGCTACCAGAAACTATTGAGGATGGGAAAAATTTCACAACGTAAGGCATCTCTTAATTTTCAATATTGTATATTTAGAATTTTCGATTTTTACAGATATGAGGTATATGATAGTGTTTTTTCTATATTGATATTCGTTTAAGGTGAATTAGAGAAGAAACAAAAGACTGCAGCATTTTACTTGACATAAAATTTTAATAACAAATTTAGTGCTTATAAATGACTGATTGATTACTAATTTTCATTTCCATAACGACATCTAAAGCGTTCTTTTTAAGTTTTATTTTTTTTTGTTTTTTCATAGAAACTTTTTAATTGATTTCAGCAAAGAGTATAAGGAAAAATCTAAGAAGTATCTTCAAGGAACCCAGGAAATTATTGTCACTCAGTTTTGATAGAAAGCGGAAAAAATCGGTGCTCGTTATTTCCTTTTTTTATTCTTGTCAACAACCCCCCCCCTCTCTTTATTCCCTGATGTGATGTACTGTATTAGAATGTTTATATGTACATGCCATGTTTATCTATAATAGAATTATTACCGTTTGTTCTCATTATTTTGTATGGTATCTATATTTAGGTTTATACATGAAATAATGTCAAAACGATGTCTTTTATCTTTGGACCCTATTTTGAAGCTGAAGTGCTAACATCAAACTGTACATGATAGAAGAAGAAATATTTATGAATTGCATTTATAAATATTCCCTATTTTTTTTAATAACTAATAAACTGTCAGAACAGATTTGCATACATTTAAATAATTTTTGATACAAATTATAACGTAAATTTCATTTTTCAACAATGTGTCATGTGTGTTGGAAATGTCAAATCGTTCTCTGTGGATTTTTAATTACGTTGACATCAACTTGTATACTTGTAATTTGATTTGTTTATTTCATGTTTTAATTAATTATATGATTTTAAAAATAATCGTTGACATCTACATGTATCAGGTATGTTTCCCTCTATTTTTTACGGAAACTTTAGTTAATTCATAGCTCTCTAGAAACAGCCAGACTGAAATATAAACGCCCCGTTTATTGATTAATCGAAACCTACAGCGACTTAAACTGACAGGAAATTGACAGGAATGAAATCTATACGCCCCGTTTATATCGATTGGTCGAAACCTACAGCGCCCTAAGCAAAATTACGGACTGCACGAAATGATGATCATGATGATGTCAGACTCAAATTCCCATAGCAGACGATTTGGCTGTTTTTTTAGCTAACGTATTGATGTACATCAACAGTGATTTAGTTAATTTAACTTACTTTTTACAATCAATTTATTAATTTGTTAAAAGAAAGATGTAAATATAAACAATATATATGCTTTCTTTGGTGATTCCTGCGGGTTATGAAGGTAGCGATCATTGCAAAAAAAAAAAAAAAATTACATAACCCTCTAACGCAGGTTATGTATTTTTTCTGCAATGTCGCCACCTTCATATACCGCATGAATCACCAAAGAAAACATTTTATTGTTTAAATGAAGACTATAGTATTTTTTTTTTTTTTTTGAAAATTTGAAATATATTAATTTTTTTTTTTTTTTTTTTTTTTAGAAATTTGTAATATATTCTTGAACTTGTTATTTCCGTTTATTTTATTAATGTAACAGCGAAGTTTGATTTTTTCAGACAGAGGTTTCATATAAAGAAAAGAATTTTTGCGAATCAATTCATAATGAATTTATTTACTTACTGCCAATAATCCTGATGTTATTTTAAACAAAATGACATTCACGCTAATTTAAAGGAAAATTCCCCGTCGTTCATTTTTGTTTTCATGTTTTCTAAATTGATCTTCCCGAATGGCAATGGAGATGAAATAAACCTGAACGGTGAGTGAACGCTGAACGATTGCTGAGCACACACTGAATGCTCTGTGTGCGCTCGGTGAACGCTTTGTGAACGATGAGCGAAGTGGCGATCGCAGATTTGTAAACGATGAACATACGGTGAACGCACGATGAGCGAACGGTGAGCGAACACAAGAATGGGAAAGTAGATCGTTTCAGGGACTGTATACACAGCACACTGCACTATCGTACTCAGGGTCGTGAGTTCAATTCCCGCTCTCGGCACTGGACGTGCATTATTTGGTCATACTATGCATACGCTTCCTCCCGATATATTTCATATTTAAAGTTTTTTAAAATGAATCTAAACCCATTTTGATATCCTCATTTGCTCTCGTAGATATGATAGGGCTTTCTTTAATGTTTTGATCAGTTTTTACATAAGAGTGTTAAAGTTCTGAACTGTCTTTATTTCATGCAATTTTTGAAATAAATTTTCAAACTATTGTTTGCTATCAAACCAGTTTCCTTCTGTTTCTTTTGATTGATAAATTGGTATGCAAAGACATTTCAAAAAGCTGTAAGAAAATAAATGACATTGTTTATTTGTTGTCAAAGTGATTTAAGGTTCTCCGATCCTCAGCCTCAAAGTATATTTAAGACCCCGCTCTGCAGGCGCCCTGTAGTAATCAGTCTGTCCGTCCGTCCGTCCGTCCGTCTGTTCGTCTTTCCGGCCGTCTGCCCGCCCGAGATCGATTGTCCAGAGCATATCTTCTCTCCCCTTGGCCCAATCTGGCTAATACTTCACCCACGGAGTGCCTTTGGGTAAAGGGTGCGCAGTGACCTTAAATCATGTTTCTAGGTCTAAGGTTTAGGTCATAGCAGAATTATATATAAAATCCTTGTCCGGGGCATATCTTCTCTCCCCTTGGTCCAATCTGGCTCCTACTTCACTCACAGAGTGTCTATAACTAAGAGTGTGCAGTGACCTTGAATAAAGTTTGTGAGTGATGGTCAAGGTCATATTCAACCGCACAAAAATCATTTTTTACAGCATATATACTTTCTACTAAGCCTTATTTGGCTCATACTTCACATAAACAGAGCTTTTGAGTAAAGGGTGTGTTTTGCTTATGAACCAATTTTCAAGGTGACATGTGAAGGTCATAGCAGATTATATGAAAAATCCTTGTCCAGAGCATATCTTTTCTCTATTTTTCTCTTATCTGGCTCATACTCCACCCATATGGTGCCTTTGATTAAAGGGTGTGCAGTAATCATGAATGATGTTTTATAGGTCAAGTGTCACTGTCATATCGGATCACACAAAAATCAATTTTTAAAGAGCATAATTATATATACTCCCCACTTAGCCCTATTTGGCTAGTTCTTTACTTAAACAGAGTTTTTTTGGTCAACGGCGTGCAATGACTTTGAACCAAGTCAATGTGAAGGTCATAGCGGAGCTCTTTATAATCAGTTTTAGACCATATATTATTTCCCATTTGCTTAATCTTGCTCAGATTAAACAAAAATGCCTGTATGTAAGGGGTAATGAGATTGAATTAGAAGTTTTATGCCAGCTGGAAAATTTCTAAGTTATAGGTCAACGTCAAAGTAAAATTCTCTGAAATTCTTTTCATCCTATTGTCCATTATTTAAGCGGGGCCCTTTGAGATGGTCACCATCTCAATGTTGTCTAGTCTTTTCATAAAAATGTTAATTTTCCTTCAAACTTTATAAATGATATCAAAAAAAGAGAAATTTGCTGATGGCATCCATGCATTTCACAAAGTTATTGCAATTTTTTGTCACTGTGGATATAATGGAATAAATATTTAAGTTGAGATCAAATTATGAAAAAAAGGGTGTACCGGTGCATCGATGGCTCGAGCCCCTTTACCTTTATGTAGTAGGTCTCCGTGGAACCACTAAGCCAAGCAGTTTGTTGAATAACAGTATGTAATATTAACACTACAGGATTTGTCTACTAATATATAAAAGGCAGATTTATGGTACGAATAAAAAAATCCGGATGATTTAGAGTTATTAAACATTGCTGAGAATTGGAGATCATTAAATTGGGGGTGATATATGATCCATCTTTGGCATTAGTTACATAAACACGAAAGGAAATTTAGGATTAAGGAGAAATTATATGAAAAAATAGATGTATTCCACTTTAAATGAAATTAAAGATTATTGTTTAAAACTTTAAGCTTTCTATAAGTTATGTTTGATTTTCGTAGTTGAAATTATAGACCTGTTTTTCTTCCATATTTGCATAACCGAAGATACGTTAGGTCACGATCGAGGCACACTTTTATCTGAACTCAACACAAAATAATTAATTCAACAAGCACTTTAAATCTATATTAATAATCCAGATAATAGTTCTGTTAAATAACTAACTATTATATTCATTTATCGTATCATGAAAGTTTTTTTTTATTATTATCAAACCAACAGAATCCAAAGTGCAAAGTGAATGAAATATGACATTAGAAAATAACAAACAAAACCCTAAAAATGCTATCTATAGCTTCTAAGTTCAATTGCAAAAAAAAAAACAAAACGAAAAACGAAACGAAAAAACGAAAAAAAAAAAAAAACGAAAAAAAAAAAAAAAAAGAGAAAAAAACAAGAAAAAACACCCCAAAAAACAAAACAAAAACCAAATACAATATTGCGCTTAGCAATGTTGCTTATGGTGGTCAATGTCGGGATAAATGTGTAAATGTGTACTTATACGTTATATTTTGAGGTATCACTCAGTATTCATAAAAAAATAGATCAAACTCTATAAGACTTGAGTGGTATGCATACTTTCTCAAGCAATTTATAACAACCTCTTGTGGTACACCATGCCTTTTTCACTAAGACACGACTTTCTTGTTGGGTCAGGTGACATCATAATGTATAAAACCAACAACTCCGAAAATTGTTCCCTAAGTCGAACCTTTTTTCTACTCATACAATGGAGTTTGATGATATTTTTAAAGAGATTGGCGAATTTGGTCGGTACCAGAAAAGAAACTACTTTTATATACTGTTTGCCTGGATAATAACGGGCCCGATAATGGTTCTTTCGGTGTTCGTGATGGGCTCTCAAGATTACAGGTTAGAATGGTAGCATTAATACACATTTTGATGTTTTTTCAGGTATTACAAAGTTTGTACATGAGTCCAATCTCATGAATTTTATTTTGGCAAAATCAAATTGGCAAGTTGAAAAGATTTTGATTGTATTGACAAACATAAATAAATGAGAAACTCAAAAACTGGTCCCATTAAAAGTAGTGAATTATAAAGATTATTAAAATGTTGATACAATGTAATTGAAATAAGAAAGATGCTTAAATAAAAATTGATATCAAAATTAAAAAAAAGAGAAAAATAGTTGAATTTCCATTTTTGTCACATGCTAGTGTACGTCATATAATTAACAGAAAGAAGAATACAATTGTTTAATGCCTGAGCAGTCAGTAGACCTGAATATTTTCCCGATGTGCACAGGGAACAGCTCAGTATGTTCTATTGCCCGAGGCCAATATGTTCTATTGCCCGAGGCCAATGTGTTCTATTGCCCGAGGCCAACGTTCGTTTACGTTTTTATCGTTATCTTTCGTGTATCGTGCGTGATCGTTCGTGTATCACAACCATGTGAGTATTTTGTCAACAGTAACGTTGTAACCACCGTACAGATGAGGTGATATCAACCCAGTCTGATTAAAACCACCCTTTCTCTTTACACTTGTCTGGGTCTAACAGGAATTGATAAGAGTTCATTTTCACACGACCTTTACATTTGTATACAAAATAAATTTATCCCTTATCAATCACATAGTTACATGCTTCTATCTGTTGAATGAGAGGTTTAACTTTTCAATACTGAAGGTTACATAGAAAACAAGCGTGGATTAGTTTTTCTATCTCCTTTGAAGAGTTCTTGTAGATTTTCGAAAGCAGTGAAAGCCCTTCCCTGGTTGGCCACACGTGTGAAGATGACCTCCTATCGATACCTGTCAGACCGTGACGAGTGTAAGGAGAAGGGGGATGATTTTAATCAGGTTGATATCAACCCATTTTATGTCACATCCCTATTTGAGCTTAAATATTTAAGGAATAAGGAATCATAATCAAGAGGTGATCAAATACAGTCGGGAGGTGATTAAATCTTATAAAGCCCGAAGGGTTTTATGATATATTTGCAATTGGTCACCTTATTTATATTCATAGAATGATACCTTATTACTTATATTCATATAATATTCACCAATAATATTTTTTTTTTCAAAGAAATATTTATTTATTTATATTTTTACGTTATTTTTTATTTCGTATAATTATACAAACCTCGTTTGCGTCCCTACAATACGTCATTTACATCAACGAAGAAATACATTGAACTATACGGCACACGTTTGATTTATAGTTAATCGTTCACAATGAGCCATTGGAAACTATAAACATTAGGGAATGACGACTCATATTTCTACTGCTATACTGCACCACAACAGGTGTTATTTACAGGTGTTATTTCAGGTGTTCTTGGGACTTTATGGTAAAAAAAACCGTTAGATCCACCTTAAAATTGTAAACATGATTTTATAGGCATAAATTTTATTTAGTAAAAGAAAATCTAATAAATTGAATTTAAAATTTAAAATTTAATTTTTTCATATATATACAATTGAAAGCTTTTCTTCTGAAGGAGATTCAAATAGCCAAAATATAGCAATGTTACAACGCACTTTGAAAAATTACGCACTTTGAAAATTTTTTTCAAAGTGCGTTAAATTTGGGTCCATCTTAACGCACTTTGAAAAAAATAATTTTTTTTTCAAAGTGCGTATATATCGACGATATCAACGCACTTTGAAAAAAAAATTGTCGATTTCTTGAACTTTCAGATAAAATTGATAATAAAAATTATTCCCGTTTTAACGTCCAAGTCATTCATAAATACATCCATCCACACACACATATATAAATATAAATAAATATATATATATATATATATATATATAGCACAAACATTGCAATAAATCTCAAATTGTCATATATCTGTCCATAGTGAAGGATATAGGTATTTTAAATAAAGCGCAGGGAAACTAATTTGCCGAGTTGTAAGAGGGTGGCCACTCACTGCATCAATATTTTTATTTAAGAGTTAATACTTTCTGGCTCAAGGAAAGGATATTTGCCATTTACCTACTGTGAAGATAATGTGACTCATGATTTTAAGTTTAGACAAGCGATTTTTTTAAGCAGTAATTCTAAATCATAGTAATGGCTATTCAGCACTTTTAAAATGTTTTGTGACATTACAGCAATTTGATATCTATTTAATGATGTTGGAATGGAGTAAAAATGTGTTCTTGGTTATTCAATTGATTCTTTTGAATAAATGCTTAAGATTGCTGCTAAAATTAAATCATTTAAGGCGCCGAGGACTGGTGCATATTTCCAGTTTCTGTGGTGCTAAGCGGATGAGAATCATTCACTTCCCTTGAATGGAACACCAGTCTATCGGGCTTATCTCCAGCGTAAGCCAGTGCCCAATTTCAGCCGGGTGGACTGCGACAATGGAGATACAGTGCCCTGTCTAATTGGTGCGTCTGAATGAAAAAATATGATAATAACAAAAGTTATCTCTCTTTTTCATTTTAAGATGTAAAATTCCTGGTCTTCAAAACGATTCATATGCAGTTCAAGGAAAAAAGCACACGGATCTCATTCACAAATATATACCTCTGGACAAGGATGGAGAATATGACAAATGCTACCTGTATAACGTCGACCAGTCAAAAACCGTGTTTGACAACGAAAGTCGACCAATCAATGCATCTAAAATAAAATGTTCTGCCTGGGTTTATGACCAGACTTTGTTTCACGAAACATTCGTAATGAAGGTAATACAATAGTTTTTTAAAGTTGTTGTTGATAATATGCAGGACACTGAGCAGGCCAACGTAATAACGAAAAGCGGGAACTCTCATATCATGCTCTGATATCAATAAGAACAAGTTTACAATATTCTTTAGGATTTCCGATTGAGATATATAATTATATAATGGCAAAGCGAAATTATCAACAGTTGTGAGAATGGTGGATTTAAAAAATCATTATACTGGTAGCATGTTGTTATATTAAACTAACTGTGATAAAGTTTGCATTTTTATTTTTCAGGAGAACCTGGTGTGTGACAACAAGTACAAAGTGTCGCTATCTAAGACCATATTCTTTGCTGGCGTTTTAATTGGCTCTTTTCTCTTTGGGATGTGTTCGGATCTGTAAGGAGCCTAGTTTATGATTTCATCTCATGTGTTATAACGCTATCACATCCACTTCAATTATCGATATCTGCGTGAACTCAGGATAAATAATCGGAAAAAAATTAAAATACAAAACACGTGATATCGCGTAGTGTACAATGAAGCTAGGTACAAAGTGTGAAAGTAAAGTATTTTGATGTTTGTGTTTTAAAATACCCTTCTATAAAATACTTGGAAGCAAACAACTATTATCAGAAAAAAAAAATAATGAAAGGCACATCTTCTATTGGATCAGAATATCTGTAAAATGATTTTATAAACAATTGTTAAAAATTAGCTTTTCAAAATTGATTTGATTTACTAAAAGAACAACCATTTTAATAGGAAAGTATCACTTTTACTCCAATTAATGTTTAGGTTTGGACGTCGGAAAACCTTGTTGTTTTGTATAGCTTTTGAGCTGGCGACCACTCTGGCCTTGGCGTGGTCCTTCAACTTTGTGGTCTACGTCATATTAAGTTTCTGTTCAGGGGCAGCGTGTGTTGGTGTATTCATGACGACGTTTGTGCTAGGTACACAATTTTATTCATCATAACTATCAAACTACTTTTTTGAGAAAAATATATCATTATTTTTATGATATTCTAATTTTTTTCGGATAATGAGCTCAATATACAAATAATTAAAAATATTCAAAGTTTAAATCCAAAATATTTGGAACTGTACAAAACAAAAAAAGTATATGATCAAAACTATCATACTTAAAATTTCACGGCAAATCTTATGGCCAGTTTGTTGACCATCAAGCCTTCTAAGATGAATTTGAAGTAAGGTGTACATGGGCATTGATAACAAATAAACGAGTGCATAGTATTCCCCTATTGAATACATTTTCCATATGCTGTAATATATACATGTAACATATACATATATGAAGTGCCACAGCCCCATACTTAGTTTTTGTTAACTAACAAGGGAACAATTTAACAACAACTTTAAATTAATCCTATCCCGTGTTCATCTCTTGGTGGGAAGTCTGATTCGTTTTCTGGCAAAATTCGTCTGTAAATACTTTTAAAAGATGAAAGTAAAGTCTTGGAATTGTTCACTTTTTAAAAGAGTTAACAAATGTAACATTTTTTAAACTCTCAATTTAAATTTGGCAACTGACTTTCTTATGATTGTAGATAAAGCTTAGTAAACGTTCACTGTCGTTCGACTTTTCCATCTTTTCAATCTTTTGCATTTCTACATGCATATGTTATGTCAATTTTTCGTTTACGATTAACCTGTACATTTTTCACTGGTATTGAGATAAAATTCCCGTATATCATACAACTTAAATATTACCATTGGCATTGTCAATCAAGTGAAAAAAAAGATTTCAGCAATTATTGGTATAAATAATAAGTCTTTGTTATCGCTTCAACAGCAATGGAGTGGGTTGGACCATCACAGAGAACAAATGCAGGTCTAGTTCTAGGTTTCACTTCACCGTTAGGTGGACTCTACCTGGAGCTGATCGCCTACTTCACCAGGGACTGGTTTTGGACAGTTATTGGATCAGCAGTTCCATTTGCGCCACTTTTCGTTTTATATTGGTATGGGTACGCTTTGTAGATGCTAAATTTTAAAAAAAGTTAAGCGTGTTTAATGTCTGTCTTCTTTATATAAAAATCCGTATACTCAATCTTATTGGAAGTTCAAAAGCTTTTATTCACCATTGTTTATCGTGTCCCGGATGAAAACGGTGCTTATTCTTAGTAGCCTAAAAATATAATATAAAGAAATATTCAAATATTCCTTTTGATTTTTCGAAAACGACCCTTGATTACACACATCATTTAAGAAATAAACAGCAATTTAAAAAGTTCACCGGGATATGAAGTTGGTTGGTCGCGTGATCAAATCATGTGAAGCCCGAAGGGCTTCTAAGTAGATTTGATCAAGTACCAACCAACTTCATATCCCGGTGAACTTTTTAACATTGCTGTTTATTACTTATATTTACGTTTGAAAAAGACAAATCATTCAGAACTGTTAAAATAACCGAGATTTTATGTTTACAATAATCCAAGCGACAAGCGATAAGCGCGTGCTATGATCATTGTGACGTCACGAAAAAGTTCATACAGAATTGAACGTTTTCGCTATTTTATAGGTTCATATAAGGAAACATATTTGCCAATGTAAATATTGATATTTTAAAAGGTTTCTTCCTGAGTCTCCTCGTTGGTTGTATGGTGCAGGGAAAAAGGAAGAAGCATGTAAATTGCTGGTGAAAGCTGCAAAATATAACGGAAAAGACATATCTTCTAAACTTTTTGACGATGTTGATTTGGGGAAAAAACAGGCAGGAAAAATATGGATGTTATTTTCTGACCGACGCCTGGGCGTTCGAACGGTCATCATTTTCTATAACTGGTAAGATAATAGACTGGATTTGATGTCAAATGATGCAGTTAAAGCAAGGAATGAAAAATCAAATGATGCAGTGAAAAAAAACAATAAAAAAATCAAATGATGCAGTGAGAAAGAAAATTAAAAAAGTCATATAATGCAGTGAGAAAGAAAAAAAAAATTAAATGAAGAAGTGAGAAAAAAAATGTAATGTAAGGAAAACAGCACGGAAATTAGCTATCAATAAAGAAACGACAGCCTGCATGTGGCTATCATGTTTGATATCCAATGTTAATATAGCCCCAACTATTTTAACTTTAATCATTCAATCATTCTTAAGTAAATAGTCTTTTTGCCTGTGACATTTAACACAAACTAAATATAAAAATACATATTCGTAACATGAGAATTCGTTATATCATCCAAAGAAGGAAGAAATCTATATTGAAAATCATTTATATTTCGACAAATCATAAATTGTATAAGAGTATTGATTGAATGTAGATTTATTTTCTAATTCTAATTAGATTGATTTTTCGAATCACAAACAAGTATCTGGTTTTTTTAAGGATGGTAGCTAGTATGGTATTTTATGGTTTATCCCTGAATACTGGAATTCTCTACGGAGATTATTACATCAACTTTCTCCTTGTTACCCTTGTGGAGTTTCCAGGAAATGTAGTACCTTTACCCATGATTGAGAGGCTCGGCAGGATAAAGAGTCATTTTATCTACATGGGAGTTGGTGGCTTAGCATGTCTGAGCACTATTCTTACCGTCAACTATGTCGGAGAAGGTAACAATCATGTCAGCAAATTGAATGCTATTATTCATTATCTGTTACGCACCTCCGAATACCTATTGTCGTTAGGGGATGAAAATCACTGTAAGTTCTTCAGTCCACGATGTTTTACATATTGTATCAAGAGAAACCCCATAGATCGTAAAACATTGAGAAGCAGGATGCGAAAAGGACCCCCGGTTAAATTTCTTTGGAATATTTAGTTCTCTGCGAAATGCTTAAAAAATGTAATAAAACAACTATTGCTTGTCATATTCCCAGTACATATAGGATTATCTGATTCTGTAGATCGGTAATATAGGATTATCTGATTCTGTAGATCGGTAATATAGGATTATCTGATTCTGTAGATCGGTAATATATAATATAGGATTATCTGATTCTGTAGATCGGTAATATAGGATTATCTGATTCTGTAGATCGGTAATATAGGGTTATCTGATTCTGTAGATCGGTAATATACGGTTATCTGATTCTGTAGATCGGTAATGAAATATTTCGGTATTTACAACTCGGTTCTCGGAGTTCCAATGTTATAACGACTCCAGGTCTGTTTGCTGCTTCTGTTGCACCTCAGTGATGTACTCAAACTGTTTTGAACATAAGAGATTCATGATTTATGATCCAATTACAAACTGCTGAAATGAACAATTTGAAAGCACATTTCTATATATTGTATAAAATCAACTTTGCATAAATGATTGAACTTTCATGACCTATAGTACATGTATTTAACCTCACTTCAGTACACGTTCTTTGTAAATTAAATTTGTAGACCAACAGATCCTCCGTATATTTTTTGCACGTGATTTGATAATGTGTGTGGCATTAGATCCAATGAAGCTATACACATGTACATATTTTATGATGTACCTTGTAATCGCACATAATCTAACGGCAGTATTATGCCTGTTCTGAATTGTAAATATGACTCAATTTTTTTTTTACCTATATTAGACCTGCAGTATCTAACTACAGCTCTGGCGATGTTGGGGAAACTGTTTGCTACTGCGGCCTTTGCCACTATCTATGTTTTGTCGGCTGAGCTGTTTCCTACTGCTATCAGAAACATTGGGATGGGCTCCAGCTCTTGCTGGGCTCGCGTGGGTGGAATGATCTCCCCATTCATTGCTGACACAGTGAGCTAAATGAGATTCTTGAGTCATTCAGGAACTGTTGTTGATTGAACTCGGACTGTAAAATAAATGCAAATCAGCAAACATGACATGTTTACCAGTGATAAAGACATTGTTTTATAATATTTTTTGTTTTTATTTTGCAATGCAGTTTAATATATGTTTGAATAATGGCATAACCCAGAGCACACATTTTTTGCTATGTTTTTTGGTATGATTAATAGTTAATAACAAAAAGCAAATCACAAGTAAAGAAAACGTGGGATATATGGTCTTATAAATATATGTAAATATGTACATCAATTAGATGTATCAATTTTATTTTCTTGAATTTGAACATTAATTCATCCAGTTCAAGCATGCTTTTGTGTAACTTGTATTATGTGTGAACAATTTTTCACGTTAAACATTTTGGTAGGCTGATTTGGTGGGAGGAACCTCAGGAACAGCTATACCTCTGTCCATATTTGGAGGAGCGTGTTTACTTGCTGCCGGGCTAACATTGATTCTTCCTGAAACGCTTCATCAGTTGCTGCCAGAAACCATTGAGGATGGAAAGAATTTCACAACGTAAGTCATCTTAAAAATTCTGCATGTGTTACTTAGGTTCGAGGTCTATCACATAAAAAAGGATATACAAAAAGGCAAAAATGTTGAATTTTCTGTGATTATTATCAATCATTTCAATAATTTAAGAAATTGTAGTTGAACTTATATCATAAAACTGAAACAAACGAGTTTGTCTGATTTTCGTTTATTATGTTTTTACTATGGTGACGCTCCTAAAACATAATACATATATGAACTTCACAATCATGAAGCATCTGAACCATTTCAATTCCTAAAATGACACATATATGTTTAATTACAATATTGCTTTTCTACTTTATAACTTTATGTTTTATAAACTTTTTTCATAAAAGGAAATAAACCTTTTACAATTGTTCATTAAATTCTCAAGTTGTAGATTAGAATTATACTCTGATAATATGTAAATTCCATAATCAATAATTGCTGAAGCACACAAGCACCTACCCTTAACAAGAGAGAAAGGAACAGATGGTCTATAAAAGATTAAAATATGTATCTACGGTACTGGTAGGCTTGATACAAACCATTTAAACCACATGTAATTTATGCAAAATTGCACGTTTATAATTCTATAAAAATGTATTTAATATCAATGTCACTGTACCATTTTCAAACATTATAGTATCTGTATTCAAATCATGAACAATATTCACTGTGAGACTTTAAACTTCATAAACATCTTAATAATTTCAAATACACTCTTATTTGTGATAATGTGATTATTTGAATATAAATACTGATAAAAAAAACCCCCAAAACTAACTTATAACTCATTACAATATTGTTAAGTACACTTATTTTACTTACAAACATTTTCTGAACTAGCCTCAGCAATGATCATAAACAAAATGACTATTGTCCGAAATTTATAATCTCTGTGATAATTGCAAATCTAATAAAATCAATTTCTTAATAAATATTACTTTCAAGAAAAAAAATAAATATCAGTACACTGTATGAAATATACCTTACATTATCATTATCAAAATAATACTAACTTATATAAATGTTCAAAATGTGCAAATCATTTTCCTATAGATTCACAAACAGTATGATGTAGTAAAAACATAATGTACATATTCTTTATATTATCTCTAGATAAGAGAGTGGTGAATAGTTTCAGTTGTCGGGGTTCAATTCCTTAATTTTTCTATTTTGAAATTTTTGACATATATAAAATATTTAAGAAACATAGTATTTGAAATTCGTCATCTAACAAATTGTTGGACTATTAAATGTAAAAAAAAAAATCAACACATGCTATCAGCGTAAATGATTTATGTATCGGCAAATAATGAGATTATGTTTCATTCTGCATATTACGTACTTTTTATAAGCTTTGCTTTTTTCAGGAAGGAGTATAGAGAGAAATCTAAGCGATACTTTCAAGAAACCCGAGACATCATCGTCACCAAGTTTTAAGAAGAACGTTCCAAGAAGTTTTCTAAAATAATTATTATAATTCTAAAAATATCATAGAGATCGACAATATTACATTGTAAAATTTCAGTTCACAAATATTTCCTGGAGTTTCCTTAACTATTTTTCAAACAATTTCAAAATATATCATCGTTACCTGGTGACAAGGAGTTAATAAACTGCGTCCAGGAATTATCTTTATTTAATATGAGAAGAATGTATAGCCACAGTTTTAAGGATTATATTAAATAATAGATTGTTATTAATGATACATCGATATTTACAAACATAAGAAGTATCCACAAATACGTTTAAATTTTTTAAAACATTTGTTAAATCTCTGCCAAGAAATTTAGAAGACTCAAATAGAAGGGCGCCTTTTTTAACAAAACGTAACAATTGTATAAAAATCAATAGAACCTAAACCGTCAACGCAACGTGAATATTCAATTAAATTGTATTTGATAATTAAAAAAAGATATGTCACAAAAACCTAGTTGTCCAGAGCGACAAGGCATATGTTTGTATAAAGAAATACATTGCCAACATGCAAACACAGATTCTGCATTTTTATGGATAAGTAGATGCCTCCTAGGCATTGGGGACTTTAGTTTACATAACAATCCTTCAAATACAGGCTACGAGCAGGACTATGTAGACATATTTAAACGGAAAGGTTACCATGCAAAGCTGATATTCTCACTTGCTTTTTCATATGACAACAATGACCACTAGTTCCTTAACATACAATTACCAGCATTTTGTATAACAATGAACGACTATTACTATGCCATGAACCAAATTTAAAGCAAATCCGGGTAAATATCGATGTTTAATTTTTTTGTTTTACCTAGTATGACAGTTTTCGTTTTCTTTTGAAAAAGTATGTATAGAGTATGACTTTCTGGCAAATTAAGGTTCTCCGATCCTCAGCCTCAAAGTATTTTTTTCATCATAAGAATGATATTTTTCTTTCAACCTTTATAAAAGAATGAAATAAAATTATTTAAAAAAATGGATTGTATCCATGCATTTTACAAAGTTATTGCAAATTTGCCTACGATGGATATAATGGAATAAAGAAAAAAGTTGAGTTTAAAAAATAGTTCTAGTGCATCGGTGGCTCGAACTATTTACTAACATGTATATAAGTGGGAGAGCTCCGTGGATCCACTAACCCAAGCATGAAGTTATGTGACTTGATTGTTATACTAGCAGTAGAATACTTATTAAAATTGGCTGTATAAAAGTCAGATTTATGGTACGAATAAAAGAAATCCGGATAATTTAGAGTTATCGAACGTTAACATTGCTGAGGATCGGAGATAGATGAATTGTTAATATATATTTAACCTGTAGTCTTTTGTCCAGAGCAATTTTAACAACACTTAATTATTGTATCTAGAATATTATTTTAAATGTACGGTTATAGATCTAAATAGAGTTAGAAACAAAGGATATGTATTTCTCGATTCAAGTTTAATTGTGTAATTATTTATTTTAAGAAAATGAATTACTTTTAATTAAAACAAATGAATCTTATATCAAAATTATGGTGATCAACATTATTTTTTGATGCAATTTGTTCATCTTTGTCTTAACAGTAAATAAGTAATTAAGTAAGGAATTTAAGTTTCACTTGCAATATTACAAGTAAAATTTCATATAGATACAATACATAAAATATTATTATACTTTCATGTTGAATACTGAAATCTGATTGGTTTAGACGCAGTTGACAATCCGTTCTCTTACCCTCAGCGTTAGCAACACGCTTGGCAACGGGCCGATAGAACGAATTGTTACATGCGCGTAATTTATGCGCGTACGGTTCGCCGTTAAATTCACGTCATTTCTGCATAAACTCAGCAAAATTTTCTCTAAAATTAAGACATTCAGTATAATAAAATAAATAGTGCCTGTTTGGGAGGGTAACAGTTGAAATTGACACCCCGAGAAAACCATTGTCAACCGACGCGAAGCGGAGGTTGACAATGGTTTTCG
>WFKH01011925.1:10389662-10407975 GCA_016163765.1 Magallana hongkongensis | reverse complement strand
AAATTGACACCCCTCGAAAACCATTGTCAACCTCCGCTTCGCGTCGGTTGACAATGGTTTTCTCGGGGTGTCAATTTCAACTGTTACCCTCCCAAACAGGCACTATTTATATATTGGCACCCTGCCTTAAAAGACATATGATACACTAAAAAATAGGACAGGTTATGCCCCTTTTCATTAAAAGTACACATGAAGAAAAATTATAGAATATCTGCATGCTTCCTTCTTTTATACATTAAGACAAGTGTTTTGGCTAATATGTCTTGTACATTTGAGTTATTCATTACAAAGTATAACTTACATGTAGCATTTGCATTAAAATCTTCAAAGTTTACCTCAATGTTTTTGGACTGTGCAAATAAATTAAAACGCAAATCACTATAAAATTCACAATTTATTAACAAGTGTTTTTCAACCTCTAAAACATTATCTTCACAATATTTACATGTTCTAAAATCTATATAGTGGAGTTACTACCTACTTTTTTCTATCTCTAGAGGTAATGAACCATTGCGAAAGTTTGATAGTATACTTCTCTTATTTCTACAATAATTATACATTTTCAGCATAATGACATATGCCTACTAGACTATTTTTATACAATCGATATATTCTTAATTTGTTACCATTTGGTTTGTTATTTTTTATAATATAACTGTTCATGCCACTCTTTTTCATCTACTTCAAATAGCATTTTCTCAATATGTACAAGTTAGTATTTCGAAGTATAATTTGAATCAACCATAGTGCTTAAATTAATAATATTTTTAACTCTATACTCCCAGGACCGTTTAACTGTACATGACCACATAATATGTATATTTTTAATCAACCTGTTATCATTTACATCTTGTGTATGAAAAAAGAGTCTTAAAACTTCAAGTCTTTGTTTTGTGAATGCTGTACACCATCTGAGGTCCCCACGGGTTGCGATATTGGAAGCGTTCTTTTTGGCACCGAGGAAATAGCGAGCGGCCTTAGTTTGCAAAGGACCCTGTCCCATAATACATGACAGGTTCCACAAGGGATTCATATAATTTCACATAGACACTATATGACATACCGCCATATGATATGCATTTACTGTAAAGGGCGGACAGCGCTCTGCTTGCTGACTTGCTGAGTTCGGACTCACTATATGAGAAGTCTAGATGTTCATCCAGCCAGAGACCGAGGTACCGATACCGCTTCTCCAAATATATGTTGGCTGCTCCACACTTGAAAGTATAAGTTGAACAAGTCAGTTGAACAAATCAGTAATGAAATCAACATGGGGGCTATAAATAGAGATATTAGTTTAACAGTTATATTTAAAAAGTTTTGCATTCGATCATCACAAAATTTGTTCTTTGGGTTTATAAATGCATTCATTTTATAAAATAACAACCTGTCTTCTGTGGAAACTTGATGATATCAACAAATATTTCTTTTACCTCGTTTTACTCCTCTAAGCTATCTCTACTGATATTGATTGTTTTTGTTTATATTCATTGTCTACGAAATCCGTAGATAGCTAATACATATGTGCAAAAATAAATCGTTAATGTAGCACTTTCAAATAACTCTATAATAACTATGCCCAAATAATTAGCTCACCTGAGCTGAAAGCTCATGTGAGCTTTTCTGATCACAGTTTGTCCGTCATCCGTCAGTCCGTCCGTTCGTCTGTCCGTCCGACTGTCCGTCTGTAAACTTTTCACATTTTGAACTTCTTCTCTTAAACCAATTGGCCAATTTCAACCAAATTTGGCACAAATCATCCCTATGGAAAGATTATTATAAATTGCAAAAATAAAAGGTCAGTTTTTATTCAAAGCGGAGTAAAGCTTTGAAACTGCGAAAAGGGGGTTGAATTTTCAAAAATCTTCTCAAGAACTACTGAGTCAAACTCAACGTTATTTAGCATAAACCATCCTTATGAAAAGGAAATATAGATTGCAAAAATTAAGGACTAATTTTGTATCATATTTCAGTTATTAGGAAAATAGTAATAATGGGAAAGAGGGGTGGGGGGTGGGCTTCAATCAGTTTAAATTTCGAAAACCTCTTGAAGCAGCCATGTTGGACATGTATATGAAAAAATGGGTCGATCTGACAGACATGAATTTGTGCAACAGTTCGCGTACGTGTGCCAAGGGAATCTTTGAAACATACAAGATACATTGGTGTCGATATTGTGAAGTAAATTGAGGTTAATCATTTCAAAGCGTTGACAGTTTTTCCATTTGACGGTTGTTTTATGTTAGCTTGTTTTGATTTTCGTTTCGTTTTCATTATTTATGCTTTGTGACCTAGGAACTCTCGCCTGTATTTTGTAATTTTTACGTATCAAATCAAACATAGACCAAGTAAGTCAGGCAGTTGACTGTTTACCTGCGCAAAATCTGATGCATTAACAACATACATATTAAATACAATTCATCAATCGGCAATTCGGTACGATCTTTGCGTAATGGTTAATTAATGCAATGTGTTTTGTTAAGATGCCCAGAATTTTCTCTAGTCTATTCATTTTAAACAGAGTTTAATATCGCTGACGGAAATATGTAGGTATACATATAATTCATTTTGAAAAATCAAAATAATGGGTGGGTCTTAGTAAATAGTTATACGCCTGTCAATACATTGATTATAATAGCTTTTGTTTGTACATATCACATGACCACATTTTTCATTCGAGTGTATTCATCGATCAAGTGAGTAAGGTTATAAAACGTCACACAAGTTCACGTCAGGTAAGCAACAATCGTTTATAATGGGGAAGACCAATTCAATTTTTGAATGTTTTTCATTTGAACGCATTGGGGTACAATTTTCGTCGCTCACATATAGGATTTTTTAAAAATAAAATACAATACTTAGTAAGTTGTTGAAAACGAAAATATACCTATATGCTCATATATTTTTATCGTTTTATAAAGTGTGGGGGGGGGGGGGGGACTAAAATAAAGGGAATCGGAAGTTAACAGTGTTCCCCTACAAATTTTTTAGTGTTATATCTTGCATATTCTTATTATGATAAAAATGGTATTTCATAAAGGTACAATGTCAAAGATTGAGTGTATGCAAAAATAAGTGTAAAATTCGAATACTTTACGGTATTTATTATTTGTTAGTCTACCAAAGGGCCATATGGCACAATATCCTCTGAACACCAATATACAGCCATTGTTTCTCAGGTGAGCGATCTGGCCCAATGGGCATCTTGTTTGTATTAGTACTGCCTTAACCTTCTTCTAGTATACAAAGACAAGAATTTTTGTTTCAGATCTGAACCAATGTATTTTAATTATTTACATGTATTGCTTTATATTTCTGAGATAAACATTGGTTTGAAATAAGACTTAAGTCTGTTCTCAGTTTATAGTCTCTATTTAATCTGATCTATTAATTATTACTGTATTTAAAAGTAACCTTTGATTTCAGGGAATTTGTAATGTCAGATACATAGGATTGGCCTTTACATAGTTCCATATTTCTGCGAATTCATCTTTAATTTCAATTAATACATATAGCACAATATGATATAGCCATGAAATATAAATTGAATTCGAATCAAATTCTGTTTACCACAAAATTATTACAATGTTACCTGAGGTTTTTGTTTTCGTTTGACAGCTGCTAGTAACTGTGTCTATGTTTAAATATGATATTTACTGTAATACCAATATTTCAATAATTCAAGAGCAAGTTGAGGCAAGTGGGCAAACAAAGTTTTCAAATATTCCTTTGATACTAGTGGGTTATATTGATTTCAATAAGCTTTTTATGCTAACTTAGTTCTTTGAATAAATGAGTAAGGAACTGATTTACTTTTCTTTAGTTCTTAAATCCTTGTCTGGTTTATGAGTAATGCTATTGAATATCACATACGTGACACTAGTACATTACTTATACATGTATGTATTTATATGACTATGTGTTATATAGATATATTAGAAATTTAAAAAATTGTTTTTATCTTGACGATTACAAATTTCATAGAAATACCGTTTTATCAGACAGCATCCTCTTCACAGAACATATTCGTATATGTATAAAGTGGCAGTTAAATATATCACATTCTGATAATCGTAATTATGTTACATTATTAAGCAACAAAAAGCTAACAAAATGTACTTATTGAAAAGTAGGTTTTAGATACCAAAAAATTCTCTTGCTAGTATTTGTTAAATCTCATTCGATAAAAAGGATAAAAAAGAAAATTATGTAAAATTTGTCATCCTTCTTTCTTGATTAATGGTAAATGAATTATATTAAATATACGCATTATATCTTTATAATATATGAGGATACAAATCTAAAAAAGTTTAACAAGAAACACCTTTTTACACTAAAAAATAAATAAGATCGGGTAACCCAATATTCATTCTTTGTTTATTATTGATCTCGGTTTTGTAGATTTAATTTAGATCTAATATACCTTATGTAACGTGCTTTTACTATACTAAGAGGCAAATTTTAATGTATTATAATTTGCAATAAAGGTGGGTAACACCTAATAAGAAGCATCTTTTTTATCCGTAGATTTAAAGAGAAAGATAACAATACCGAAGTAAAATCGTTTGACAACGTAAATATATCGGTCAAATTTAGTCCAATCAATACCCAACTTAATTAATATTTACTTCTATTCTGTGGTAAACTTTGCAGATATTTTATTAAACAAAATAAGATTCATCTTTATATATGATTTTTAAATATTCGATCATAAACAAACTATCATGGTCATGTTTTTTTTCTTTTAAAGTAAAACGTCCCTAATAGATTATACTTACAACAATAAATCAATAACTGGTTAAAATGTAATTTTGCAATTTGTGTTAACCAATGGAAAAGCTACACTATTATACTGTTCTTATCAATGTTGTCCAATCATTTTAAAGCTTAATTATTGTATGAAATAACATTTTGAAGTATTCAGACAATGTATCTATCGTGTTAAGCTCAGTAGTTGACGGTTATAGTAAAGGCAGAATTCAGTTCATTCAGGGTTCAGAGAATGCCTTTAGTTATGAGCTTTATTGAAATGCTAGAACGCTAAAGGACTAGCGAAAGTGAAAAAAAAATTAACGTGAAAGATATAGGTAACAAATCATGACACCAATCGTCGATCGACTGAAATTGTTGTTTACGTTTATTTCAATGTCGAAGGCTATGGAATGCCAACAATACAGAGCAAATCTTGAGGTTGACAATAAAGTCTCGTCACAGGCACCCTCAGACAACTTGCACGCAGTTTCCTTTGCGACCTGTTCCCGGTCTTGTATAAATGGATGCGAATGTTTCAGCTTTAACTCTCAGTCAATGACGTGCAGACTTTATATGTTTAACAGTTCATGTGATCCCTCCAACATGACGGTCAGCGAAGCAGGGTGGAGATCATACACAATCTTTGAAATACAACCAACCGGTACGATTTCAGTATATCTTTCGTTTATAAATGATGCAGTAATAGGTAAATATTTATTTTGAACTCCTTGATACTTATTTAAAGAGTCTGTTCTAAGTTTATTTATTTCATTTTGAATTGTTTCTCTTTTTACACTAATTTGTCCTTATGTTTTATGATCAAATAATTATATCCATCCTTTTTTATATATCTAAAACAATAATGTTTTAAGTGAGTGTATCAGTCTTATGTAAAGTATATATGGTTACATGTACTGTAAAACAATGTAAACAATTTTATACCAAACATTTCATAAAAACCTAATAAAATCCGGTATGCAACAATAAAATATTTTTTGGAAAAAAAAATCACATTAGACGCATATATCTTACATCTATTGTCAATGTTTAGAAACTGGCAACATTTTTGATTGATACAAATATATCAGTGCTTAATTATTTTACATTAAAATCAAATTTTCAATCAAAGAAGAGTTTACTACATTATGCAAAAAACCTTACAAATAAATGAAAATGTTAATGTATTATACAATCTTGGTTTCATGAAATTGAAAATAATGAACATTAAAGCAATGCCGATATTCGCTTTAGGGTAAAATGTATTATTGAGAAATTGCGCTTTGAAATAATGAAAAATCAATTCAAATTGTCACATATAAAAACTAAGCTTAAAACGGAAAATATATCTTTGTCATCTGGAGTCGCAAAACGTGATAAGATAAAAGGCTGAATTAAAATTGATAAATGGACACATTTTGATAAATCAGGAAAATATTTTTAATGAAACAATAATCTATATGAGAACTTGTTTAGAAGAAGGAAACAAAATCTAAAGTGCAAAAGATAATTATCGAATCACCAGCGAACAAAGTAAATCATGGACTAATATTATAAAGTTAAATCCTTCTCCGTGTTGCTAAGCGGATAAGAGTCATTGACTCCCTCTGAATGGGACACCAGTCCATGGCAGGTTAACTCAGAATCCAGTGCCTAATTTCAGCTAGGTGGACTGAGACAATGTAGATAAAGTGCCTTGTCTAACTGCACAACACACAACATCTAGTGGCCACAGCGGAGTTTGAACCAGCAACCTTTCGGTTACTGGTATAACACCCATGACCACTGAGCCATGCACTCCACTAATGTTATAAAGTGAATCCTTTTCATAAGAGAGAAAAGATAACTTAAGTCATGTACATTTTACATTCAACTCCTTAGAAATCTTAGAATGATTAATTTTTGTTATTCTTTTATTTATTTTGAAATGTTTTATGGTTTACATGCTTTTTTCCTTTTTTTTAAATAGAGACATTACCACTGGACTGCAATGCACTATACTTGAACGGTAAAAGAAAATCCGGCGTGTACACTATTTACCCGTGGGAGAGGTCTGACCCTAAGTACCGCTCAGTTGCGGTCTACTGTGATATGGAGACAGAGGGAGGAGGATGGACGGTCAGAATTTAATAAGAAAACCAGTGCTTTAAAATAAAACAGAAAGGAATGTGAAATGACACTGAATTTGTCTCTGCATGATTTACACAAATAACAGCACATTAGTTAAAAAAAAATCTAACAGCAAAATATGATGTTCTGCCAGTCCTTGAAAAGAAAATATATTATGTCCGTAGTTTTGGTCTATTATTTTTGTATAGTCTATACACATTAAAAGAGGTATTCAATATTAGTATACAACCAATATCTTTCTTATTTATATTTGTTGATATTTCGACTCAAAAAAATCAGCTGTTAAACATTGAAAAAATATATTTCATATTATTTCATTTGACCCACCAAGTACACGTGTTTTAAATCGTTTATCCGTTTCAATTTATCTTTAAAATATTTTACTCTAAATATGATAAACAAAGTTAACACTACACAGAGACTTTTATACACTGTAAAACAGAGAAATAAATTATTTTTGCAGGCAATACAAAGACGAGTTAACGGAGAAGAAAATTTTAATCGGAATTGGACGGAGTACAAACTCGGATTTGGTTCACCACATGTTGACTACTGGATTGGTAAAGAATAAATATTACATTTGATCGCGTAATAGACATTTTCGTCACTGCACATGCAAACGACTAAATTTATGTTAACGCGGTGGTAGTTTAAAACTGATTTCAGAATTTAAGCAACGGATGTTGTTCTTTAAGAAGGTTCTTAAGTGTCAACATTTATTTTTCACTAGTCTAAGTTCAATCAATATGTGCAGATTTGTATTATTTGCATGCAGTCGTAGGTGCAAACGTATAACGTTCTTGAGTATTGTGTTTGTATGGCGCCTACGATATCATCTGGGTTGTTACTAATTTATCTATATACAAACTAGAGAAATTAAATTTACAGTTTATCTGTTTCATCTGTACAGTTTATCTGTATCTTGTTCGTTCGTAAATTTTACCATTTTAGGAAACGATGCCATACATCAGCTAACAAATGGACGAAATTCGTCTTTGCGTGTCACAATTACACCAACGAACGGTGGTTCTGTATCTTTTAAGATGTACCATCAGTTTTACGTTTTTGGCGAGGATCAGAAATATACACTTCAACTTGCAAACCCTGGAAATGGAAATTTAGGTAAATCGAATAGCATTGTCTTTACTTTAAACACCACTGTTTGTCACAGTTTGTGTTAAAAGGCCTGGAAATTCTCTCATTTATTAGCTGAACTTTGAATAAACAACTTTATGAAATAACTGTTATATAGAAAAGTAAATCATTAAAATAAAAAGTGTTATTTTTAATCATTGCAAAAGCAACATTATAAAAAAATTTGACAATTAAGGACATTTTCAAGAAATGTATAATAGTTAAAACATGTATTATTATATATTTTTTAGATGGCATGCTGACAGAAATGCAGTTTAGTACATTCGATGTCGACAATGGCATGTGTATTCATAACTGTGCAGCTATCTGCTATGGGGGCTGGTGGTTTCATTGTTGTTATAATGCCTTTCTCAATGGTCCTTGGCTCTCGAAATCCTGGGAAAATCCTTGGTATCCACAATATACGTCCGGGACAAACGTGAATGGAACATCAATGTTGATAAAATAGATTTAAGTTAAAAAATAACCATCGGCAAACATCATGCTTGCCCTTACTTTTA
Source organism: Magallana hongkongensis (assembly GCA_016163765.1). Classification (NCBI taxonomy): domain Eukaryota; kingdom Metazoa; phylum Mollusca; class Bivalvia; order Ostreida; family Ostreidae; genus Magallana; species Magallana hongkongensis. The sequence goes on along the minus strand of WFKH01011925.1, from coordinate 10,399,441 downwards.
AAGTACATTGATGTTTGATTTCTATATACACACGTTTAGGAGTAAACGGCACAATGTATCTCCTTTTGAGATTAAAAAAATGAAATATTTGATCTGTTGGCCTCTTATAATCCACAATTACGTAGCATAGGAGTGAACTATTATACTGTTTAAGTAAATAACTGTAAGGTGAACATTTTTGTTTCTGTATCATAACAAAAATAATCCTCAGTTATTTCTGTTTTGAACTGGTTTTGTTGAAACATGTCTTTAAAAAAGAAATATATATGCCAGATAAATATTTCAAAACATAAGCTTTTCATGTTTCATATTATAAGCACACTGTACAAATGTTTAATCTTGCAGTATCAATTCTAAATTATAACCATATACAATGTAAGCATTGAATAGTTTTTAAGTTTCTTACAGAATTTGTTGATTCTATAGCTAATTATACTTTTGACAGAGATACAAGTACATAATGTTTATGCCATAAAGATTCCACGTAAAGTTATGATTTAGAGATAAACCTTCACTTGTATCAGCTATACCTTATTTCACGTAATTCCAAGAGTTTACTTGGATCTTAAATAAACTATCTCTTTAAGGCATCCTCATTGAAGAGCCGGTAGGATACATATTTACGGAAAAAATGATTTTGCCTATACACTGACAGCTAAAAGAGAAATAAAAACTAATATTTAAAACAAATGTATATTTCATAGGTATGTGTGAAGTAAAGAAAAATAGAAGATCCGATTTTTTTTTTATTTAGAAAATAGCATTCACTAAAACAAAAATGTTTCAGCTCTTTCGCGGTTCAACAATAATCCGTTTTGAATGTACACACCTTTTATACAACTTTTCTCTACTCAGGACAACCCGCACTGTTTTTCAACGTTATCATCTGGGATACTTTCTGTCGTTTGCAATGCAAAATTTTCGAAGACTTTTTATTTTTAGCCGTGTATTGAAACCTGACACACTAGTCAGGGAGTTCCAAAAAGAGAAATCTTGGGATTTTTTAATACTATTGACTGAATATCGTTTGAACCTTGAATTATTTATGAATATCTAATTATTTAAGAACATGTGCTGTATAAATATCTTAGGTCAAATGCGTACGATGATATTCTTTTTATCAAATATTAAATCGACTTGATAAGGTTAGCCGATTGGAGTCTGTTGCTACGGTGATCATTTATATTACCACTTAATAATATATTTACAAAAACAATTTAAGATTTTTGTACGAGAGAAATCATAGTGACGTCATGATTCTCAGCGGAAAGTCGATTAAAAACAAACCCAGTCAAATTCACAACCAACTTTCATGTTTGCTTTTGCATTTTGAATTAGGTGGTTGCGCAGTAAGATTGTGGTCAAAACCAAATCGGATGGTAAATCGGAAGAAAAATCGCATCTTTTAACAGAATCTTCATTAAAACTATTAAATTATTTGAGGCACTCAGTAGTGTCTTGGATTTGAAAACAAATTGAAACTTACGTACAGGTCATCTTAATTGCTCGTTTTATTTAAAGAAAACAAAGAAATCTGACACTATCGTAAATTAATTTTTCTTGTTTCTTGATACGAGAACTTTAAATGTTGGACCTTTGCTTTCACTATGTGGCCATATTAGTTCTATTTAAGGGCCTGAACCTCTAACCCAAGGGTAATGAATTTTACAATATAGGTAGAGGGGTTTAAGGACATCATAACCATGCATAACGTTTATCTCCCGCTGCTGTGGACGTAAATAAGTCATTTTTTTTCTAAGATTAAATACATTTTTAATGTATGACCATATTGGCTCCACCTTAAGGCCTGAAACCCTAACCCATGGGCCATACGTTTCATAATTTTGTTACAGGGCTTCAAGAACATAATCATCAGTCATTCAGGTTTTCTCCCACTACTGTGGAAGTAATGAAGATAATTTTGTAAGAGTAATAGATTTTAAATATATGACTATATTGGCCCCGCCATAAGGCCTTAACCCCTGACTCGGGGGCTATGTATTTTACAATTTAGGTAGAGAGATTCATAGACTTCATAATCATGTATTTAGTATTTTGAAATATACATGAGAGTAGAAAAAATTCTTTAAGATTTAATACTTTTTCACCTAATGCCATTTTGGTCCCGCCCTAGGGTCTAAACCCCTGACCCAGGAGCAATTAATTTAACAATTTGGCAGACGGCTTCCTGGACATCATAACCATGTATTTAATTTTTTTTTCCACATATGCGGAAATAGAAAAGAAGATTTTTGAAAATTGGGCATATGTGGCCTTCCCTATAAGGCTCCGGGATGGTAAGATCATATATTTCACAATTAAGATTCCTGTTATCATAGATATGCATCAAACCAAAAAATGGTAACAATTGGTCTAGACTTGAAGTTTTTATCAGATGTTAAAAATGTAAAATTGTTAACGGACAAATCACGATGGCAGACGAAATTCAATTGCAATAGGTCACCTGAGTGAAAGATGCATTTCATGCTTCCAATTCGAAGCATCAAGACCTTTGGTAAACGTTCAACCATATCCAACAATTATAGTTTTCACCATTAATGTCAGAAATCTGGGATGACACTAACCAGACGATATCACGTGTGACGCACGTCTGACGGACATAAACGTATTGTTTTTATTAAGATCATCATCACTAACAGTATTTGAAGTTGTATTATTGGTATCTTAACGCTCATCAAAATATTTTCGGTAACTAGCTATATTTAGCTATAGGTTACCGGAAAAATCAAGTATTCTCTTGTCTCCTTTTAAAAATAATCAAAATCCGTAATTCTAACTACATGTACCTCCTGCTACATAAGATGACGAATCAGAACGTTGGTATATATTAGGAATTATTTTGGTTTGTACAGAGATCATCAATAAGTCACACCAATGTTCACATATCAGTTAATTTATGAATTTGATTAAATTATAAAACTTACATAACCTTAATATGTTTGATTGAAGATTAATAGTATAAAATATGAGATTTGAGATTTGATATTTAACAAGATATCCTACCGCAAGACTAGAATCCGAAGTGTATTGTAGTATCCCAATGCTATTATCAAGATTATAAAAAAAATATTTAGATTATGAGATAGTCAGCCAATTATATTTGTATCAATTCAGGAATCAATATATGAATATACATAATATTAAATTCAATTTATTGATTCATTAAACATGATGGCATAACAATGTTACATATCATAAAAGTAATGTTTAGTCAACTAACAATTTATACACATATATTTGTGAAATCGAACAGTCTATATGTTACTATAAATACAGAATTACTGTTGTAATATGATTATTGTTTACCTCTTGGACGCAACACTATTTATGATGTAAGTACAAGCTATTCTCTACAACTCTTGCTGATAGATTCATGTATATTGTTATCCGATAACGATAAGCAACACTTTATTGTAGAGGTGGTGTTGTTAGCATGGGTGTTCTAATCGAATATGAACACAGGAATTATTCTTTAACAACGAAAAAAGGCAAAAATAATTTGAATATACATTAAACAAACCAATAACATATTTATGTGACATTCAATAATCACCATATGAATACAATTAATATTTAATTTAATTTACTGAATCATTTAACATGTTGACACAACTATGTCACATAGCATAAAAGCAATTTTTTTTTCAAATAACATTTTACACACATACATTTGTGAAATTGAACAGTCTAGATGTTACTATTTATAATAATTTACTGTTGTAATATACTTTACTATTGTACTGTCTACTTTCTACTATTAGAACGCACTAATATATTAATGATGTAGCATACACTTGCAGTACAAAGCATTTCTCTACAGCTGTGGCTGATATTTATAGTTTCGTGTATATTGTTGTTAATAATTTGATAATGAAAAGCTGATAAGTGGTGTTGTTGGAATGGGTGTTCCAAGTGTACGAAACAAATATACCAAAATAATGAGCAGAATCGCGTGAAGATTATAATTTAAGGAACATAACAACGTATAGAATGGTATAATGTCAAACTAATTCATAGAGTAACAAGCATTGAGGGTCACACACAGAGAGAGAGAGAGAGAGAGAGAGAGAGAGAGAGAGAGAGAGAGAGAGAGAGAGCAAAATCCTTTTCATCAAATATAGTGATTTAACTGTTTTGTTCTGTGTTATCGGTGAAAAAACGTGTATACAGGACAGTAAAGGTAGTTATTTTGTACATCCTATAACTTTTGTCCTGAGTGAGCTTTATCCGGCTATGAGTAATGTTGAAGATATTTACACATGTTTTTTTGTGCATCTTGTGAAAATTAGCAGCATCAATCAACCAGACTTGTACGGGATTCGGAAGGACCCGACACTTCACTTCAAACCACATATATAGTATGAATGCTTTTTGTTTGTTTTTTTTTTTTTGGGGGGGGGGGGGGGGGGGGTGTTTTTGCATAGAACAGATCGCATTTTAAAATAAGTACTAATAGATGTAAAGTGTTTCGGAGGTTATGAGTCTCATCAGGGGTCTGCAAAGAATAATCAGTGATGTTTATTTGAGGTGAGACCTGACATGTTGCATTTAGAATCCCAAAGTTCGTTTTATATCCTAATAATTCTAAACTATTTATTTTTAGCCCTTAAGGCAAGTATCGAATTTAGTAACCAATACTGTAGGGTTGCGTAATGATTGTCTTAGAGAGTTTTTGAGGATGCGTTTTGCTCGATTTGAATTTATCATTTGTTTGAAAATTGGGTCCATTTCCAGAAAAGAGTAACCTCGCTTTGTCAAATGCGCCCTAAAATAATTTAGTAAAGCATTCATTATTATAGGGTCGATAGTATTACTCGCCAGTTTAATGCATTCTCCCTTTACGAATCCTTTTACCACAGATAGGCTGTGAGCTGAAGTGGATTGTAGGTTTCATGAATAATTTAAAAATTGATGTCAATCTTAGTAAAATATTGAATTGGTAACCTTTGTAAACTGTAGAATTGATAAAGTATACAAAAGACGTGGAGACTTCAAAAATAAATAAGAAACGCTTGTGACAATGATTGCCAATGTGAAAAATACTCTATTTCCTTTAATGTGTCATTCAACATAATGATACCTTCATCCCGGTATCTTAAATGAAAAAAAAACTTGTTTGCATTATTAAATTGCGTAACAATGTGCTATGTGTTTTGAAACATTCTTATGTCATACATTTAAGAACTTAGTATTGTACCTATATATGTTCTATTTATTTACATGTAATTCGGAATTTGATTAAAGCGTAAGTGCCTTGGGTGTGGGATATATAATGTCTAATTTGATAGTTTTCGCCCACATGTTATGCTCGTGCATCAGCAATGAGAGAAGTTTCATGAATTTTATATTAGTATGCATACTTGTCACGTCATATGCAATTAATAAAGCGTTAGTTGGCGACGTTATACCATCCATTTTTTTTTTTTATAAAGTATGTTGATTTTCTTTGTACGATAGGGACAATAAAGTGACCACAGTTCTATTTTTCTTATCTGGAATTTATCTCTTTATATGAAGTTTTCATGTAAATAAGAACTATTGCAATATTAGAAGTATTGAAAATAATCTAATGTCCTCCAAATTTTAGAAGGTTAAGAGAAATGTGGGCTTAAAAATATTGATTTCAGCTAATGTATTAATTTCTATTTAGTGGTATAAATTGATACACATTGAGATATTTTATCATTTCATTGAGGAATCGAAAGTTCATATCTTAGACAGATGTCACCATAACTTCATATCAATACAGTTTTTAGTTGAGGAAAACAGATAATGACATTGACCCTTGAGGTGGTCAAAACAATTTAAAGAGAGCAATCTCTTCATCAAATAATTACATTTTTTTGGTGTTATAGGTGAACAAAATGTTTGTATAGAGGTAAAAGTGGGGATTTTGCACATCTTGGACCTTTTGCTCTTACTTAATTCAATCTATATATGATTTATGTAGTAGTATTTGTACACATATGTTTGCAACTTTGCAGTGTATATTTAGAGGGTTACTTACAATGTACATATTACCAATATGGAGTACCTATCTGTTTAAAATATAATTGTCAGTTCTGGTGAATGTAATAAAAATTTAACGAACAGATGGTATATGTATTTGATATAATTTTGAGGGGTGGGGTGATGGGAGTCCCGTTTTATAAGTAATAAACCTAGGAACTAATTACAATAGACTTGGATTTGGACTTCCCTGAAAAAAAGCCTCGGATCCCCCCCCCTGAAAAAAATCACTTGTTTATCTGTGCACTGTAAACAGAATGAAACCGATTCATCCCTGTCTGCGATTATAGAAACTGCCTTTTCTTTTAATTTGAAAATAAAAAATGTCACACAGAAAGAATTTAAATGAATATCAAAGGAGTGGGGTTTTTAATTTGGTAAATTAAGTAGGCCGACTTTAGTTTTCTTTGCGCATGTTTTTGCGCATTCTAGATTCAAACAGTGGATTTATACTTCTTATAATTTTTTTTCGATATAATTTATAAAATCGAACACTATAAACAAAATACAGATAAAAATATTTAGATTTTTAAAGGACATTTTTATCTTTTAAGCGATTTTTCCGTTGTGAGGTAGGGGAGATTTGCCATGGCACTTTTATAAAGTTAGGATAAAATGAAGCTTTGTAGGAGAACGTTATAAGAAATAACGAAAAAGAAAAAGTAAATATTGTCCGCCGTTGAAATTTTATACTCAGAATGATGCTATCCTCGATTAATCCATTAATGAATCCATTATACATGTACCTATCTTCATTCGTAAGCTCCAAAAATATAGCAAAATTTGGTTCATTTTAATATTTTGAGATGGCCCCCACTAATAACCAGACGATAGACTTTAGTATTTTTTACATAATTTTATGGTAGGAAATGATTTTACTGATCACATATAATAATTTGAGAAAAAAGCTATTGTAGTATTTTTTTTAAAATCTGCTTCGAAGTGCGGAAAATGACAGTTCCTACATATTCCTAAAGTAAATGTACCTCTATTTTGAGATGGTCCGTAAAAAGAATCAAAAGGTCGATTTTTTTGAAACTTCGCAAATAAACTAGAGTTAGTTTAAATGACATATGGTTAAAAAATAAAGAGTTTTACTATTGTAGTTTTTTCCGCAAAAAAACCCCCAAACCAACTCGGCTCCTTAAATCACATCTATAGCATCTACAAAATGACAATTTACACTCAGGCATATCCATAACCAGACATAAATTATATAAAGACTAAAATAATTTTAAAAACTCATTCTTCCAGAAATACCGTTTTTATAATATCAAATATTAGGGTAAATACTTTATAGTCCTAAGTTATAACTTCCGAATTAAAAAGTAACCTGAAGAGAAGGCACATAGGGGAGCGAAATAACGTCAGCTCGTGACACAGTATTCTTGATATATAAATTATATATTCAGAGGTAACTTCTTTATCCAAGCAAGTTTAAATATTTTAAGTTGAAATTAAGATTACATTTATTTGTATGTCAGAGCATGTACGGATGATCTTTATTGAAAAAATGTTTATGTTGCTTGGATACACGTTTAGATTAGTGAATTGGAATCTCCCATCTCATTTTTCGCATATCTCGAATATGCGAATGAGCTTTCAAGTTCTCCCTAGGGACATGCCTTGTTTCTGAATCAATTAAGTATTTATGAATGTTAAAACGGCTTTGTAACGTTTGATTTCATGGATCTTTTTTTTTATCAGACAAAATTAGTTTTCATTAAAAGTGATCATTTCCTTGAATACATCAAACCATGTCAAATTATACCAGTTTCATATACATTATTTTAAATTGTTGAAATACATAATCAATTTCGATCTAATATAGTAATTGAAATATATCTAACATCATGCCAGATTTTGATATCAATACATCTAATTGGAAATACGTAGATACGTTCATGTAAGAGGACTAGATGGTTGTGGCCATTTCTAGAATGTATTGATCTCCTTGAGAAAAGAAATCTATATGAAACTATAGAAAAATACCTAAATATGAAAGTTGAAATGTATGGACTTTTCTTTACTAAATAATAGATTATATCTTAAAGTTTTTGGTAATCAATTGGTGAATTTGTTGACTATCAAGCTTCCTTAGCACTGATCTATTCTCTTTATCCGGTTAATCAATTAGTCCAGAATCAAATTAAATAGAGAATCAATTGTCTTATGTCATATCCAAAAAGAGCTTTATTTAAAATACAAGAAATAAAATCATGGAATCTTTTTTATTCATAAGAACCATTTTTAAAGCTATACACGCTATAATTTGCGTCAATTTTAAATGACAGTGTAAACGCACGTGTTTGTTTACTTATAAAAGTTATCTTTATTCTGTAAATTACAATGGCGAATTTCATCTCGTTACAAAATATAGAATAGTTTATTTTCCTGGCATGAATTGAATGCCTTTTAATGAATATTAATGAAAGAAGAGCAAAACCGACCTCATTGCGCATGTCCGCGGGAAATCAGGTGGCCGTTATTGTTTGCCTAATTACATATCCGTCTCGATTATGTATATGCTTAACAGTTGTCAATTTGAAATATGTACATGCATTATGAGTTTAATACCTTTGTCATTCACAGTAGCATTACTTTTCATTTCTCAAATACGATAACACATACACGAACTAAAAATAGCCCTTAGGGAAAAACACTGAAGCATACGTCATTGTTCAAGGGACGATACATCTTTATACATGTACATGCTCACACGCTTGCGTTTTTACTTTCTATTGTTCGTAATTTATATAGGACAAATTTATGCTTTTCTGAAAAGAAGTTCATCCTTTCCTTCGTAAACTTCAACAATTTTGAAGGTGTTGGCCCTCCACCAAGTTTTGTATGATAGTCTAAAATTAGCTGTCGATATCACGTGATGGATTGATATTCATGAGTAGGTATTACTTTCCTGGCAGGAAAATAAATATGTTTTATTGATTAAAATTTAATATCTTTGTTACGTGATCGAATTGGCCATTTCAATTTACAGCATAAAGGTAACTTGTTTAAGCAATTAAACACATGCATTTTCCCCGTTATTTAAAATTGACGCAAATTAGAGCGTGTATAGCTTTAAGGATTGTATTTTTTGTAATGATTTAAATTGGGTTATTTCACGGATGTCTTTTTTTTTAAATTGATGAATAAATATTGACATTTTAAATTCGTTGATGAGTTAGTTTGCAACTAAAAAGGAGATGTAAGTCAGTCATTTGATATTATACTTGGCACGGCAGGGATGTCTGATGTGTTTGATAAATTGTTTTTTAAAACATTTTTTCCCTAAAATAATTCAATTTCAGTTTCACTTATTAACAACTGTATGTATACAAAATAACAATATTAATTTTGAAAAAAAAACCCAACACTTTTCGTTTTATTTATTTATTTATTTTTTTTTTTTTATAAATATTTCTTTTAGATTTGTCTTTTCAAACCAGTTTAGGGGTTGGGGATTTAGAAAAATATTCTGCGTTTACTTTTCTAGATTATTAACCGTGCATTTGCTTTTTACTCTTTTCTAACAAAACAATATTTTTTTCTTCAATAGAAGTGCACAATAGTATTACAATGAATAATAACCGGGATTTTAAAAAAAGGAAATAAACAGATGTTAAAACAATTCTTTGTCAATGTTGATTTGTTTTCAATGTCGATTTGGTATATCATATGATTAACGTGCTATTTCCTTTTTGTCACCGGGTTAACAGGTGTGTGACTGTCAGTCAATATATCGGGTC
>WFKH01011925.1:10360645-10384340 GCA_016163765.1 Magallana hongkongensis | reverse complement strand
CAGTAATAGGTAAATATTTATTTTGAACTCCTTGATACTTATTTAAACAGTCTGTTCTAAGTTTATTTATTTCATTTTGAATTGTTTCTCTTTTTACACTAATTTGTCCTTATGTTTTATGATCAAATAATTATATCCATCCTTTTTTATATATCTAAAACAATAATGTTTTAAGTGAGTGTATCAGTCTTATGTAAAGTATATATGGTTACATGTACTGTAAAACAATGTAAACAATAATTATTATATCCCAAACATTTCATAAAAACCTATTAAAATTCGGTATGCAACAATTAAATATTTTTTGGAAAAAAAATCACATTAGACGCATACATCTTACATCTATTGCCAATGTTTAGAAACTGGCAACATTTTTGATTGATACAAATATATCAGTGCTTAATTATTTTACTTTAAAATCAAATTTTCAATCAAAGAAGAGTTTACTACATTATACAAAAAACCTTACAAATAAATGAAAATGTTAATGTATTATACAATCTTGGTTTCATAAAATTGAAAATAATGAACATTAAAGCAATGCCGATATTCGCTTTAGGGAAAAATATATTATTGAGAAATTGCGCTTTGAAATAATGAAAAATCAATTCAAATTGTCACATATAAAAACTAAGCTTAAAACGGAAAATATATGATTGTCATCTGGAGTCGCAAAACGTGATAAGATAAAAGGCTGAATTAAAATTGATAAATGGACACATTTTGATAAATCAGGAAAATATTTTTAATGAAACAATAATTTATATGAGAACTTGTTTAGAAGAAGGAAACAAAATCTAAAGTGCAAAAGATAATTATCGAATAACCAGCGAACAAAGTAAATCATAGACTAATATTATAAAGTTAAATCCTTCTCCGTGTTGCTAAGCGGATAAGAGTCATTGACTCCCTCTGAATGGGACACCAGTCCATGGCAGGTTAACTCATAATCCGGTGCCTAATTTCAGCTAGGTGGACTGAGACAATGTAGATAAAGTGCCTTGTCTAACTGCACAACACACAACATCTAGTGACCACAGCGGAGTTTGAACCAGCAACCTTTCGGTTACTGGTCTAACACCCATGACCACTGAGCCATGCACTCCACTAATGTTATAAAGTGAATCCTTTTCATAAGAGAAAAAAGATAACTTAAGTCATGTACATTTTACATTCAACTCCTTAGAAATCTTAAGAATGATTAATTTTTGTTCTTCTTTTATTTATTTTGACATGTTTTATGGTTTACATGCTTTTTCTTTCTTTTTTTAAATAGAGACATTGCCACTGGACTGCAATTCACTATACATGAACGGTAAAAGAAAATCCGGCGTGTACACTATTTACCCGTGGAAAAGGACTGACCCTAATTACCGTCCAGTCCAGGTCTACTGTGATATGGAGACAGAGGGAGGAGGATGGACGGTCAGAATTTAATAAGAAAACCAGTTCGTTAAAATAAAACAGAAAGAAATGCTAAATGACACTGAATATGGGTCTGTATGAATTACACAAATAACAGCACATTAGTTAAAAAATCTAACAGCGAAATGTGATGTTCTGCCAGTCCTTGGAAAGAAAATATATTGTTTCTGTCCGTAGTTTTGGTCTCGTATTTTTGCATAGACCATACACATTAAAAGAGGTATTCAATATTAGCATACAACCAATATCTATCTTTTTTATATTTGTTGATATTTCGACTCAATAAAGTCAACTGTTAAACATTGAAAAAAATATATATATTTCATAGCATTTTATTTGACCCACCAAGTACACGTGTTTTAAGTCTTTATCCGTTACAATTTATCTATAAAATATGATAAACAATGTTAACACTAAACACATACTTTTATATACTGTTAAACAGAGAAATAAATTATTTTTGCAGGCAATACAAAGACGAGTTAACGGAGATGAAAACTTTAATCGGAATTGGACGGAGTACAAACTCGGATTTGGATCACCGTATGTTGACTACTGGATTGGTAAAGAATAAATATTACATTTGATCGCGTAATAGACATTTTTGTCACTGCACATGCAAATGACTAAATTTTTATTAACGCGGTGGTAGTTAAAAACGGATTTCAGAATTTAAGCAACGGATGTTGTTCTTAAAGAAGGTTCTTAAGTGTCAACATTTCTTTTCACAATTTGTGCTGATTTTTATTTGCATGCAGTCGTAGGTGCAAACGTAAAACGTTCTTAAGTATTGTCTTTGTATTGCGCCTACGACAGCATCTGGATTGTTACTTATATATATATATATATATATATATATATACAAATAATTTACAGTTTATCTGCATCATCTGTACAGTTTATCTGTATCTTGTTTGTTCGTAAATTGTACCATTTCAGGAAACGATGTCATTCATCAACTAACAAATGGACGAAATTCGTCTTTGTGTGTCACAATTACACCAGTGAACGGTGGTTCTGTATCTTTCAAGATGTACCATCAGTTTTACGTTTTTGGCGAGGACCAGAACTATAAACTTCAACTTGCAATGCCCGGAAATGGAACTTTAGGTAAATCAAATAGCATTGTCTTTTTTTTGCATTAAAGACCTTAAAATTCCCTAGTTTATAAGCTGAACTTCGAAGAAACAACGTTCTGAAATAATTTTTTTATAGAAAAGTTAATCATAAGAATAAAAAGTGTTATTTTTAATAATTAGAGAAGCAACATTATCTAAAATAGGTTTGACAATTAGGGACATCTTCCAAAAATGTATAATAGTTAAAAAATTGTCTTTATATTTTTTAGATGATTGTCTGCTTTATAATTACAAGCCGACAGGACTGCAGTTTAGTACTTTCGATGTCGACAATGACAAGAGCTCTGGAAACTGTGCACTCGACTACTATGGGGGCTGGTGGTTTGATAGTTCTTATCATGCCTTTCTCAATGGTCGTTGGCTCTCAAATTCTTGGCTAAGTCCTTGGTGGTCACAATATCAACATGGGGCAACCGTGAATGGAACATCAATGTTGATAAAATAGTTTCAAAATCAAAAATAACTATCAGCAAACATCATGCTTGCCCTTACTTTTAAAAATACATTGATGCTTCTTTTCTATATACAAACTTGTTTTGAAGTAAACGGCAAAATATTTCTCCTTTTGAAATATAAAAAATCATAATATTTGGTCTTTTGGCCACTTATAATCAACAGTTACGTAACACAGGAGTGGACTATTGTACTGTTCAAGTAAGTTACTGTAGAATGAACATTTTTACGTCTGTATCATAACAAAAAATTTTCTAATTGTTTCTGTTTCGAACTGGTTATGTTGAAACATGTCTTTAAAAAAGTATTACGTATGCCGGATAAATAATTCATAATATTAGCTTTTCTCGTTTTATATTTTAAGCGCATTGTTCAATTGTATTATCTTACTGTGTCAATTCTAAATTGTAATCTTATATGCATTGAATAGTTTTCAAGTTTCTTACAGTATTTGTTGCGTCTCATTAAATTTTTGACATGTACATAATGTGTATGCCATAAAGTTTCCACATAAAGTTATGATATAATGATAAATCTTCACTTGTATCAGCTACATCTTATTTCACGTATCTCTGTGATTTATTTTCAACGGTTTACCTGGATCTTAAATAAACTATCTATTCTAATAGATATTAGATTGAATAATCATTGAAGAGCCGGTAGTGTACCTCTTTACGGAAAAAACTTCAGCCTATACAATGACAGCGAAAAGAGCAATAAAAAATAATATTAAAGATATGTGTATATCTCATAGGTATGTGTTAAGTATAGAAAAATAGAAGATAATAGCATTCACTAAAGAAAAAAAAATGTTGCATCTCTTTCACGGTTCATCAATAATCCGTTTTGGATTACATACCTTGTATACAACTCTCTATAGTCTGTCCCAAGATATTTTTATCATTCTTTACTGTTTTTTTTACAAAAATAAACATACCTGTCAATTACGTACAATTGAAATCAATGAAAGGTAAAAATTCAAATTTGTTCATTAACACATCATTTGTTTTTAGCTCACCTGAGCTGAAAGCTCAAGTGAGCTTTTCTGATCAAAATTTGTCCGTTGTCTGTCGGCGTTGGCGTTGGCGGCGTTGGCGTTGTAAACTTTTCACATTTTCATCTTCTTCTCCAGAACCACTGGGCAGATTTCAACCAAACTTGGCACAAAGCATCACTTGGTAAAGGGGATTCAAGTTTGTTCAAATGAAGGGCCACACCCTCTTTAAAGGGGAGATAATTTAGAATTATTTAAAATTTGTAGGTATTTTTCAAAAATCTTCTTCTCAAAAACTATTAGGCAGAAAAACTTTAAAATTCTTCTTCTCAAAAACTATTAGGCCAGAGAAGCTCAGATTGGAGTGGAAGCATCCTCAGATAGCGTAGATTCAATTTTGTTTAAATCATGGTCCCTGGGGGTTGGGTGGGGCCACAATGGGGGGATGAATTTTTCCATAGGAATATATAGAGAAAATCTTTAAAAATCTTCTTCTCAAAAACTATTAGACCAGAAAAGCTCAAATTGGAGTGGAAGCATCCTCAGATAGTGTAGATTCAAGTTTGATTAAATCATGGTCCCCGGGGGTAGGGTGGGGCCACAATGGAGGATGAATTTTTACATAGGTATATATAGAGAAAATCTTTAAAAATCTTCTTCTCAAAAACTATTAAGCCGGAAAAGCTCCAATTTGAGCGGAAGCATCCTCAGTCTATAGTATAGACTCAAGTTTGTTTAAATAATGGTCCTTAGGGGTTAGGGTGGGGCCACTATGGAGGGGTGAATTTTTACATAAGAATATTGGGATGAATTTTACATAGGAATATATAGAGAAAATCTTTAAAAATATTCTGGGAAAGTTTTCAGTCCAAAAAGTAGTAACTTTTGTAAAAGCACGGGTTGTGCAGATTAAAGTTTGATCAAACCATGATTTCCTAGAGAAAAGTGGGGCCACAAAGTGGGGGGGGGGGGGTTGTATAGGAATAGAGAAAAATCTTCTTACAGGTACAACAACAAGAGGGGCTATGTATTTACCATAAAAATATGTGGATAAAAATCGGCAGATGTTTTAAATTTTTTGAGCATGATCTACTGTACTTAGTTGTCAAGATATTTTAATTTTGATACTGTAATGCTAATTTGATCAGAGTTAAGGCTATTGTTGCTCAGGTGAGCGATGTGGCCCCTGGGCCTCTTGTTACTTGGAGAAATTAATAGGAACGAAAACAATTTTCTAACGGAGATACATCATTGTAACTATTGACATATTTTCTCTATTCTGGATACCTCACACTATTTATCAACGTTATCATCCGGGGTACTTTCATGTCGTTTGCAATACAGAATCCCCGCAGACTTTTTATTTTTAGCCGAGTAAAAAAACCTGACACACTATATGGGGCGTTCTAAATGTTGAACCTTGCGGTATTCATTTAAGAAAATGTACTGCATAAGTATCTTGGGACAGAGTATAAACGTGTTCATGAATAAACGTCAATGGCAAAAGCACATAATAAACGTAATTTTAACGCGCGGTCAAATGCGTACGATGGGATTCTTTTTTATCAAATATTAAATCGACTTGCTTAAATAAGTAATTGGAGTTGATTGCTATAGTGATCATATATTACCAGTAAATAATCGATTTTACAAAAAACAATTTAAGATTATTGTACGGGAGAAAGTCATAGTGACGTCATGATTCTCATCGGAAGGTTGATTAAAAACAAACTCAGTCAAATTTACAATCAACTTTCAGATTTTGCTTTTGAATTTTGAATAAGGTGGCTACGCAATACGATTGTAGTTGAAACCAAATCAGATGGGAAATGCAAATTGTAAATCAGAAGAGAAATCGCCTCTTGTAACCGAACCTTTATCAAAACTATTAAATTATTCACGGTACTCAACAGTATCTGAGATCTGAAAACAAATTGAAACTTAACATGAAGCTCATCTTAATGGTTCGTTTTATTTCATGAAAACAAAGACATCTGACATTATTGTAAATCAATACTTCTTGATAAGAGAACTTTAAATGTTGAACATTTTCTGTTTTAATGATGATATCGTCTTTGATAAAATATATGCGGCATTAAATGAGTTTTTAAACAACCGTTTACCTGTGTACACCTTTAAAGAACGGTACACCTTTAAAGAACGGTCACATGAAAAGCTTCAAAGGAATGAAATGAAAAAATGACAATAACAAACCGTCAACCATCTCAAAAATCCATAAAACGAAATACAAATTCAAAGCAGAGCAACACGGACCTCCAAGATAGAGGTAGGATCAGGTGCCTAGGAGGAGTAAGCATCCTCTGCTGACCGGTCACACCCGCCGTGCGCCCAAGCTCATATCGGTAAAAATGTCATTATCGGGGAAAATGGTCGAAATTTGGGGAAAATATCATGATCGGGAAAACGGAGAAAAATCAGTGGACAATTCGGTATTCATCAACAGTTCAAAGCAGAGCAATCGCGGACCTCTGGAAAAACCTCAGAGGCAGGATCAGGTGCCATGGAGGAGTGAGCATCCTCTGCTGACCGGTCACACCCGCCGTGTGCTGTTTGTCGTAATCGGAAAATAAAAACCGCAAAAGTCCGTAGACTTATGTGGGTAATGAATTATGGTCTAACAATTAGTATGAAAAACTTCAGTCAGCATGCGACTCAGTGGAAGATTGTATTTGCTGACAAGGTCGTCGTATCGACCATAGAACTTACGAAAAGATGAATTTAAACGAGACTGTTGATAGTCCTGTTTTATCAACTTGTTTGTCAGTAGCTTGCCTCGTCTTAGAAACTGTTCATACGAAGAGCATGCCCTTGCGTATCGAATTAACTGAGAGACAAAAACACCATATGCAGGTGATGAAGGTATATTGCTACATAAGTAAGGAAAGTTGATTAAGAAAAATCGTAGTGATCGCGTTTATCGTAAAGTTTTGTTGTTATTTTAACATCAATGTCCATTTCCAGTAAAATATCCAAATATGAAACTTGTTTTGAATATATAACTATTTCCATGACACTATCAATTGGCATTTGGGGTAAACGAAATTGCTGAAGAAGATCAAGAAATATGCTTCTGTGTCACTGGAACTATCACGTGAAGATTTCTTTTTGAAACGGACTGCAAGTGGTTTTTTTTATATTTTTTTTTAAACAAGAGGCCCATAGGCCTGACGGTCACCTTAGTACTGTTAACGGCATGTTCCCGTTTTCACATATTTTAATAATTAGGTACAGAGACAAATGTATGAATTGTGTTTTGATAACAATTATAGTATACTTTTCATCTGAGAGTTACCTTTATTTTTCAATGTATTTCAAAGATGAATTTATTGTATTATGTAACCGGATGGTGCACTTTCATAAGATTTATGATTTAAAATATCCAAATACTTTAAACTTTTTAAAATTCGTTTTGATAATAAAGTATTATTGGTATATTCAGCTACTGAAATACACCAGGCACTAGCTACTTGCATTTATGAGTTTTTATTCATAATGGAATGCACAGGAAAATGGCAGTGGTTTAAAAATTGTAAAAAAAAAAAAAATAACTATTCATAAATTCGTGACGCATAATACTTTCTTATGACATAAATGGTTACATCATATAGAATATTGACATATCGATTTTGTCTTGCTTTTTGTAGCTTCAAACCTAAGTATTGAACTAAAATTGAAGCATTATCTATGATACAGTCTATGACATTTAAGGTATTATATTATCTCGAGGAAGTCCCGTTCTGCGCACATTTTTATACTAGATTTTTAAGTGTGTGAAAAACGGGAACAAATCCTATTAACCAACAACAATAGGTTCCCAAGTGACTCAAGTGACCTAAAAATACATGTTCACTATATGGGTATATAGTGACCCCTTCTCCTAAAAAAACCCTAAACCCCTGCCCATTAGTCAATGAATTTAAAAATTTGAGGAAAACATTATAGATATAATAGAAACGAATTAAGTTAATATCCCACTACCTTGAAAATATAGAAAATATTTTATACAATTTTATACATTTTCACTTTGTGGCCATATTAGTTCTACATAAAGGCCTGAACCTCTAACTCAAGGGTCATAATTTTCACAATTTAGGTAGAAAGATTTAAGGACATCATAACCTTGCATACAGTTTATCTCCTTCTCCTGTGGAAGTAAAGAAGACATTTTTTTCTAAGATTTAATACATTTTCAATATATGTCCATATTTGCACCGCCCTAGGGCCTGAAATCCTGACTCAGGGCACATGTATTTTTTAATTTTGGTAGAGGAATTCATGGACGTCATAATCATGTATTTAGTTTTCTCAAATATATAGGAGAGTAGAGAATATTTTCTAAGATTGAATACTTGTTCACTATAAGACCAAATAAGCCCCGCCCTAATGTCAAAACCCTTGACCCAAGAGCCATGAATTTAACAATTTGGCAGTAGGCTTCATTCATGGCCATCATTATCATGCATTTACTTTTTTCTACATGTGTGGGAGTAAAGAAAAATATTTTTAAAAAAGGTGTCTTTTTTGGAAAATTTGGCCCTGCTCATAAGGCTCCGGGATGGTAAGATCATAAAAGTCACAATTTAGATTTCTCTTAATCTTGTAGTTTTCAAGAAGATGTTAAAAATGTAAAATTGTTACCGGACGACGTACGATGACCAACGAAATTGAAATGCAATTGGTCACCTTAGTGACTTAGGTTACATGTATCTAAAAATGTCACAAAGTTGCATTTCATACTGCCAGTCCAAAGCATCAATACTTTTGGTAAACGTTCAATCATATCAAACAATTATAGTTTTCACCATTAATATCAGAAATCTGTGATGACACTAACAAGGCGATATTCACGTGTGACGCACGACTGACGGACATACACATAATGTTTTTTTAAGATCACCATCATTAACAGTATTTGAAGTTGTATTATTGGTATCTTAACGCTCAACATAATATTTTCGGTAACCAGCTATATATAGCTATAGGTTACGGGAAAAACCAAGTATTCTCTTGTCTTCTTTTAAACATAATCAAAATCAGTAATTCTAGCTTCATGTACCTCCTGCTACATATGATGACGAATACGAACGTTGGTATATATTAGGAGGTATTTTGGTTTGTACAGAGATCATCAATAAGTCACACTAATGTTCACATATCAGTTAATTTATGAATTTGATTAAATTATGAAACTTACATAACCTTATGTTTGATTGAAGATTAATAGTATAAAATATGAGATTTGAGATTCGATATTTAACAAGATATTCTACCGCAAGACTAGAATCCGAAGTGTATTGTAGTATCCCAATGCTCTTATCAAGATTATAAAAAAAAATATTTAGATTATGAGATAATCAGCCAATTATATTTGTATCAATTCAGGAATCAATATATGAATATACATAATATTAAATTCAATTTATTGATTCATTAAACATGATGGCATAACAATGTTACATATCATAAAAGTAATGTTTGGTCAAATAACAATTTATACACATATATTTGTAAAATCGAACAGTCTATATGTTACTATAAATACAGAATTACTGTTGTAATACGATTTTAGTTTACCTCTGGGACGCAATACTATTTATGATGTAGTACATACTTCCAGTGCAAGCAATTCTCTACAACTCTCGCTGATAGATTCATTGATATCCGATATCGATAAGCAACACTATATTGGAGAGGTGGTGTTGTAAGCATGGGTGTTCTAATCGTACATGAACTCAGGAATTATTCTTTAAAAACGAAAAAAAGGCGAAAATAATTTGAATATACATTAAATAAACCAATAACATATTTATGTGACATTCAATAATCACCATATGAATACAATTAATATTCAATTTAATTTACAGAATCATTTAACATGTTGACACAACCATGTCACGTAGCATAAAAGCATTTTTTTTCAAATAACAATTTACACACATACACTTCTAAAATTGAACAACCTAGATGCTACTATTTATAATAAATTACCGTTGTAATATAATTTACTATTCTAGTATCTGCTCTCGCTATTAGAACGCACTAATGTATTAATGATGTAGCATACACTTGTAGTACAAAGCATTTCTCAACAGCTGTGGCTGATATTAATGGATTCTATTACATGTATATGGTTGTTAATAATTTGATAATGAAAATTGTTGGAATGAGTGTTCCAATTGTACGAAAAAATATACCAAAATAATGAGGAGAAACGCGTGAAGTTTATAATTCAAGGAATATAAAAACGCATAGAATGCTAAAATGTTAAACTAATTTATAAAGTATCAAGCCTAGAGGGACACACACACACACACACACACACACACACACACACACACAGAGAGAGAGAGAGAGCAATCCCTTTTATCAAATAAAGTGATTTCAATGTTTTGTTCTGTGTTATTGGTGAAAAAACGTGTAAACAGGACAGCAAAGGTAGTTATTTTGTTAATCCTGTAACTTTTGACCTGAGTGAGCTTTATCCGTTTATGAGTAATGTAGAAGTATATGTTTACATATGTTTGTTGTGCATCTCGTGAAAATTAGCAACATCAATCAACGAGAATTGTACGGGACTCGGAAGGACCCGGGACTTCACTTCAAACCACATATATAGTATGAATGCTTTTTGTTTTGTGTTTGTTTGTTGTTTTTTTGTGGGGGGGGGGGGGGGGAGGGGGTGTTTTTGCATAGAACAGATCGCATTTTAAAATAAGTGCTAATAGCTGTAAAGTGTTTCGGAGGTTATGAGTTTCATCAGGGGTCTGCAAAGAATAATCAGTGATGTTTATTTGAGGTGAGACCTGACTTGTTACATTTAGAATTCCAAAGATCGTTCTATATCCTATCACTTCTAAATTCGTTTATTTTTAGCCCTTAAGGCAAGTATCGAATTTAGTAACCAATACTGTAGGGTTACGTAATGATTGCTTTAGAGAGTTTTAAGGATGCTTTTTTCTCGATTTGAATTAATTATATTTGTTTGAAAATTGGGCCCATTTCCAGAAAAGAGTAACCTCGCTTTGTCAAATGCGCCCTAAAATCATCAAGTAAAGCATTCATAATTATAGGGTCGATAGTATTCCTCGCCAGTCCAATTCATTCTCCCTTTACGAATCCTTTAAACACAGATAGGCTGTGAGCTGAAGTGGATTGTAGGTTTCATGAATAATTTTTAAAAAATTAATTTCAACCTTATTAAATTATTGTAATTGGTAACCTTTGTAAACTGTAGAATTGATAAAGTATACAAAAGACATAGAGACTTCAAAAATAAAATTGAAATGCTTGTGACAATGATTGCCACAGTGAACAAATACTTTAATGTGTCATTCAACATAATGATACCTTCATTCCGAAATCTTAAATGGAAAATTGCATTACTAAACTGCCTAACAATGTGCTATGTGTTTTGAAACATTCTTATGTCATACATTTAAGAACTTAGAATTGCACCTATGTATGTTCTAATGATTTGCATGTAAGTCGGAATTTGATAAAAGCGAAAGTTCCTTGGATGTGGGATATAGAATGTCTAATTTTATAGTTTTCGCCCACATGTTATCCTCGTGCATCAGCAACGAGAGAAGTTTAATGAATATATTAGTATGGATACTTGTCACGTCATCATATGCAATTAATAAAGCGTTAGTTGGCGACGTTATACCTTCAATTTATTTTACAAAGTATGTTGATTTTCTTTGTACGATAGGGACAATAAAATGACCACAGTTCTATTTTTCTTATCGACAATTTATCATTTTATATGTGGTTTTCAACTATTCCAATATTAGAAGTATTGCAAATAATCTAATGTCTTCCAAATTTTAGAAGGTTAAGGGAAATGTGGGCTTAATAATATTGATTTCAATTGATATATTAATTTCTATTTAGTGGTATAAATTGATACACATCGAGATATTTTATCATTTCATTGCGGACTCGAATTGAAAGTTCATATCTTAGACAGATATCACCATAACTTCATATCAATACATATAGTTTATAGTTGAGGAAAACAGATAATGAGATTGACCCTTGAGGTAGTCAATACAATTTAAAGAGAGCAATCTCTTCATCAAATAATTACACGTTTTTGGTGTTATACAGTCAGTTCAAGCATATCTTTTACAACATACATCATATAATAGCATAGCATTGAAATCTCATAGCATATCATTGTAATTTCATACCATAGCATACAATCTCATACCATAGCATACAATCTCATAGAATCTCATTCGTCATAGCATACAATAGCATACCATAGCATAGCATACAAAATGATTTTAACTCTGTTTTAAATGTTTTTATTTGAAAGAATAAGTGTTCACATTGCAGATCAGTGGTAAACTTTGCCTTTTTATCATTTAACTTCGAAATATGTGGAACTTCTGTGTATGGGGGCGTTTTTGTTCAAATCTCATAGCATACCACAGCATAGCATAGCATACCATATCATTAGGCCCTTCATTTCAATTTCTCATAGCATTGCATTGAAATCTCATAGCATATCATTAAAATCGCACACCATAGGATAGCATGAAATTGTAAAAGATGTGCATGAAATGACTGTAGGTGAACAAAATGTTTGTATAGAGGTAAAAGTGGGGATTTTGCACATCTTGGACCTTTTGCTCTTACTTAATTCAATCTATATATAATTTATGTAGTAGTATATGTTCACATATGTTTGAACTTTGCAGTGTATATTTAGAGGGTTACTTACAATGTACATATTACCAATATGGAGTACCAATCTGTTTAAAATATAATTGTTAGTTCTGGCGAATGTAATAAAAATTTAACGAACAGATGGTATATGTATTTGATACATGGGAGTCCCGTTTTACAAGTAATAAACCTAGGAACTAATTACAATAGACTTGGGTTTGGACTTCCCTAAACAAAGCCTCGGATCCCCCCAACCCCCACTCTGAAAAAATACACGAGTTTATTTGCGCACTGTGAACAGAATGAAACCGATTTATCCCTGTCTGCGATTATAGAAACTGCCTTTTCCTTTAGTTTGAAAAAAAAATATGTCACACAGAAAGAACTTAAATGAATATCAAAGGAGTGGGGTTTTTAATTTGGTAAATTAAGGAAGCCGACTTTAGTTTTCTTTGCGCATGTTTTTGCGCATTCTAGTATAAAACTGTGGATTTATACTTCTTATGAAATTTTTTCGATATCATTTATAAAATTGAACACTATAAACAAAATACAGATAAAAATATTAAGATTTTTAAAGGACATTTTTATCTTTTAAGCGATTTTTCCGTTGTGAGGTAGGGGAGATTTGCCATTGCACTTTTATAAAGTTAGGATAAAATGAAGCTTTGTAGGAGAACGTTATAAGAAATAACGAAAAAGAAAAAGTAAATATTTATTTATTATATCCGCCGTTGAAATTTTATACTCAGAATGATGCTATCCTCGAGTACATTTTCATTATTTATTTAATGAATCCATTATACCTATATTCATTCGTAAGCTCCAAATATATAGCAAAATTTGGTTCATTTTAATATTTTGAGATGGCCCCCACTAAAAACCAGACGGTAGACTTTAGTACTTTTTACATAATTATATGGTAGGAAATGATTTTACTGATCACAGATAACAATTTGAGAAAAAAACCTATTGTAGCATTTTTTTAAATCTGCTTCGAAGTGCGGAAAATGACGGTTTCCTATATATTCCTAAAGTAAATGTACCTCTATTTTGAGATGGTCCTTCAAAAAGAATCAAAAGGTCGATTTTTTTTAAACTTCGCAAATAAACTAGAGTTAGTTTAAATGACATATGGTTAAAAAATAAAGAGTTTTACTATTGTAGTTTTTTCCGCAAAAAAAAAAACAAAAAAAAAACTCGGCTTCTTAAATCAGTTCTATAGCATCTACAAAATGACAATTTACACTCAGGCATATCCATAACTGAAACCAGACATAAATTATATAAAGACTAAACTAATTTTAAAAACTCATTCTTCCAGAAATACCGTTTTTATAATATCAAATATTAAGGTAAATAATTTATAGTCCAAAGTTATAACTTCCGAATTAAAAAGTAACCTGAAGAGAAGGCCCATAGGGGAGCGAAATAACGTCAGTTCGCGACACAGTATTCCTGATATATAAATTATATACTTAGAGGTAACTTCTTTATCCAAGCAAGTTTAAATATTTTAAGTTGAAATTAAGATTACATTGATTTGTATGTCAGAGCATGTACCGTTGATATTTATTGAAAAAATGTTTATGTTGCTTGGATACACGTTTAGATTAGTGAATTGGAATCTGCCATCTCATTTTTTGCATATCTAGAATATGCGAATGAGCTTTCAAGTTCTCCCTAGAGACATGCCTTGTTTCTGAACCAATTAAGTATTTATGAATGTTAAAACGGTTTTGTAACGTTTGATTTCATGGATCTTTTTTTTTATCAGACAAAATTAGTTTTCATTAAAAGTGATCATTTCCTTGAATACATCAAACCATGTCAAATTATACCAGTTTCATATACATTATTTTAAATTGTTGAAACACATAATCAATTTCGATCTAATATAGTAATTGAAATATATCTAACATCATGCCAGATTTTGATATCAATACATCTAATTGGAAATACGTAGATACGTTCATGTAAGAGGACTAGATGGTTGTGGCCATTTCTAGAATGTATTGATCTCCTTGAGAGAAGAAATCTATATGAAACTATAGAAAAATACCTAAATATGAAAGTTGAAATGTATGGACTTTTCTTTACTAAATAATAGATCAT
Source organism: Magallana hongkongensis (assembly GCA_016163765.1). NCBI lineage: Eukaryota > Metazoa > Mollusca > Bivalvia > Ostreida > Ostreidae > Magallana > Magallana hongkongensis. Next base: position 10,369,520 of record WFKH01011925.1, on the reverse strand, counting down.
ATCTTAAAGTTTTTGGTAATCAATTGGTGAATTTGTTGACTATCAAACTTCCTTAGCACTGATCTATTCTCTTTATCCGGTTAATCAATTAGTCCAGAATCAGATTAAATAGAGAATCAATTGTCTTATGTCATATCCAAAAAGAGCTTTATTTAAAATACAAGAAATAAAATTATGGAATCTTTTTTATTCATAAGAACCATTTTTAAAGCTATACACGCTATAATTTGCGTCAATTTTAAATGACAGTGTAAACGCAAGTGTTTGTTTACTTATAAAAATTATCTGTAAATTGCAATGGCGAATTTCATCTCGTTACAAAGAAATAGAATTTTAATAGTTTATTTTCCTGGCATGAATTGAATGCCTTTTAATGAATATTAATGAAGGAAGAGCAAAACCAACCTCATTGCGCATGTCCGCGGGAAATCAGGTGGCCGTTATTGTTTGCCTAATTACATATCCATCTCGATTATGTATATGCTTAACAGTTGTCATTTTTTAAATATGTACATATATTATGATTTTAATACCTTTGTCATTCACAGTAGCATTACTTTTAAATTTCATTTCTCAAATACGATAAGACATACACGAACTAAAAATAGCCTTTAGGGAAAAACACTTAAGCATACGTCATTGTTCAAGGGACGATATATCTTTATACATGTACATGCTCACACGATTGCGTTTTTACTTTCTATTGTTCGTAATTTAAATAGGACAAATTTATGCTTTTCTGAAAAGAAGTTCATTCTTCCCTTCGTAAAACTACAATTTTGAAGGTGTTGACCCTCCACCAAGTTTTGTATGATAGTCTAAAATTAGCTGTCGATATCACGTCATGGATTGATATTCATGAGTAGGCATTACTTTCCTGGCAGGAAAATAAATATTTTTTATTGATCAAAATTTGATATCTTTGTTACGTAATGGAATTGGCCATTTTAATTTACAACATAAAGGTAACTTGTTTAAGTAGTTAAACACATGTATTTTCCCCGTTATTTAAAATTGACGTAAATTTTAGTGTGTATAGCTTTAAGGATTGTATTTTTTGTAATGATTTAAATTGGGTTATTTCACGGCTTTTTTTTAAAATTGATAAATAAATATTGACATTTTAAATTCGTTGATGAGTTATTTTGTAACTAAAAGGGAGATGTAAGTCAGCCATTTGATATTATACTTGGCACGGCAGGGAAGTCTGATGTTGTGTTTGATAAATTGCTTTTTAAAACATTTTTTTCCCTTAAATAATTCAATTTCAGTTTCACTTATTAACAGCTGTAAGTATACAAAATAACAATATTAATTTTGAAAAAAACCCAACACTTTTCGTTTTATTTTTTTTTATAAATATTTCTTTTAGATTTGTCTTTTCAAACCGGTTTAGGGGTTGGGGGTTTAGAAAAATATTCTGCGTTTTCTTTTCTAGATTAATAACCGTGCATTTGCTTTTTACTCTTTTCTAACAAAACAATATTTTATTCTTCATTAGAAGTGCACAATAGTTTTATAATGAATAATAACAGGGATTTTAAAAGAGGAAATAAACAGATGTTAAAACAATTCATTATATATCAATGTTGATTTGTTTTCAATGTCGAATTGGTATATCATATGATAAACGTACTATTTCCTATTCATAAAAATCAAACATACGAGGGTCATTAAAAAAATACCAAGACAATATGGGTGTCTTTCATATAATTTTTATTAAAGTCAAAACTAAAAGTCTAACAACATATTTTATTGATACACAAAGTTTCATTCCATTTGATAAAAAGATATTTTTGTTACCTGGTTAAAAAAAACCGTAACATGTTTTGTCACCATGGCGCACGGCAAAGTTTAAAACATAAAGTCAATAAAACGCACGCAGAGTTAATAGAAATACCCATTCTTTATATACCACTTACTCATTTGTGCTTTTCAACTTAAAATTTTAAACTGCTCTATACCACTTGACGTTTTATTTGTTCATATTTGTTGGAGAGTTTTATGTTAGTTCTTCGAATTTTTCTTTTCTTTTTTTTTTTTACCTGTGTCTATTCGTTTACAGTAAGGAAACCTCTGAACTTCAGATGACGTCAATTATTTTTTGGAAAAATATATACAGATGACCCACAAAATGTATTACAGTTAAACACAACTGTGCAAATAATTGTTGACATATTATTTGCTCCATTGAGCATTTTCACAGTTTGTATGTACTTTTTACCGAGTTAAATTCATACGGATTTTATCTCTCGTTGCACCGTGACGCCAGGAGACGTTAACGTTTTCACTCAATTTAAAAGAGGACTATCTGTTTTTGATAACTGATTTTTACCATACCATTTAAAATATTTATCTGGGTATAACATATTATCTATTACGAAACAATATATCTCGTCATTATTAAATACATAATACAGCATGGCAATACTAAATTGTGGATTCAATATTAATTTGTTTTAAGCCCAATTTATAGAAATATTACTTTCGACATTTTATGGTTAATTATTACATGACACGAAATTTGACCGTGCACCGTGACCTCATTTTTGAAGGATTAAATATGGAATAATTGTTAGAGATAGGGAATGTATTTAATTTATTTAGATCAAATTATTTGAAGCTATTGCTTAATTATGTCTGGAATAAAATAGATAGGGTAAAAGTCGTATTTTTTTTGTTCGACCCTCCTATTATGAATAGAAATTAACAGTTTTTAAATGACATAATACACTTCTTTTTCATAAGTTGTAATGATTAAAGTAACAAGAATTTTACTTTGTTGGGTAAACGAGTATTTTATTTCACTGATACATAAAGATGAATGTTAAATGCAGCTAAAATGCAATCATTTGGTGTTGTAGCTATATATATTGCATAAATAAATATTTTAATACATTATATAATCCGACACATTGCAATTACTTTCAAATAAACATTTACCTGCCCATAGTTGATATATTTGATAAAATACACCTAATTGGTAATTGGATATTTCATTACCTCATACACCACCCAGTGCGCGGCTAGCGCGTGTGATTCCGATCGTCGTCGAAAGAAAGATTCTGTCTGTCTTTAATGGCCGAGTGGTTATCACGCTTGCCGATCACTACAAGAACAAGATTTGATGGTCGTGAGTTCTACTTCGGCCGGGCCGAAGGTGAAAATTTAATTAGGTGTACTTCTAAGAGCTACATATGATTTATATAACAAATTGAGAGGTCTTTGAACATCAATCGGCATTAATAAAAATTCCTAAAGAGAATCGCAATGAAAGAATTCTCTGAAGAGTATTGTCTTTTTAATTACATAAAATATTCATTCCATAATGTACCATAAGGTATAAATCAATCAAAATTGATGCAGTGAATTCCAATAAAAGAATTCCCTGAGATTTAGGAAAAAACAAAAATATATTTTCTGCATAAAATATTCATCTTGTAATGTACTACTAGATCAATTGCATAGGAATAAAACAAAAAAAAATCCTAACACTTAAAAGAAATAAAACATATGTTTCTTTATCAATATTTATTTATAATGTGCAATTACGTACGCGTGTTAATCAAAGAACGAAAGAATTTTCTAAATCAAAGAAAAACCATAATACGTTTTTAGTTGTATTAGATATTCATTTTAAATGTATCTTTCTAGCAAAATCAATCAAAAGCTGTGCAGGGGATTGCCATGAAAGGATTCTCGGAACTTTAAGTGAAATAAATAAAGGGTTCTCTATAACATCTTCATTTTTAATTTGCCATAACTTATAAAACAATAAAAATTGTTTCAAAGGATTGCAATGAAAGACCTCTTTGAATTTTACGTAAAAACAAAAACGAGTAGTCTGTATAAAGCATTTATTTCGTAATATGTCATTTCATGTAAATCAATTTGAACAAGTCACAGATGACGCAGAAGACTGCAATGAAAGATGTCTCGGTATGTTAAAGAGGCTCGGTTGTCAAAAAATTAACCATCAGAACTACTCAACATTTTAAGATATGATTTATAAACCTATAAACTATTATCAACTAAAAAAATCCATAAGTTTTGACTTTTAAATTTGGGGATTTTTTTTATATTTTTATGTAGAACTCTTCTTCTAAAAGAGATCAATACAGTCTGTAAATGGTCACGAGCATCGAGCCCTAACAAATGAAAACAAAAATATTGAAAGACTGCGAATTCTGAAAAAGGGGACTCCAGATGTTTTAATTTTAATGTTTTCTTTTGAGATTTAGACGGAGACTCTATGAGCCTTCTCTAATGATACAGTATCCACTAATGATATAAAGTTGCATTAGTGGTCAGACTTCTGACCGTTAATGATATAATTTTATCATTAACGAACTACCTAACCGTCCACTAGTGATACAATTTCAAAATTATACCATTAAGGGTCAAAATTCACGTCCACTAATGATATAAGAAAAAACCACAAAATAAGTACATCGTTGTCCTTTAATGATACAATTTTTATTGCATTAGAGGACGAGCTTCGACTGTTAATGATACAATTAAGTATAGTATAGTACCATTTTTAATTTTGCAGTTTGCATTTACCCCTGTTTATTTTTTGGTAGACTAACAGAAGTGTCAGACAGATTATTTAGATTCGACTTTGCTTTCCTGGTTCTTTTAATTTAAAGGGGCATGGTCACGATTTTGGTCAATTTTTTTTTTCTGTTTTATTATTTACAATGCTTCAGGAATGCATTTCTAATGACCAAATGAAAAATGAGAGTCAGTCATTGAGTTATAAGCAAGATACAGGGAACAAAGTTCTTTGTCATGTAAACAAGGCTCGTGCCCTGTTTTTGTTTACATAGGTTCAATATACCAGTAAAAAATCTTTTTCAAGCTGATTTGTCCATCTTCTTATTCATTTTAAGCATAAATAAACAGTTCCTAACCGTTAACACATTCATTTTAGGTCTAAAACTGGAAATTTCACTTCAACATATAAAATGTAAACAAAAGCTTTGTTTACGTAGCAAAGAATTGTAAGCTCTGTATCTCGCTTATAACTCAACGAATGACACTCAAATTTTGGTTTCCTATTTAAAATGCCTTACTGAAGCATTGTGAACATTAAAATCGAAAAAATAATTTTTGACCAAAATCGTGACCATGCCCCTTTAATAAGATTTAATCTTTAGATGCAAGCTAATAAGAACCATGATTTCTTTCAAGTTTCAAGTTTCAATATTTACATTTTCAGTGTCTTTGCCTGTGATAACACTACGTATTGATTTTGTACTATACAGTCCAATAAATTCAAATGACGTATAATTGGGGTGAAAGCGGGGTTTTCTTATTAATATTCAAATATGTTCTCGTACAATTGCTGAAAATCATATAAATATAAGTAATTAGGAATCATTCTTTGAATATAATGAGGTGATAATTTCGGTCGGGGCGTGATCAAATATATCATAAAGTCCATCGGGCTTTATTAGATTTGATCACGCCCCGACCAAAATACCTAAAGAATGATTCCTTATTCCTTAAATATTCAGCTGCTAGAACAAGGTTAATTGAATATATGATAAAACTTAAAAAATAGTCAAGAATATTCGGACCAGAGATGAACAAAAGATTTTAAAAGCAAAGGATCAAACCTACTTAAGGTGGAAAAACACACCTGGAAAAAGTCACTCAAATTAACAGAAAATTATTTGATTATGAAAGATATAATGAAAAATAAACTGTACATTTGTCACATAAGCGACAAATTTGCAGTTTGGTAAATAAAAAAATGAATATAAAAAAAAACGATTCAGTTAGTGACAACAAAATCCCCTGCAGGATTCGAACTCGGGATGTACGCATCACAAGCAACATTTCATCAACTCGGCTATGGAGTATGTTACCTTTTGCCTTCGATAAAGTTATTCCACCTTAAAGATTGTTTTTTATGTTGCTCAAATTCGTATATCTCTTCTTTTTTTTAAGAGAATCGGCTCCTTTTGTCGCTTTTCTGCTATTTGAAATAGGCATCTGATATTATTTTACCTCAAATATCCATAAATGCGATACACGTATCTAGAACCAGTTGATCATTTCCAGTAAAGACAATGTTGTAAACTAAATCTCTATATATATTTTTAATGCACTTCTTTCTCTTGACATTAGAAATAAACACTATCTAGAATATATCCTTGTTACTCAAAATAGGAGCAACATATGCAGGCAAAAAGTCGTGTTTCATATTAGCATTTACCTATGACTGTAGTAACCTCTAATGATACATCCTCTAATGATATAAAGTTGCATTAGTGGACATAATCGTAATCGATAATGAATAAATTTTATCATTAAGGTACTAAGTACTACATAGCCGTCCATTTTTGATGCACTTTCAGGCTCGGATCCAGGATTTTTTCCGGGTTGGGGGGTCAAACCTTTTCACAATAATGTAATATCAGTCAATTCATTTTTCTTATAAATCGTTACATTGTAATTTTTTTATCCCCCTAGGTAGACCCCCCCCCTCCCCCACTCCCCGACCCCCTTTCTAGATCTGCTCATGGCTTTCAAAATTATATAACAAATGGTCAAAATTTTAATCAACTATTGATATGAAATAAAAAAAAAAAACCGCAAAACTTGTAGAACATAAATTGTAATGATGATAAAGTTCCTATTGTATCAGTAAGTGGACTTGAATCATTAATTGTACCCCTCTGTTTATATCTCTATTGACTGAGGATAGTGTATTAGATGGATTTTTAACAAAGTAGACAATTGAGGACAAGTACAATGTTGACCAATAATAACGAATCTTTATATTGCTTAAGGCCAAGTGGATAGATTTGCCTAGACTATCTACTGGACAAGTCATGCTCTTATGCGTGCCACTCTGTCTACTTCTCGCTCTGTTATTTATGAAAAGTATGAGATAGATTATTTAAAAAATAAAATTTAAAAGAGTACACCATTGATCAATAATGATATATATTTATACCTGTATTGCTTTAGTCCTAGTGGATGGTGTTGCCTAATGGACGGATTTCAACCATTAATGATACAATTCCATGTAGGAAGAGGTACATTTAAAATGCAAAATTTAAAATAGTACTATATAGGATAGATAATTGTATCATTAACGGTTGAAGTTCATCCTCTAATGCAATAAAAATTATATCATTAAAGGTCAACGATGTACTTATTTTGGAGTTTTAACTTATATCATTAGTGGACGTGAATTTTGACCCTTAATGATATAATTTTGAAATTATATCATTAGTGGACGGTAAGGTAGTTCGTTAATGATAAAATTATATCATTAACGGTCAGAAGTCTGACCACTAATGCAACTTTATATCATTAGTGGATACTGTATCATTAGAGGTTGCTACAGAGCCTCCTCTATTGCTACCGGTCAGCTTGCATGTAAAAATGACAATAACAAACCGTCAACCATCTCAAAAATCCATAAAACGAAATCCAATTCAAAGCAGAGCAACACGTACCTCCAAGATAGAGGTAGGATCAGGTGTCATGGAGGAGTAAGCATCCTCTGCTGACCGGTCACACCCGCCGTGCGCCCAACGTCATATCGGTGAAAATGTCATTATTGGGAGAAATGTCGTAATTTCGGAAAAATATCATGATCGAGAAAAACGGAGAAAAATCCGTGGACAATTCGGTATTCAATCAATAGTCTAGAGCAGAGCAATCAGGGACCTCTTGAAAAGCTCAGAGGCAGGATCAGGTGCCATGGAGGATTGAGCATCCTCTGCTGACCGGTAACACCCGCCGTGTGCTCTTTCTCGTAATCGGGATAAAACGGAAAAGTCCGAAGACAATTAGTACTTGTATTTGCTGACAAGGTCGTTGTATCGACCATAGAACTTACAAAAAGATGACTTCAAACGAGACTGTTGATAGTCCTGTTTTATCAACTTGTATGTAAGTAGCTTGCCTCGCCTTGAAACGTTGATATTAAGCTTTGCAGATTTGACGGACACCACCTAGTGGCTAAATTTTGCAATATTCATTTAGGATTAATATTTCAATATTATTATTCAAATTAATAACTTATTTGAAATTAAAAAATATACAATTAATAAAACTATACATATGGCAATTAATAAATATAATTTCGTTAATTTTGTTTCATGCGTCAAATTCACAATTAGTATGAATATGCATGAGTTTAATGAATATTGATGATTAGGGTTTACAATTGTATCTGGTTATTTATACCTTTTATACAGCATCCTGCCCGTGACGTCAAAATATAAGTTAAGAACCAACTAGTGGTGGACGAAATATTGAACAGATATTGGATTCAATGAATAAACATGGCGTGGTTCTTTGTTTCTATCGTATATCGTATGATAAATTATCTCCGGCAGAGACATATCTGTCTAATATGCTGCACCCTCTTCCGCATCTATTCTATTAACATGATTAATCAACAAGCTGAAGTACTGCACTGTGAAGCTTGAACATTTTCCAAAATACTGTGAACCGGGATCGTACTATAGCATGTTTTCGTTTACTAGTTTGAATTCACTAAAATTCTTACGAATACTTTGAATTCGATTTTTACTATAATCAGTAAAGTGTTTGGCATGCATATTAAACCTATTATAAGGATAATAAAACAAATATAATAGATATTCAGATTTAATTCTTTAGAGGAAAAAAAAAAAAAAAAAACACAAAAAAAACCACCAAAAAACCCACAGTCAGTGGTGTCACTTGAAAGGTGTCTAGGTAGAGGCCTGTATGACAGGCCAGCGCTGTCTATATCAGGGTGATTTGAGAAGTTAGCATATTCTTTTCAACCTGTCAGATGAAAATGTTGAGCGTGAAATGTGTATAAACATTTGACAGATATTTTGAAAAGTAAATTACGAGGGTA
>WFKH01011925.1:10334300-10351216 GCA_016163765.1 Magallana hongkongensis | reverse complement strand
AAATAAATAACAAATCTTATAACATATGAAATCTTATAAACTATGGATAATGGAAATTTACTGAAAAAAATAGGTTATTTTTTTTTTCATTTTGCAATCAAATTCATTTACGTTGTTAATTTTATTTTTATTGATTTATCATAATTCATTGTTTGATCACATGCTGCGCTCGCCCCAACGGTCGCACCGTAAAACATATTATTCGGATAGACTGATATGTGAAACAATATCGAGGACAACTTACTTAAATTGCATATTTAAAGTGAGTAGAACTTAAAAAGTAAGACATTAAATACTAATATTCCAACGACTCTGGTTCTTTCCTCAATGAATTTTTCGGCCATATTTTAATTTTAAACTATCAATATCACTAAAAACTAATATCAATTACAAAGTTGCCAATCATATTTAACAAAAAAAAAATACCAATTTAATGTTTTGACATTTTGTCAGGGGTACGATTTTAATCGGCATTGTAATTTCATCTGTGTTGTTGATGAGAAGATATATTTTACTTAGAAAATGTTTAAGATTTCATAATATTTTATTTCGTAATTATCAATTTTTTCTATTTATCAGAATAAATATTTGGAAGATTTGTTAAGTCAATATGTGATTTTTTACTGTTAGATAAATGAAAACAATTGTGAACAAAACATGTGAGTATTTCTGACGCAACATTCAAATAGTCTACCGAACAAAAATAAAATAAAGACGTTAAGCAGATTACATTTGTTGTCAAGGTTTGCTCGCTGCTGACTAAGCTCCATAGAAATTTATTGCAGCTTAATTGATCTACTATAAAATCAAATCGAGATTTTTATTTTAAACCAATAAACAGCAACTTACACAACTCATTCCAATATTAAGATGCTTTATACAGACGTGGTTTACAAACTGGAAAAGATTGAAAATTCAAACAATGCCGAGAGTTGCGTTTGTGATAATGCTCTTTAAAATAGAGAAAATTAAGATGTCACCTGAAAAACCTTGCTGATATAAAGGGATATATTTTTGCAAGGTTTAACACAATACGATTAAGGTATCAGATGTACAATTGACCAAAAAATGATGCCTGGTAAGGTACATATTTTATATACTCATTTGATAGGTTTGAGTATGTTGTTTCTAAAAATATAATTTTTTCCCGCCAAATCACTACGGGGAAGTAATCCTAGGGCTGCAAATCATGCACGGTCAAATACTTTGTTTCTTTGACAAAAACGAGTGTAATCACGATATTTATCAAATAAAAATTTCCAACATATTTTAATAATAATTGTGATATTAATTAATTTCCTTTATTGATATTTTTTTTTTATTTTCAAGAATTTTTTTTTCACAATGACCATGATGGCGTCACGCGATTTTGCAAGTCACATCAGGCAAGTAAAGCGTTACGAACAAAGTGTGCGGGAACCGTGTGAAATGTTTCAACTGAATTCATTTTAAACTGCTTACTTGTAGAAAACAATATACATAGTATAATCTTTTTATCGAAATTGTATTTTTTTTCAGCGAACAAAAGAATAAGTCAATTTTAAATTGAGACTGCCAGTAAAGTCTGTCTATGATGTCTCCGTACCGGTAAAACTATGAAATACACAATGCATCAACATGCTTTATACAGTTATAAAAAAAAAATGACTTTTATAGAAAAAAAATCCAAAGCAACTGTAAATTACGCTGTGACGTTGTAATTAGCATGGATTTTTTACACGACTATATTGTGTACAATTGACACACATAACATCGGACATCAGCTAACTGGCTGAACCTGTCAATCAAATTTTGAGTATTTGATTTCATTGGATGGTGACACTTTATGTCAACAGCAAATTGGAACGAATTGACTTTAAAGCAGCCGGAATCAGTATTTAATAGTATTATTTGAATGATAAAAAATCCAGCAATTTAAGTAAGAGAGAAAAATATACTGTTCAAGCACATAATATGAAATGCGCGAGAAGAAAATTGTTTGGAATCCCGATAAAAAAAATACAATGATTGGAAATTTTATTATTTGACTATTGTCAACTTGATTAACGGAAAATAACCAGTAGATGTTTAAAGCCAATGATTACAATAAACGTGTACAAACAATTTTACTAGGAAATCCGTACGTATGGTACTTATTAAAATTACTTAGTGGTAAATACGCGTTATACAAATGTTGGGTCCGAAATATTCTGTAGTTACTATGTATAGTAAAATAAGGTGTACCAAAAATTTAACAAATTAAATAGTGTCATACAATTACCGGATAACCCTAAATTTCATGTAATGCACAGTCACAAAATCTTCGAAATCAATAATTAAAACGATTTATTTTTCAACGGAATACGTGCGCTCTGCAAACTTTACTCTATAAATAAGGGTTTTTTTTTTCTTCACGTTATCACAAGAGCGCCGCGGGAAAAAAATATCGTCATACAAGGCAAACGACGTAAAGTTGCTACAACGTCATAATCAGCGTACAGAGAAAAAGTTAAAATATTTTGTTTAAAAATTTTGTAAAAGAAAACTTGCTTGACTTTATCAATCAGTTGTTGATTCTTTACTGTTTATTATGTTAAATCAAAAATAGTTCGACATTTTGAAAATTTATTTCAATCTCCATAATCTACCGAGCTCATTCCGGAAATTCCCGAGCTCTCAGGCTCAATTGTACATCCGATACCTTAAAATAATTAGATGAAACTATTTTTAAAAGAACTGAACACAAGCTCAAAAAACCAGAAATGATAGACAACATAATAAGGTATATTCATAATATAAAGAATTGAAGAAAATCATGAGAGTAGTTTTCCTATTTGGTATATCAAAGCGTGATTGGTCAAACATAACAATAAAAAAATCATAAAACATAAAAATAGAATAAAAATCTCGAGGAACTTCATTTCCGTTTAATTCTCTATGGATTTCAAGGTTATATTTCTTGTTATTATAATTATTTTGAATCGTTTTATAGCTTACATAGTATTTTGTTTTAAATAGAACCACTAGACTGCAAGGCACTATACATGAATGGCAGAAGACAATCCGGTGTGTACACTATTTACCCGTGGGAGAGGTTTGACCCTAATTACCGTCCTGTCCAGGTCTACTGTGATATGGAGACAGAGGGAGGCGGATGGACGGTCAGTATTTACTCTTACAAAATAAATTAAAAAAAACTTGTATTCTTTAAATAAAACGGAATTTTGTGTTTGTGGGTAAATGTGAATGTTTTATATTACTATTATTATTCAGTGTAATGGAGGATACTGAAATATCCGGAAAAAAGTATTAAAAGGTCAAAAATTAGGAATCGCCTGAATACTGAAAAGAAAGAAAATAAGTTTAAACTATATAAAGATTTTGCCAACCCCCCCCCCCCAAAAAAAAAACCCCAAACAACCCAAAAACAAAAAACAAAACAAACAAAACAAACCACACACACACACACACACACACACACACACACACACAAGGAACAAATAATTTTTTTCTCTTACCAGGTTAAAAGTCTAATGTTTGATATTATAGTTTATGCATGTAGTTAAGATAATTTAGATGTGAGTATATAATCAATTTCTTTATCATCTAAATTTGTTGATATTTTGATAGTAATAAAAAGTATCAAACAATGTTAAAAAATATATTGCATATCATTTCATTTGATTCATCAAGTACACATGCTTTAAATCCTTTTCTGTTATAATTTTACTTTTAACTCTTTACTCTTAAATGCAATCAACTAAGTTAACCCTAAATTAAGATATCTATATAAAGTTAAGGAGATAAGGTTTTTTTTGCAGGCAATACAAAGACGAGTTAACGGAGAAGAAAGCTTTAACCGTAGTTGGGCCGAGTACAAAGGTGGATTTGGATCACCATACAGGGATTACTGGATTGGTAATGAACACAATTTTTCGATTTTATGAAAATACATCGACAATACTATCACTTCATGTACACATATTTCTTCTACTTATATTTTTAGTATAAAAAAAACATATCATGAGATTATAACTTTACATGCAAAAAAGAACATTTTGTTTTAAATGCAGTTTAATAGGAAACTGGTTTTTTGATTACCTCAAGGTGTTTGTAGTTTAAATTTTATTTTGATTGCGTATTAATTTTTTTGCCACTACACTACACTGCTAAATACTAAATACATAATTATGCAATGATAACGGAAAACTCGTTTACGATTTTATAACATTTAACTTGTAAAATATCAACATTTCCTTTCTACAGAGACGAGTTCGATTCGAGTGCGCATCAATTCGCACAGGTTTTAATTTGCATTATGTGCACGTGGTTGACTCAAAAGTAATTTGTTCTTTGGACATAAACTAACATAATAAGTAACATGTATGAGTTGATATTTTATGAAATATTGACATATTTTGCGTAAAATGCTTAAATGATGTTTACACTAACTTCAGTTTTCGGTGTTGTAAATTATGCATAAAGCCGTAAAAAAAAACAAGCTTGCAAATTTTAGATGGATATGAATTTTGTCAAGGAGACATTTAAGGTGACATTAAAAATATAATTACACTGTATATGAATCTGTAGGAAAGCCATACAAAAAACATAAAAAAAAAGATTGTAAAACGTCGGTGCATTTTACGATAAATCAACAAATTCCCATAAGATCCAATGTCACAACTGTTCACTGTAGACTTTTTGTCAATCTTATTGAAATATTAATTCAATACTGGCGTTGCAATGCCTGTTTTGATAGACTAAGTTAATGTAAAACAGTACGACAATTGCAAGATTTAAATCCGCTTTAAATATAGCTAAAGTAAACTGATGAGCTTTATTCAAATCATTATTAATTATAGTGTAAAAGTCAGAATCATATTAACTGTATTTATAAAGATGTTCAAAAGGCAATCAATATTCATTTTATTCATTAAAAAATGGGTTTCTTCATAGTTAATTATTGCTGACAAAAAAGAATTACATGCATCTTGTTCGACTTAACAATATGTTCTGATACACTTTATTTAGCTAGGGTAAGCTTATGTTGTTAAACATATTTAAATATTTAAAAATCATTTCTCAGATTTCATACATCTGTAGGGAATTTTTATTCACCAGGTAATGATATTAAGAGACCGCAAAAATAATACCAAGCGAATAGCCATTGATGAAAAAATCTCAATTTTTATATTTTGTAGTATATAGACTCAATAAAACATTACAATAAAAAAACCAAAAACTGTTCATTCATTTCAAAGGTAACTATAAAAACTAGATAGTGACACTTGATTTTATGTATAGGCAATACACCGTTCCTTTTTTAATTTTTCTAATGTAAAAGACTAATTAAAAGAAATGTGTTTCATACCATTGTAAAGAACTACATATTAAAAGTTCAAAACAGAATAAATATGATGCAAAAAATTAAAGCTTTTTTCCGATAGTTACTTGTGTTAATTAAATTTATTTTGAAAAAACCATGTACATCGTGTCAAAAATTGTCGCTGGTGTTAATATGGAACAGAACAAGAAACTATAAGAATTGATATTGTCTCATCAAACCTATGGACTGTTACTACTGTATTTGATCAATAAAAGCATAATTTACATTTCACCTGTTTTATTTGAGCAGTTTCTCTTTATCTTGTTCGTTGCAATATTTATATATTATATTATATTATAACATTTCAGGAAACGATGCCATACATCAGCTAACAAAGAGACGAAATTCGTCATTGCTTGTCACAATTACGCCACTGAACGGTGGTTCTGTATCATTCAAGATGTATCATCAGTTTTACGTTTTTGGCGAGGACCAGAACTATACACTTCAACTTGCAAACCCCGGAAATGGAAGCTTAGGTACATGGAACGGAAATGTCATTAAATATCTTTGAATATCGCCGAAGCAGATAGTTGATTTTTAGGTCACCTAAGTAAACTCAGGTGACCTATTGCTATCTGTTTCCGTCCATCGTCGGGCGTCGTGCGTCGTCCGTCGTGCGTTAACAATTTTACATTTTTAACTTCTTCTTAAAAACTACAATGCCAACTGTTTCTATTTTTGAAATTCATGGCCCCTGGGTCAGGGGTTCAGGCTCTAGGGTGGGGCCAATATATAGTAAAAATGTATTAAATCTTAGAAAATCTTCTTCTCTACTCCCATAGATATTTGTTAAAAACTAAAAACATGGTTATGATGTCCGTGAAGCTCTCTACTAAAATTGTGAAATTTATGGTCCCGGGGTCAGGGGTTTAGGCTTAAGGGTGGGGCCATTACGCTATATAGTAAAAATGTATTAAATCTTAGAAAATCTTCTTCTCTACTCCCATATATATTTGTGAAAAACTAAATGCATGGCTATGATGTCCATGAAGTCTTCTACCTAAATTGTGAAATTCGTGACCCCTAGGATAGGGGTTCAGGCCCTAGGGTGGGGCCTAGGGTATAGCCATTTGGAAAGAGTTCAAGGGGGGGGGGGGTAACAGTTAATGGAGTTATTTTCCCTTCCTTCTTCCTAATGGAGTTATCTTCCTTCTTTTGTTCATATTTAGTAATTAATCATTGAATATAATGCAATTATAAAGAAGTTGTATGATCAAAAGAGTTATGCAAGGATTTTTATCATTTTAAACAGAAATAGTTTTTGAACTTTCAAAATAAAAAAATAGACTTGTAAACAGTAAAGAAATAATTGGCTAACTAAAATCACTGATACAAAGGTAACATGATTTTGGTATAAATGCCAGATGGTGATTGTCAATGAAGGTTGAATATTCAAAAACTGGAACAGGAGAAGTGAGTAACTCATGATAGCTTTTATAGCTGGTGTTTTTTCATTTGTATAAATGCCCCAGGGGATGGGGGATTGGAGGTTGTTTTAGATAAAACATGTATAATAGCCACCTTGTTTTAGCTTTTCTGTGAAAACATATACACCTAAAACCTATCCTGAAAGTTAATAAATATGGGAAAATTATTTTCTATCAGACTCTTGCATCTTTTCAGTATCAGGTTATGCACTCTTTTATGATCTTTAATTTTTTTGCTAAAATTATAGGACCTGGTTTGATAGTCCTTTTTGAAAAATTTCAGGCAGGGAGATGGTCGTCATTACAAATTAAAAATGTTCTACTCCAGAATAAAACTTAATTAAATGCATACTAGACTTTGACCCGTGCGTACACGGGTTGAAATTGCATATGATATCGGACATTTACGAAATAGATACATCGACACACCGTATTGTTGACATTTACATACATTGTAACAAAGCTTAAAGCCTACAATAATGCTATTAATTTCACTACATTCTGCTTAGTTTGAATAATCTAACTGTGTTTCGGGACAGGCCTTCACCACAGTTAAAAAGCCTCCCATTTACCCGTAGTGTAGCAAACAATTGCAGAATCGCTCCGAAACGACTTTGGAGAAAACTAATGAAGTTGCATTGAAAATAACAGTCAAATTATTCATTACAAACCATTTTTAGGCTGTAAATACCTTTCATCTAAAAATTTAATCCATATAAATGAAGAATTCAACACTTTTTCACCAAAGGTTTTTACTCACTTCAAATTTACACACCATATTGACATTAAGAACTCTCGGGATTTTTCATATTAAATGCACTGAGTTAGAGTAATCTCCCAAACTTTCTTTGATGAACGAATATATAGCAAATTTTCAATGAAGATTTACAATACACATATTTGTAATATCGTTTCAGAGTTTATCCATGCAAATGTGATATTGTATTGTGGAAACATAAACTAAAGAGCCACCCATGATTTAGGGCGAATGTAATGCGCATGCGCAAGATTGTAAAATCCAAAAAATCAAGATGATTTCCGGATTTTTAAAAGGAATTTTCGTTGATTATTAATTAGTGAAGCTTGATTGAGAAAAAATAAAAACAAATTGGTAAGCTTCAAGTACCAATGATGTTTAAAATATATATAACAAAAGACAGTACTCTTCCGATTTCTCGGTATTAAAGCCAAAAAATTCGAGTCTATTATTTTAATATAGTAGTATAGATATGAAACTCCTTGACAAGTTTGTGTATGGGTTATGCTACTCAGGTGACCGTTAAGGCCTATTGGCCTCTTGTTGCCTTATAAATTTTAATAAGAAATACCCACGGCGGATATATAAGATCCTTTTACGCTGTATGCCACGGAGACCTAAACGAGTCTATTCATAAATTTAAGACAAAACGACTGTAGTATTTCTAAAGTTGAAGTGTTCTGTAGATATATTTCCTGAATTATAGTTTAATTAATATTTAGGAATTTATACAGATATTTCCCTGCTACATAAGATATATAGCTTTGGTGTGACCCGCAATTCGCAGCCTTACTGTATTATTTTATACAAACTTTTAACTTAGAGTGAGAAATATCTGTACAAATTTTGAGTTCCCCAACTAATAAATTTTTAATTAGGCAATAAATACCAATATTATTAAACGCTGTCAAATAACTTAAATCTATAATAATCATTTTTAAATACCAATCTATATTATATCACGTAAATACAATTGCAACGCTTAATAAAACTAAAACATTATAAATCCTTGTCATGTGGGTACACTTCACACAATGCGCAATTAGATGAACACTAGTATGCGTTTTTATTTTGTTGCGGTTTTTTTTTAAATCAATAGGTCTTTTAGTGGCTCGATTTTGTAGACGTATGTTCGAAATACCGACGATATAAACATAAACCTGCTGTTAAAATAAATGTTTTTGAGGGTTTTTTATATTTATTATTCGAATACATTTGGAGTATTGTCATTTTTTCATTTTAATCACCGAACATGTATCGCTGCTGGTGGACAATCTGTCCCCGAGGATACTTGTCGTTCGGTACTTCCTCTTTCATGAGCAGTACGACATATAACACTACCATACTGGGCATTACTGGCAGACGCGTCCCCCAGTATAATAAGGCGTCACTCCTCAGAGTCTATAAGGGACAGAGACTCTAGGAGTTTACTTGGTGTCCCTCGGATTGTTCTTAGGGATATTAAAGATATGTCATATGTTCAGTCAACAGATTCCCAGTTTTGGTACAAAAACAACAACTCCTTTAATGAATTAAAACGATGCCATGTTTCTCTCACAGATATATTTGCAGATTCTGATCCTATGTGTTCTATTTCTAAATGTTCTGCCAAAAACTGTAAAACCTGTGACATTTTTATCAAAAGAACCTCTTTCAAGCAAGCAATCTAACTGGGAAAAGTTTAAGTACCGGAACGTGCGATAATTTGAACTGTAAAACCTCTAATGTTGTCTACGGAATTGAATGTACCCTTTGTGGACTCATCTATGTTGATGAAACCAAAGGTTCACCGAACAAACGTATATCAGGTCATAGATTTCAAATCAATAACGGCGGTCAGCAACTTTTATACAAACATTTTAATTCCCCTGATCATTCTGTTTTGTCTATGAAAGTTAGAATTCTAGAAAATATTTACCATCATACCGATAGCCCATCACTGAGTACGCCATTCTGTAGACAACAAGAAGAACTTTGGATAAGAAAACAAGGTACGGCCTTTCCGTATGGATGCAACGATAATGTTGAAAGTGTGGGTAATCGTTGAAGTCCACAGTGTACCAATGTTAATGTAATGGGACTTTTTAACAACACGAAGAGACGTAGGCGTAGTCATTGACATCGGTCTTATAACAAACCAATTATACACGATGTTTCCTTTGATTCATTATTACCTTATGTAAATAAACAATTGGGTCTCCATTACATTCGCACCAAACTTTACTCTGTTCCTTTGAAAGAGTTAAACAATCTTCTTGAAAAAGTCAAGAAAAAGCCACTTTTTGATTTTTCTACACCGGAATACAGACTCGGTTCATTGATTATGGATATTGCTTATCATCGGCTTTTTAAACCTACTCAAACAGAAAATACTGCTCATGTACAACGTTATTTTTTCAAACTGCAGTATGCCAATAAGGGAATAGATGCCGTTAATATAAGCAATATTCCTAATCACAAAAAAATCAGTCCTGCATTCCGCCATATTTCAAGATAAAGTCAACCCCTTGTATTTCCTACAATTATACTTCAACCATTGCTTCCAAACTCTTCAATTACAAACAAACTCTACAAGACCTTGATATTGAACATCTGAAAGATAATCCTCCAACGTGTTCATGTTCTTCTTCACTCTACAACTATAGTCCTGCTGGACACGTCATTACTGGTGATGTTAATTTTGATTAAGAACGAAGACCTAAGATGACTTATTATGAACGGAGCAAAATTTAAGGAGCCTAGATCTTTTACATGGCGTCGTAATTTTATACATATCATGAATTCTGTTGAAGATTACGCCAAGCGATGGGCAAAATCTGAAAAAGAAGACATTGATACTTTGTCAGAGTGGGTTAAAAGAATCAGGTGTATATTAAAATCTCGTATTAAACGACTGAGAGGTCAAATGAAAACCATCTATCCATCTGTTTTCAATAAAGCAGAAGTGAGGAAAGAACTAGAAAGATTGCACGATGAATATTTACTGGTCCCTGCTGATAAGGCAAGTAACAACATTGACATCGTTTGTAAGGCACATTATATTAATTGCATTTTCAAAGAACTAGGTTACGATTCTACACATGTTAATCCTACCTACACCCATAGCAGCCTTTCCAAGCAGGAAATACTTCAAAATCATAAATCAGTTATGGATATCTTTAATATCCACAATAAACGAAATGAATTTGATTTACCTTATTTGTACTGGATTCCAAAGCTTCACAAAAGTCCTTACAAATAAAGATATATAGCAGGTTCCAGTAAATGTTCTACCAAACCTCTCTCTTTACTCCTCACTATAATTCTTACAGTAGTGAAGGATAAACTTCAAGAGTACTGAACAACAATATACTCCAAAAGTGGTGTAAATCAGATGTGCATACTAAAAAACTCTAAAGAATTTTTCGAAACTTTGAGGTCACAAAATCTAACCAAAATCAATAGCATTAGAACGTACGATTTTTCAACGCTTTATACAACCATTCCCCATGACAAATTAAAATGTAGGCTTTTTGATATCATCGACAGTTGTTTCTTCAATAAAAATGGAAGTCGTAAAAATGCTTAACTTGTCATTGGAAATCTAAAAAACTATTTTGTTAAAAACCATTCTAATTGCACACACAAGTACTCTGAAGTTGACATTTAAAAGATGCTTGAGTTTCTGATAGGCAACATCTATGTAGTTTTTGGAAATCAATTCCCATGGGTACCAATTGTGCCCCATTGTTAGCAGACCTATTTTTGTATTCTTATGAAGCAGAATTTATTCAAAAACTCGTACGTGTAAAAAATAAATCACTCGCTGTGGCCTTCAACTCAACGTTCAGGTATATCGACGACGTATTATCAATTAACAATTGTGATTTCCATACTTACGTTGACTCGATATATCCCAGTGAACTTGAAATAAAAGATACCACAGAGTCTGCGTCATCTGTTTCATATTTGGATATTTTCTGGAAATAGACATTGATGGTAACCTAACAACAAATCTTTATGATAGACGCAATGACTTCATTTTTTCTATAGTCAACCTTTCTTACCTATGTAGCAATATACCTTCATCACCTGCATATGGTGTTTTTGTCTCTCAGTTAATTCGATTCGCATGAACAGTTTCTAAGGCGAGGCAAGCTATTGACAAACAAGTTGATAAAACAGGACTATCAACAGCCTCGTTTGAAGTCATCTTTTCGTAAGTTTTATGGTCGATACAACGACCTTGTCAGCAAATATAATCTTCCACTGAGTCGCACGCTGACTGACGTTTTTCATACTAATTGTTAGAACATAATTATTCACTCTATTGTCTACGGACTTTGCCGTCTTTTCTCGATTACGACAAAGAGCACACGGCGGGTGTGACCGGTCGGCAGAGGATGCTCACTCCTCCTAGGCACCTGATCCTACCTCCATCTTTCTGGAGGTCCGTGTTGCTCTGCTTTTAATTTGTATTTAGTTTTTTGGATTTTTGAGATGGTTGACGGATTGTTATTGTCATTTTTCATTAAAACAATCTTTATCGAGAAGCATGAATTCTTCGCATATGCCATATATGTACTTTATGAATTGTGGAAAGGGGATTAAATAAATTAAAGGAACACCAAACGTGATTTAATAAGATGTCATTTTAGACACCAGCGGTCGAAATGTAGGTGTAGGAGTATCTTCTTTACAACATCTAACGTTTACAGAATCAACTTGATTCGCCGCAATTAACTTTTTGTCGAACGGAGTTAGTACTTTGACGCTGAAAGATTTAAATAGTTTGTAATCGGTGTTACCGTTGGACCGAGCCCAGATTATACTGCAATTTGATTATTTTGTAGAACAAACTTGATCTGAAACGCGCACATTAAATCATAAGCCAAAGTTAAAATAAACGTCGCGTGCTCAGTCCACATTATGAGGTTATGTTTCATACGTAAAACGTAAATTTAAAGCTTTGTCTTCGGTAATACCCGGAAAAAAGAATTTGATTCCGAGAAGTCTTTATTTCTTCTTTCAATGCTTATAATTTTTCTATGTTGATGTACTGAATTTCTTCTACTTTATTTAGTCTCTAAAAAATCGTTTCCTTGATGTTAATGACTTTATTTTTTCATCTAATAATTTAAGACATACGTAAAACTATTTGTATTTCTTGATTAAAGCACTAATATGTTTTACGGCGCTACCGTTGTGGCGATCGCAGCAAGAATTACACATACGTACAATGCATCATTGTCAACTTAGTGATATTTTGATAGTTGTCATCAAAGAATTTTTTTCAGAGAGATAGAGAAAGAAAATTATAGAATATTTTTAAGTTTAAAAAATCCTACAAAATACATATTAGACATGCTTCCCCTTAAACCGTTCTTTACATTTGGAGAAAATTGATCAGTCTGTAAAATGTAATTTGTGTTTAATTTGGTCAGAAGTGTAAAGTGTAAATACAGTGCATATATTTTTTTTGTACCTTATTGTTATCTGACATTTATTATTATTTTTATTATTTTATTATTTTCCTGATTCATAGTTTTTTTTATTTTGGCATACGTTGTATCTGTGCCCCCGTCCCTGTTTGTAGGTGTGTTTCCCATTTTCCCATTTGTTCCAATATTTCCCATTTTCCAATTAAATGGTTAGACAATAGCATTATCTGCATAGATTTTTAAACCGTTTATTTGTTCTCTGTATTCTATATATTTTTTAGTTCAAAATTACTTTTTTAATTTCCTCCCTATATATTTATACTTACTGTTCATACACCCAAAATAAGCTTAACTCTTGCTTGTATGTATAATTATATAATCTCAATATCAAAATTAAAAAATAAAACACAAAAAAGCCTAGAAATCTTCTAAAGCAGGTATCGAAGTTGATACTGAAATAGCTATAGTACACGCATTACAGATGTTTGATCCACCTCTAAATTGAACGCGGAAAATTAGTGCGAGATCACTGTGACGTCACACGTTCAAAGCAATATACTCATTTGTTTACGTATCTCGACTCAAATACGAAGGAATGGAAGCAAATCTCTTGTGTCTTATCAAAGCTTGTGCGCTACCCAAAACGTGTTTTCAAACATTAAGACACCGTTAATGACGAGTTAAATGTAAGCCATTTTTGGCATAGCACCACGGGAAAAAATTACAGAGCCCTATAGGACGTAGACACAAAATTGTTCTTGATGAATCTATAGGTTTAACTCGTTCTTTTTCCCGCGCACACTGGTTCTTAGAGCTCGCTTCGCTCGCCGGCGCTGCGCCGGCGAGCTGCTCTCGCTATTAAGAGTTGTATTGTTTGCACAATCAATAATTATCATCTTAAAATACTTTTAATTAAAGATTTAAAAGTTTTTGATGAAGATTAAGGGCAAAAAACATCGACAAGCTAACTTTTTTTTACGAAATGGCGGCCAATATTGCGGCGCCCAGGGCTGGGATTATTTTTTTTGGCCCTTAGTACGGCTGATTAGACTTTAATTTTTAATTGATTTTTCTTGCATATACATGTTAACAGTATGCTTCGCCCGCCTCTCGCTGCCCTTGGTAATATTCATATTTGCAAAAAGGATAGAAGAGCTAAGGGCAAAATCGACCCACGTTAAAGATAAATGATATTGTTTTAATATGTTGGGGATATTTATTTCTCAAAATTAGCATCGAATTGTTCCAATAAGCCAATATAAGTTTAAAGAAATGACCACTTCAAAGTTCCAATGCGTTAAAAGTTGGCATTATTACTAAAAATTTTGATGCGTAACTCTTATTAAGTTTTATAATCTTAAGATGTTTTTAAACGTTTTTGTAACAGTTATGTCAGACTTAAAACAATTTTTATTTTAAGTAAACCATTTGAATATTTTGTGTGATCTAATCATTGAAATTAAAAAAATATTATCTTATAACAGCAGGACAAATAAGGACATTTCATCGGAAGAAATAGTTTGATTGTTACCAAATATTTTTTTTTTAGATGATTGTCTGCTATATCTTCCCTGTTGCAGAATGCGAGGAATGCAGTTTAGTACATATGATGCTGACAATGACTGGCATGCTTCCAACTGTGCGGGTGTCTATTTAGGAGGCTGGTGGTTTAATTATTGTCATCATGCCTTTCTTAATGGTCCTTGGTTCCCGAATTTCTGGATGTATCCTTGGGGTTCACAATATAAACGTGGGACGAACGTGAATGGAACATCGATGTTGATAAAATAGATTTTAGATGAAATATGAAAGCAAAAAAATACCACCAGGAAACATTATGTTTGCCCTTACTTTTAAAATAAACTGATGTTTGTTTTCTATATACAAACTTGTTTTGAAGTAAACGGCACACTGTTTATCCTTTTAAAATACAAAAGATCAAATATTTAGTTGATTTGGCTTTTTAAAATCCACAATTACGTAACATCGGAGTACACTGTTATGTTGTTGCAGTAAGTAATGTATAACGAATATTTTTGCGTCGGTAGCATAACCAACTGTTCTTTAGGTTCTGTTTTATACTGTTAGTGTTGACACTTGTCTTGAAAAGGTAATATGTATACCAGATGAACAGTTCATATCATATTAATTATTCACGTTTTATAAACAATTGTAGTTATTTGTGCATTCAATGTTTTTTCAAAACTATGTTTAAGTTCTTTTCAGTATTTTGTTACGTTTTTTTGACAGTGGTACATACACATTGGAAAATTTGATAATAGGGATATCCAAAGGCTAGAAAATTTCATCTTCTCTTCACAAAACAAAACATCTGCAAAGTAAAATGAAAGCTTCAAGGCTAAATGTTAATATCATTAGGAAATCTATAGCCAGAAAACTATTTGCTTCTGAAAAACTGTAATTATTATCTGTTTCAACGTTTGGAACGTTTACAACCACCTGTGTTCTTTCCTTAATGTCCCTGTCTCTTATTTTTGTTTTGTATCCATACAATTTGTCTCTATCTAAAATAATATTTTTTTTACATGTTTATACCACCTCTTGTTTAATTATATTGTAACTTTTCTAGTTAGTATTATGTATATGTACATACATTATATTTAGATATTGAATGTACCGATTAAACAAATACTTTAAATGTATATGTATACTGTGCAACTTTATTCTTTTGTTCATGCGCTGTGCTTTTTCTTTTTCTTTTGCTTAAAGAATATACGATCTTTAAGCCACCGTTAAGTCCCCTTTAAGCAAAAGCTTATAGGTTCCTAAAGACCTTAATGTCCAAACTTCTTTAAGTCACCTTTAAGCCACATTTAAGTAATCTTTAAGCTATTTTTAATCATCTTTAAGTGGCAGTTATGCTCCTTTTAAGTTATCTTTTATACTTTAAGTTCCCTTTAAGTCAACTTTGATCAAGCTGAACAGTTTCATAATATATTCATAAATTAATAAATGCAAAGACTCTTGTGTACGGGTGGGAGGGGGTGATCCGAGTGATGATATACCTACTCTAAAAGAGGAGGGGTGTTCCAGGCGGTTTTAATTGTCAACACACACCACGCAGAAACTGATATCTACATCTTTTTTACACTGCTCCAATATACACTGATCGCCGATATAAAATTTCTTTTTTTTTTTGGTTACAAAATTATTGTAGCGGCAAGCACAGTCCCTGTCTCTAAATTTGCGCATGAAATTACTAGTATATTAAAGTATGTTTGTTTCCTATTATAAACTAATCGGTTTAAGCTCTCTCTCTCTCTCTCTCTCTCTCTCTCTCTCTCTCTCTGTCTCCTTGGTAATTAATATTTAATATTTGACTAAGTTATACTTATTCAAAGACCATCAATTGTTGCACTGTTAGCAAACAATATTTTAAATTCATAATTTTCATTGAACCGAATTCAAAATTCATTATTACAAATCTACACCGATTCGATTTTATTTAGAATTTGTTTTCGTAAAAGAACGCGCATTCGCATAAACTAAATACGATAATGGGTTTATTTCTTTTTTTTATGTTTATTCGGTTATTAAACAAAATAAAAAATAAATGAATAATAAATGATTTAATTTAATAATCAGTTTAAGATAATTATATATTTTTTGAAATTTAAATTATATCTAGGTCTAATTCTAAATCTGCTTTAGATTCATGTTAAAGATGAAAATACCCTCAACTGCCTTTGTTTTATGGGGCGGTATATTGCTAATTCGTTTGGCTAGATATGGTTTTATTCGTTTGTGTATATCTAATTAAAGTCTATTGTTTGTTCAACTTAAGAAAACCCCTGGAACTAACACATAATATACAAGATATACACAACAGGTGTGTCTTGTGCCCAAGTGCATGTCTAGGTTCCTAACGGTGTTGAAATCTTAGATTGTACGTGTATACGATAAGTCCATTGAATTAAAGTTTT
>WFKH01011925.1:10320137-10334200 GCA_016163765.1 Magallana hongkongensis | reverse complement strand
ATCTTAGATTGTACGTGTATACGATAAGTCCATTGAATTAAAGTTTTTTTTACATTTGTACTAAGTTCTCAAAATATTATTTCCTCACCCTGGGTTTTAAAAATATTACGTCTACAAATCAAAAAATAGATACATGTGTATGAGTATAATTTAGAGGCTAATTAATTACAATAATTATAAATGGAGGTTTTAAATTATTTAAATATATATAAATATGTTTATAAGGGGTAATATAATATGTCACATATCAGGCCCGGTACATCATATGTACATGTATATGTATACATCATTTGCAATTGCCACATGCTGAAAATAGTACGTCACTGGTAATTGGTTTGTTTGTTATAGAATTGATAGTTTAAATATCATGTATACATTTTAAAAAGATAGTCTTTAATGTGCATTTAAGCACTTTTAAGCCAACAACTAACAGCTAACAACTTTGGGGGTTGGTGGTTTAATAGTTGTCATTATGCCTTTCTCAATGGCCCTTGGGTCTCGAATTCCTGGGATTGTCCTTGGGTTTCATAATATTGGAGAGGAACAGAGGTTAATGGAACATCAATGTTGATAAAATAGCTTTAAAATAAAAAAACAAAACCATCAGCAAATATCATTTTTGCCCTTATTTTTAAAATATATTCATGCTTGTATTCTTTATACAAACCTGTTTTGAAGTAAACGGCAAACTATTTCTCCTTTTGAAATCTAAAAGATCCAATATTTGGTGTTTTGGCTTCTTATATTCCACAATTACCTAACATAGAAGTTTACTGTTATACTGTTGTAGCCAAAAAATGCCAGATGAACATTTTTGCGTCTGAATCATAATAAAATATTTGACAAATGAGCTAAATGTCTACCCAAGTTATACTCGTACAGCCTGGGTTAGAACAGTTTACGCTTTTATAATCCGCGAAGCGGATAATAAAAAAGCGTACATTGCTCCAATCCAGGTTATACGAGTATAACGTGGATAGATAATGAGTTCATTTCTTATAATTTAATTTTCTATAATTTACTCTACAAATTGAGTACATTTTACTTTTGAAAAGGATAATTTTCTGTTTAAATTTCAAACGTAAGGTCAAGCTGATTAGTACGATTTTGACGTTGGTGCATTGTGACGTGTCTTGTGACGTGTAAACCAGGTTATACAGGTACACAATTATACCAGGTAAGAATCATATATTGCTACGCAGTACGATTGAAGCTGAAACCAATTCGGATGGGAAATTCAAATTGTAAATCGGAAGAGAAATTGCCTCTTATAATTAACCAAAACTATTTAATTATTCACGGTACTCAACAGTATCTGAGATCTGAAAATAGTTAAAACTTACATAATGGTCATCTTGATAAATGGTTCGTTTTATTTCAAGAAAACAAAGGCATATGGCATCTAACATTTTTTTAAATCAGTATTTCTTGATGAAAGAACTTTAAATGTTGTACCTTTCCTGTTTTAATGATGATATCGACTTTTGATAAAAAATATTTGCGGCATTAAATGAATTTATAAACAGCCCTTAGTTAAATATACCTTTAAAGAACGGTCATATGAAAAGTTTGAAGAGGATGAAACTTTGGGGTAAACGAAAATGCTGAAGAAATCAAGAAAAATGCCTGTGTGTCACTGGAACTACTACATACAGATTTCTTTTGAAACGGGCCGCAAGTGCTCTTTTTTATTTTTTATTTAAAACAAGAGGCCCATAGGCCTGACGGTTACCTTAGTACTGTAAACGGCGTGCTCCCGTTTTTCCCATATTTTGGTAATAAGGTACAGAACCATAGGTATGGTTTGTGTTTTGATAACAATTATAGTATACTTTTTATCTGAGATATACCTCTTTTTTTTCAATGCATTTCAAAAAAGAATTTAGTGCATAATGTTACCTGGTGGTGCACTTTCGTAAGATTAATGATTTTAAAATAGCATTGTGATAATACAGTATAGTATTGGTAAATACAGCTACTGAAATACACCAGACACTAGCTACTTGCACTTATAATTTTTTATTCACAATGCAATGCACAGGACATTGGCATTGGTTTGAAAATTGTGAGAAAAAAATATTTAAAAAAAACATTCAAAATTCGTGACGCATCAAATTTTCTTATGACATAAAATGGTTACAGCATGTAAAATATTGACATATGATAATTTCCTTGCTCTTTTGTAGCTTTAAAGCTAGGTATTGAACTAAAATTGAAACATTAATTATGATACAGACAATGACAATTGCTTTATTATCTTACCTGAACAAATCCCTATTCTGTAAACATTTTAGTATTCTAGATTTTTAATAATGTGCAAAACGTGAACAAATCTTATTAACCAACAGGAATAGGTTACCCAAAAGACTCAATTGGCCTTAAAATGTATATATTCACTATATGGTCATATTTGTGACCTCTACCCTAACATAAAAAACTTTAACCTCTGCCCAATAGTCTGTGAAATTCAAAATTTCAGAAAAGAACATTATGGATACAATAACAAAGCAATTAGTTTATCTTCCACTACCCTGAAAACACAGAAGACAATTTATACAATTTTGTACATTTTCACTATGTGGCCATATTATTTCTACTTAAGGGCCTGAAACTCTAACCCAATGACAATGAATTTCACAATTTAAGTAGAAGGATTTAAGGACATTATAACCCTGCATAACATTTATATCTCCCTGCTGTGGAAGTAAAGAAGTCTATTGTTTTAAGATTTAATACATTTTCAAGATAAGACCATATTGGCACCACCATAAGGCCTGAACTCCTGACCCAGGAGCTATATACACTGTATTTCACAATATTTTTAGAGGGTTTCATGAACATTGTCATCAGTCATTCAGGTTTTCTCCCACTACTGTGGAAGTAAAGAAAACATATTTTGTAAGATTTAATAAAATTTCAATATGAGACAAAACTGGCCCCGCCTTAGACCTGAACCCCTGACCCAGGAGCCATGAATTGAAAATTTTGCAGAAGGCTTCATAGACATCATAACCGTTTATTTAGTTTTTTTCCCACATGTGTGGAAATAGAGAAGAAGAAATTGAAAATTGGGCATATTTGGCTCTGTCCATAAGGATCCGGGGTTGTAAGATCATATATTTCCACAATTTAGATTCCTCTTATCATACTATGCGTCGAACCAAAAATGGTCATAATTGTCCTTGTCAGAAGATGTTAAAAAGGTCATATTGTTAACGGACGACGCACGATGACAGACAAAATTAAATTGCAATAGGTCACCTGAGTGAAAGATGCATTTAATGCTGCCAATCTGACGCATCGAGGCTTTTGGTAAACGTTCATTCACATCAAATAATTATAGTTTTGACCATTAATGTCAGAAATCTGTGATGAAACTAACAAGACGATATTCACGTGTGACGCACGACTCACGGACATACACGTATTGTTTTTTTAAGATAACATTATTAACGGTATTTAAAATTTTATTATTGGTATCTTAACGCTCAACAAAATATATTCGGTAACTAGCTATATATAGCTAAAGGTTACTAGAAAAATCGAATTTTCTCTAGTCTCCTTTTAAACATAATCAAAATCCGTAATTCTAGTTTCATGTACCTCCTGCTACATAACATTGTGTTATGACGAGTCAGAACGTTGGTATATATTAAGAGTTATTTTGGTTTGTACAGAAATCACCAATAAGCCACACCAATGTTCACATATCAGTTTATTACTGAAATTGAGGAAATTATAAAACTTGCATAACCTTATGTTTGATTTAAGATCAATAGTATAAAATTTGAGATTTAAGATTCTATATTGAATATCTAAATCAACAAGTCAAATCAGAAACGAAATCGAAATGTTCTTAATAAATTAAAGATAATTTATACACGCTCTTGCCTACAAATAAATAATTTGTTATTTGTTATTAATTGATTAAGTGACTTTGACGAAAAAGTTCAGAAAAAATAATTAAACTAGTTAGAATATCGTGTGCTTTGTAAATCTAGTTTAATTTGCTCTCCCTGTGTTAATCCATCCCTACCACTATAGGTTTAAAAACTCAGTGTTTTTTTTAATTTAGTAAACAATACTGTAGGGTTACATAATGTTTGTTTTACAGTCTTCTTGAGAATGTTTTTTCTCGATTTGATGTATTATTTGTTTGCAAATGGGATCCGTTTCTAGGAAAGAGTTGCATCGCTTTGGCAGATTCGCCATAAAACTATCAAGCTATATATTCATAACTGTTGGGTCGACAGTATTTCTTGCCTGTCTAATGAAAAAATGACAATAACAATCCCTCAACCATCTGAAAAATCCATAACACGAAATACAAAGCAGAGCAACACAGACCTCTGAAAAGATAACGGTAGGATCAGGTGCCTAGGAGGAGTGAGCATCCTCTGCTGACCGGTCACACCCGCCGTGTGCTCTTTGTCGTAATCTAATGCATTTTCCTTTTACAAATCATTTAAACACAGATGTACTATGAGCGCTCCTAAAGTTGATTGTTGATTTCATTAAAGATTTTATGTCAAGCTTGTTAAAATTTTGGATTTGTAATCTTTGTAAAGTGTAGAATTAATAAAGTTCGAATAAAACGTGGAAACTTCAAAAGTTTTGAACTGTTTGTGACAGTGATTGCAAATGTGAAAAAATTTCTCTATTTCCTTCACGGTGTCATTGAAAATAATAAAGCCCTCATACCTGTATCTTCAATGAAAAAAATTGCTTGCATTATAAAGTGCGTAACTATGTGCTGTGTGATTTTGTACATTCTTATGTCATACATTTATGAACTTGAAATTACACCTATGATTTCCTTGTAAGATTTTCCGTCAAGTAAATATTTTGAAAGACACTTTTTAATAAAAGCGTTAGTCCCTTGGATGAGAAATATGGAATGTCTGATTTGATTTTATTAGCCTGAGTGTTATCCTGTGTACCGATGACAGAAGTTGATTGAATGATTTGTTAGTTTACATGCTTGTCATATCATAAGTAATTAATAAAAGGATTTGTTACGGTTTGAGGCTTTCAATTGTATTGATATAGTTCGCATTGTCTATAATGTATGTTGATTGTTTTTTGTACGATAGGGACAATAACGTGATCACAGTACTGCCCTATTTTCCAAATCGGAGTGTTGCATTGCGAGATAAAGGATACAAGAGGGTCAATCAAAAAATACGAAGACTTTTGCCATAGCTATGTTATTTAACGTCATATAATAACTACATTTAGTAGATATATTTAAGCAACTGTTTCAAACAATTTGAACTAAAAACAGTTCATATATTCCTTCATTTTTAAGAATTATTTAGAATCTTATTCTGCAAAAATATGGTCACGGCGCAAGGTCAAACTTTGTATTCCGTAAACAATAAACCATATTATGTTGAAAGTAATATCTCCATAAATTGGTCTTAAAACCAACTAAAATTGAAACCTCAAATTAAAAATTGATGTTATTCTATGTACCAAATGATGACGGGATATATAGATTTGTTGAACAGATATCAGTAACTAAAAACATATAGTCCTCTTAAAAATTGACTAAAAACATTGACGTCGCCGGACGTCACGTCGCAACGAAAAGTATAAACAGTATGGATCTAACTTGGTAAAAAGGCGATAAAACAGTGAAAATGCCCAGTGGTGGAAAAAATAAGTCAAAAGTTTATTTTCACATTTGGGTTTAACTCTAACACATTTTATGGGGGTTGTGGTAAATGTATTTTGAACATCAATCAGTACGAAAGAGAATATAATAGCTGTAAATATTTGATAAAAAAAATAAACAACGCCATCTGACATTCAGGGATTGTCTTACTGTAAACGAAGAGACATGCATGCGGTAAAAAAATTTAAGAAATTAAAACTTCGAGGAACAAACTCATGATTTTCGAACAATTGTGAACAAATTAGATGTGAAGTAATATAGTGCTGATTAAATTATATGGTGAAAAGCACAACAGACTCAGGGTGATATAAAGTTTGGATATTTCTTTTAATTTTGCTTGCGTTATCTTGACGTAATGTTTTCAACGTTACCCTGCGCCGTGGTGACAAAACGTGTTGATTTTAAAATCGGGTAACAAAAATACATTTTCATCAAATGGAATGAAACTTTGTATATAAAAAAATAAGTATTGTTGCATAAATTAATCTGTTAGTTTTGACTTAAATGAAAAATATATGGTAGACAGCCACATTGTCTTCGTATTTTTTGATTGAACCTCGTAAATGGAGGCAATTTACTCACGATTTGTTGTCATTGGGAGACTTGTCAGTTTCTTTGTCTAATTACCTTTTTTTTTTATCCCTTCCCGAAAGTAATTTTTGAATTTACTTATGCAGAATGAGCATTTTCGGTTCATGTATCAATACTAACTAGGTCGTTGTTATTTTTAAGAGATAAAATAGTTTCTTTCTCAGTTTAAGACCTATTCGGTCTCGGGGTTTACAGTATGCATATGGGAAAGTTCCAGTTTTGCTTTATCTATGTAACCCTCAAGTTTGTGACAAGCTAAAGGCGACATAAAGGCATATCCTGTATTAAGGAATGAGTATATTTCTGGCATTTGTTGTGCCAAATATCAAAAGTACATTTTTATTATGTGGTCTTAAATCAAGATCAAAGAAAATTTTAAAAATTTAACTTTTTTTTACTACTATACAAGTCGCATAGAAATATTTTTCTTTTCGGTCACACCCGCCGTGTGCTCTTTGTCGTAATCGGGAAAATAAAAACCGCAAAAGTCCGGATCCGTAGACAATTAGGTAATTAATTATGGTCTAACAATTAGTATGAAAAACGTCAGTCAGCATGCGACTCAGTGGAAGATTGTATTTGCTGACAAGGTCGTTGTATCGACCATATAACTTACGAAAAGATGACTTTAAACGAGACTGTTGATAGTCCTGTTTTATCAACTTGTTTGTCAGTAGCTTGCTTCGTCTTAGAAACTGTTCATACGAAGAGCATGCCCTTGCGTATCGAATTAACTGAGAGACAAAAGATGCTTAAATTGAAAATTGCTCCTTGAATCCTGTGTTATGGGTTGTTTTGATGCAGCATGCCGTTTTCCATGCACACTGAATAGAAGTTATTATGGAGAATATAGGATTCTAGCAGCGGTTTTGATAAAACTGAGATGTTTCGCCTTCACTTGATATGTTTATTGTTTTGTGGAAACCGCGGGGTAGTGTTGTTTTATCTCATTTTATGTTAAGGAATATACGTAAGCTATCTATAGCGGTCACGTGATAATGCACCGATGTGGAAGTGATGTACTACCCGAGTGTAGTGCATTGACGTCTATTTTAAAGGATACTACTAAGTTTTTTAACTGATTCAAAACAGTTATTTAATCTCATATAACAGTCACAATTAATTAACGCTTAATTGCCCATTTTCTTCCTTAATACCCCCGCGCAGGACAATATTTTGGCAGAACACCTGTGTAGGAATTATTGCATGTTTTTGTAATTTATAATAAATGTAGATTGATGAGCGCATTTGGTATTTTTAATGAAATAAAATTAGTGTTGGATTTTTTTTTTCAACTAATGTGAACTAATGCTTTGATACTTGGGTTTAAGAATGTGTTTTATCATGAGGATGTTGAGTCTTAATGAATTGTTACACATGTATGGGTACAGAATGCTACTTTTATTGTTTTTTGCATCCTAAAGGTTAAAAGGTTATCTTCACTTAAATCATCTCTAATGATTTGTAAAATCGTACTTTACATTGAAAGAATTTAAACATCATTTTTTTCTTTTAACACTTCAGTTAAACTTGATTGTGAAGTAATGATGCTCGTTGACACATTTTTCTGTACCACATTTAACTTCTGATAAGCAACCTTTTTCAGATTTTACGATCGTGTGTTTCCGTGAGAAGGGAGAAAAAGTCTTATTTAATTGCTTATATTTGCTAAACCAGTGCAATTATGAAGGTGTTGTTTGTTTTAGCTTTCTAAGATAGATCCATTCTGCTGATTGGTGAAAAAAGTTGACTTGAGGTACCCTTTAAGATTCTATGTAAATCTGATGGGTAATTTGATGACCATCAAACTTCTTTAAAATGATGTAATCTCTTAATCCCTTTGATCAATTATTCAAGAGTCAGAATTTAAAAAAGAATCAATATATCATGCCATATAAAAAAAAATTCTCTAAAGTTTGTGAAATACGATACATGTCCTACGAGAAATCGCTATTTCTTACAGTTTTTATTAGAATGTTAGTATTAAATACATGACTGTTACTTGTTATATAAAGACAATAGAATATTTAAAAACCGTTCATTAACTTTGTTTTCTTTTTTCTAACAAAACAATCTGTTTTATCTTTATTAGAAGTGTACAATAGTGTTATGATGAATATAAAGAGGGATTAAAAAAAATTGGTATACCCAATCATTGTAGGAGAGAAACAGATGTTAAAACAATTCAATGTCAATGTTGATTTGTTTTCAATGTTAATTTGGTATATCATATGATTAACGTAGGATGTCTATTTCTTTGCCTTTTCATAAAAAAAGAAGCATATAAAGAATAGAAAAAAACTCCAATTTTTGAATCACAAGACACACCTCTTTTTCATTCGTTTTTATGATAAAATAAACCATTATTTAATTTTAGTAGGAAAACAAGAGGAGCAAATTTAGGTGAATTTCTTAAACCTATATTTAACTTATATATCAATTTGAGAGTTCTCTGAAAAATATAGATGTTTTGTATAAATTATTAATTCCCTAATGTACCAAACAAGTTAACTAATCAAAACTGCTACATGTAATTACGACGAAAGCATTCTCCGAATATCATGTAAAAACAAAATTATGTTTTCTGTATGAAATGAGAAAAAAAAAATCTCTGAAATTTAAGAACAAAATAAGACATGTATTCTCTAACAATGTTTATTTTATAATGTGGAATTACGTGTTAATAAATGAACATTGCGATTGCAATTGGGAATTGCATTGAAAGAATTCTCTGCATTCAAAATGAAACTATAATGCATTTTTTGTAATAAATATCCATTTCAAATGTAATATTCTGGAAATATCAAATAAAATTTCTGCAGAGGATTGCAATGACAGAATTCTCTGAGTCAAATAAAACTGTTTGCTGTATAAATTTTCATTTAATAGTGTGCCACATCGATTAAAACAATAAAAATTGATGCAAAGGATAGCAATAAAGGCTTTTCTGAATTTTACGTAAAACACAAATGAGTTTTCTGTATAAATTATTCATTTCGTAATGTGCCATTTCATGTAAATCAATCTGAACAAACCACAAATTATACAGATGACTGCAATTAAGGATGTCTCAGTATTTTAAGGTAAAAAATATTGAAATACTGTGCATTCCAGATGTTGACATGTTCTTTTTTTTAGTTTGTCAACAAATTGGCACCTAATCAGCCCTGCCTGTAATCTTTTACCATTAATATTCTCCTATAAGCAAGTCATATGCAGAATTATCTAAAGAAGATGGCTCTTTAAATATTGTTATTTAAATCTAATATCTAAAAATTATTATTCACATCTAGCGTCTACTAAATAACAAATAATAGCCATATTGAAAGTGAAATAAAGTAACTTAAAGTAACGAAATAAAGTACAAATAAAAGTCATATCATAACTGAAACCAAAATGATACGTTCTATTCTAATTAAAAATGATTTCTCTCTCAGTCTCCTTAGTCTCCCACAAAACTGATTTACAGTATCAGTAAACACCGGACTAAAACGTATCGGGGACGAATACACATGGGGGAAGCAATGTAACGTAGTTTTGCGAAACACATGGTAGCGCATGCAAGGGTGATTTTTATTATTAAGAAATGTTTGATGTTGATTGGACACACGTTTAAATTTGGAAGAATTGATTGGGTATTTTTTTTTTATATTGAATTTTAAATCCCGAATCTCCTATTTTGCACATCGGATGTACGAACTTTCGTAGAGATATGTTTTGCTTTTGAAACATTAAAGTGTTTATGAAAATTAAAATTGTTTTTTACATTGATGGTAACCTAACAACAAAACTTTATGATAAACGCGATGACCTCAATTTTTCTATAGTCAACTTTCCCTACTTGTGTAGCAATATACCTTCATCACCTGCATATGGTGTTTTTGTCTCTCAGTTAATTCGATACGCAAGGGCATGCTCTTCGTATGAACAGTTTCTAAGACGAGGCAACCTACTGACAAACAAGTTGATAAAACAGGACTAACAACAGTCTCGTTTAAAGTCATCTTTTCGTAAGTTTTATGGTCGATACAACGACCTTGTCAGCAAATACAATCTTCCACTGAGTCGTATGCTGACTGACGTTTTTCATACGAATTGTTAGACCATAATTAATTACCTAATTGTCTATGGACTTTTGCGGTTTTTATTTTCCCGATTACGACAAAGAGCACACGGCGGGTGTGACCGGTCAGCAGAGGATGCTCACTCGTCCTAGGCACCTGATCCTACCTCAATCTTGGAGGTCCTTGTTGCTCTGCTTTGAATTTGTATTTCGTTTTATGGATTTTTGAGATGGTTGACGGTTTGTTATTGTCATTTTTTTCTTTTTAACGTTTGATTTCATTGATTTTTTTTTATCAGCCAGTGAATAGTTTTTTTTAGATTAATTTTCTTAAATACATCAAACATTTCAAATCATACCAGTTTTAAACATATCATCAATTTTTTGGAGACAAATAATCAATTTTGATAAAATTCAGTGAATAAAAAATATCTAACATCTCGCTAGATTTTGTTTTCGGTTAATACCTGATATTAATTGCATAGATACTATAAAGCTATCTCATATTAGAAATAAATCCATGGTTGAAATGCGTTATAGAAAATTTTAACATTAAGGAAATTATAATTAACGTCCTTTTTATCGAGATGTTTTGTTGTCAAATAAAACAACTTGTAAATATTAAAATTCATAGGAACCACTTTTCAAGGATTCTCATTTTTAAAAATATTTTTAACGGATAAATTTCAGTGATTTTTATTTTTATAATTTATGAATAAATATTGAGGTTTAAATTCGATGAGGATTTATTTTTTTGACTAGAAGGGGGAAAGGGGCGGGTTTTCGTAGGCGGGTTTTCGGAGGTACACATGTACTCCAGGAAATGTAAGTTAGCCATCCAAGTTTATATACATGTATTAGGGCGGGATAATCTATGTTGTGCTTTAGCGTAAAGAGGGAGGGGTATTCAAAAACATATTCTGCTTTTTACCATTCTAAATTAATTAACGTATTTTTTTTCTTCTCTTTTGTATGAACATGCTGTTTTGATCTTCCTCAGAAGTGAATAATAGAATAATAATAGAACACTGAATACAAATAGTAGTTTGAATAAAATGATATACCAAATATATCCAGGTTTAACAGATATTAAATTAATTTAATGTCAATGTTGATTTGTTTTCAATATCGATTTGATATATCATATGTAAGTATTTGTCATATTATTTCTTTTTCTTAAAAAAAAACCCAACACATATTGTGACAAGAAATTAACAAAGAAACAAATAACGATTATTTACTTTGTTAGGTAGAGTAGAAATTTCATTTCATTGAATCTTGAATATGTTTGCGTTATGAGATTATGAGATGCAGCTACACGGAAATGGGAGAGGATTGTAGTAATACTCATTTCATAGATATATACGTATTATAATCAAGCGATTTACAATTACTCTTAAATAGGCATATACCTGCCCAACGTTAAGAAATAAGATGAATAACACATAGATAAATACACCCTTTTAGATATTTTAAAATCTCATACACCACGTAGTGCTCGGCAGGCGCGTGAAATTCCGTTCATCCCCGAAAGAAAGATTTTAATTTGCCTAGATGGCCGAGTGGTTGGCGCGATTGCCGCTCACTGCTAAGAGAGTGGGTTGCAGAGATCGGCCCGGGCGGAGGTGAAACTCCAATTAGGTGACTACTATGTATAATTCTAAATATATTCTAAATATAATTCATATATCAATTAAAGAGTTCTGTTGAAATCAAACAACATTTATCAAAATTCGTTTAGTGAATCGCATTGAAAGAACTCTGAAGAATATATATTTCTATATAAAATATTCATTCCATAATGTACCATAACGTATAAATGAATCAAAATTGGTGCAAATAATTGCAATTAAAGAACTCCCTGAATCTTAGGAAAAAATCAAAAATATGGTTTCTGTATAAAATAGTCATTATGTAATGTACTTCTTCGTGTAGATCAAGTGCAGAGGAATGAATTAGCAAAACAAAGTTGAATTTTGAATGTAAAAAAAAAGGAATCCATGGAAATTGACCCACACAATTAACAACATTATTTGAACCTATGCTTTAATTGTAAGCCCCTTCCCTTTCTAAAAAGAAAAACGGTGAGCGGTCCCCCTAACACTTTTTCTTTAATGCAATATTTTCATTAAAAAAAAGATCTTAAAAAATTGAATTGATTTGGAGTTGCCCCAACCCCAAACAAAAAAAAATTTCTTAGGAGCATGTAAAATATTTAAGTGAAAACAAGAAATTAACAGTAGATGCGAAGTTCGAGTATGTTTCCTCTCTCTCTCTCTCTCTCTCTCTCTCTCTCTCTCTCTCTCTCTGTCTCTCCCTCTCTCTGTCTCTCCCTCTCTCTCGGTCTCTCTCTTTATCTTTCTCTCTCTCTCGGTCTTTCTCTCTCCCTCTCGGTCTCTATCTCTGTCACAATCAATATATTTAGTCAAGTGTACATTTTCCTGTAGGGTACCTCTGCATTTTTATTTTGTTTATATCCTTTTTGGTGCCTCAATTTTGTTACTTCAGGTATTGGTCAATAATGGACTATACTCAGGCTGTTCTATTTGTTTACTATTGATACTATAAATACCCATGTTTTTGGTCAGTGAGCCGGGGTCCATTAGCACGCACTGCAGTAACAGCACGATGTATAGCTGAATATATTGTACGGTAACCTATCTCCATTAGGGGTAAGTTCGTTTTTTCTTTAGAATTTAGTCTTAATTGTAATATTTAAGTAAGACTATAGGCGTCTGTTTTTGTATACGTGTTCGATAGTATTTTCGGGTTAACGTTTTATATACTTGTTTATTTACCGTAAAGTTATGGTGCGTTTGTGTGACAAGCGTGGTTTGCTAGTTTATTAGAGTTTATATTATGTGGTCTTATACGGTGTTATTGGTCAATACATTGACTGTTTTGTAATGTTAAGGGGTCTTATACACTTAACTATGATATTGCATGTTAAGAGGTCTTATACGCTTAACTGTGACAGTGTTTTATAACGTTAAGGGGTCTGATACACTTAACGGTTTTGTAGAGCGAGTAATGTTCGGTGTGTTTGTATGGTGTGCAGTTACGGTAATTAGGTAGACAACTATATTGTTAAAGTAAAACGTTAAATTGAAAGTTTTGTTATTTATGTTCAATTAAAAGGTTCCAGCATGGTTCCAGCATGGTTCCAGCAAGGTTCCGGCAAAGTTCTATCGATGTCCCAGTGATGGTCCAACTATAGTCACCAGTGTTCCGGTATTTTACATCTTACCACCCGTGTAACCTCCTTCGTGTATTCACTTACTACGCTGGAAGCCGGTGGACGGAAGCCGTCATCTTAGGACGTGGTACCGAAGGAGGACACAGCGGAGGAACACTGGAGGGACACAACGGACATACGTACCACCAAAGGAGGCCAGGACGGATATAATATTATAAACATTTTATTTTTGTTGCCAATATTTTTTTTTTTTTGTGAATATGTATATTTGTAAATTTATTGATTTTATATATAGATAAAGATTGTAAATACTTATTGATGTTCAGTTATTGCTTGACTGAATGGACACACGACGGCTGTCGTGACAATCTCCCTCTTGGTCTCTTTCTCTCTCAGTCTCTTTATCTCTCTCTCTCTCTCTGTCTCTCGGTCTGTCTCTCTCTCTGTCTCTCCCTATCGGTCTCTCTCTCGGTCTCTCTCTCTCTCTCAGTCTCTCTCTCTCTCTCTCTCTCTCTCTCTCTCTCTCTCTCTCTCTC
>WFKH01011925.1:10294123-10320037 GCA_016163765.1 Magallana hongkongensis | reverse complement strand
TCTCTCTCTCTCTCTCTCTCTCTCTCTCTCTCTCTCTCTCTCTCTCGGTCTCTTCCGGTCTCTTCCCGATAAACGTGCTGAATAGTATACTGATTGTTTACTTGTTTAAATAATACATATTGCTTTCATTTTCATATAGGGGAACTATAAATGTAGACTGTATGCTTTTGAACTCAGATATTTTTCAATTCCCTTTTAATGTTGAGTGATCCATCAAATAATAATTTTTTTTTAAAGATAGTTATAAAATATAATTGTATATTATCAATATTCTTTATTTCTGATGACAATAATAGTAAAGTAGCTGTACATTTAGAAAGAAAAACTTTAGTGACCTTACAAAAAGTGTAAATTTTTATAGCCCCGGATAGGAGTTCTAATTACAGGGCGGGACCAAAATGGTCATTTAGTGTAAATGTTAATATTGTTTAAAAAATCTTCTTTTTAACTACTGCTGACACTGAATAGAAACTAAATGCAAATAATGAAAGACCATATATATGTAAATTGTAAATTTTACGTTAACAAAAAGCAAGGTTCTGGCTGTTTAGTGGAAGAGAGGTGGGGCTAGAAGAATTGCATCTTTTGTAGATAAAGATAAAGGAAACACTTTTAAATAACAAAAATGAAGCTACAGTCATTGAACAAAAGTATTCGTCGCTGGCGTCAAAATACCTTTGATGTTGTAAATTCGTCGCGGCTATTTTTGTATCGCGCTATTTATAGAAAGCACGTCGGGTTCGGAATTTCTTCCCATAAATACGTCACATTTATTAGATTACGTCAGAGTTTACAATTTTTGTCGGCTGTCAAAATATTCTATAAATAAAGCTCGGAAAATGTCCCCTCGTAAGAGGAAATTCCGGTGGCAGTAAGAATGAAAGTTATAGAAGCTTACAAGACAGAGAAGAATAAGGCAGAAATTGGGAGGTTGTTGGGAATACCTAGGACCACTATTGTTACATGTAGCATTATTAAAAAATTTGAAGTTCATGGAAGTGTGAAAAACAGGCATCGATTGGGGCGGAAGTTCACTGTGCGCGATGAAGTCCAACTTTGAAGAATCATGAAAAGTAACAGGAGAGGGACACTGGATGATATAACAAGTGAAATAAAAAATGCAAAGGATTCTACTTTTTGTTCAAAGACTGTCAGGAGAAAATTATTTAAAATGGGATACCACAGACGGGTGCAAAAAAAGATGATCGTCAGAGTATGTAACAGAAAAAACGCGTTTCTTGGTGCAGAGAAAGAAAAAACTGGACTGTTGATGATCACTGGAAGAACTGGATATTCAGTGATGAATGTCAAGTAGAAATAGGTAATAACAACCGCCTATATATCTGCCGAAAGACCGACGAAGTTGACAACCCCCATCTCGTGTGCGCGCCATCTAAGAGCAAACTGACTGTTATGATCTGGGGTTGTATTTGTAACGATGGTGTTAAAACATTGACCAGTGTAAACGGTAATATCAACTCTGAAAAAAAAATTGATATATTGGAAAACAATTTGTGCCCGTTATTGTTCTACATTTTCCTCATGGAAATTATGTGTTTCAAGATGACAATGCCCCCGTTCATAGATCGCGATTACTCAGTGCCTATCTGGAAGAAAATAATATAAACACTACATCATGGCCAGCTCAGTCTCCCGATATCAATATTATTGAAAATATTTGGTAAAAACTTAAAAGACACATACAGTCTACAAGAAACACCATCAAGTCTAAAGATCAGCTGATTGCGGAAGTGACACATTTCTGGCAAAACCTATTTTTAATATCAATTTTATGTATATTTTAATCATACCAATGGATAAGAAGATATGCAAATCATTTTAATATATCAAATACAGTGTATTGAGTGACATTGTTTGACAGTGTATCATATTTTGTAGCAAATGGATGTAGTAGTAGTGCAGAGGTTTGTAAGATTTCATGGATGTAGTCTGAAGACGACGAAGTAATCAATGATCCAGGATCCAGATATTCTTCTTGAGCTCAAAGATATCTGCGCTACATTTGCTATACAAGTAATGGTAATTAAATTTTAAATGTTGAACATATGTTGCAATTTTACCTGTGTTAATGAAAGAAAAACGTGGACATTTAACTACAGATATCGAATACCATTGATAAATGAAAGTGCAATATTGTAGTTTGATTATATGTTAAAACGGCGACTCTCGGTGTGCACGTGAATTTAACAAACTTTATTTCCCTAGGTCGGTTAGGCAAAAAAGCGACGACATCATTATTTAAAAGTATTTAATGGTACTATTATTTCCACAGAATATTCAGCATTACTATCATATTGAGCTCATGCATATTCGTTTTCATCATTGTTAAACCTATATCAATAATGAACTCGACGATGAAAAATCAATATTAAGCTTAACATAACATTACATTTGTATCCTCTAAACGCACTTTTAGGGGATCAATAAAAATGTATTAATAAAATGAAATATATCACAAAACCTCAAAACTGCTTGGTTTTTATTTTTAGATAAATGAAATGTCCATCAGAACGATAAATTTATGCAGCACCATGTTTTCTTACATGTAAGTTCCCTATAAAAAGCAGTTCT
The DNA here is from genome assembly GCA_016163765.1 of Magallana hongkongensis. Taxonomy (NCBI): domain Eukaryota; kingdom Metazoa; phylum Mollusca; class Bivalvia; order Ostreida; family Ostreidae; genus Magallana; species Magallana hongkongensis. The sequence goes on along the minus strand of WFKH01011925.1, from coordinate 10,317,445 downwards.
GGTTGATTAGGAATTGTCAAGATTGCATTAATGCTTTGCCAGCAGACAAACTAAAGTTTTGCATTTACATTAATAATTACTGTCGTGCGGCCAGTTTTCGCCGAGTATCATTTCTTACCAATATATTGTTACGCCATTTATAAACACATAAAATCATATGCGATAAATGACGTAACAGTGCAATGACGAGAAATGGTACTCGGCAAGAACTGATTGGACACCAGTAAATGCTTTGTGGTAATGCACTATAACAAAAGTTACACTCTTTGAAAAATGTGTAAAGTTTGTTAAAATGTTGGACCAAATTAATCCCCTTTGAAAAAATAGTGCATTAATGAAAACCAAGACACGCACCTTGAAAAAAGATTATTTATTGAAAATTAAAATCTCAAGTAATTCGACCAAAGCCCACACATATATTTTTTCAGAGTGCGTTAATATCGACGATATCAAGGCAATAATAAAATTAATTTTCTTCAAAGTGCGTTGACCTTATCCCAAAATTAACCAACTTAGAAAAAAAGATAAAACTGCAAAAATTCTAAAAGTGCGGCTTATCAATGTTTCTTAGGCATTCATGGTCTAAGTATTCAAATGTACATTTATAAGACATGCTACGAATATGACTATATGAGCACATTTAAACATTAAGGTGATCATGCCAAATTGTAATTTACATTCCCATTTTGTCTTAACAATTGTCCCAAAAACTTGTTTTTATTTTTGAACAATGACCACCAGTTCATTGGCAGGTAATGCGTATTCACTTGAGAGATAGTAGCATCGTCAAGACTATCTTAACAATCATTTATATTAACTATTTTTACCAAATATATTTAATAGTGAGTGTTTATCAACTTATAGAAATGATTTTAAAAGACAGTATAATGTCTTTTTTAGGTCAGGTGACCTATTGCTATCTGTTTTCGTCCGTCGTCGTGCGTCGTGCGTCAACAATTTACATTTTTAACTTCTTAAAAACTACAAGGCCAATTGTTCCCATTTTTGGTGTGAAGCATCTTTATGGTAAGAGGAATTTAAATTGTGAAATTGGTGGCTCTACCACCACCAGGGTGCCACAGGTGGGGCCATATATGCAAAAAACAGCCAACTTTTCAAAAATCTTCTTCTCTACTCCCACACATGTGAGGAAAAAACTGATTACATGGTTTTGATGTCCATGAAGCCCTCTACGAAAATTGTGAAATACATGGCCCCTGGGTCAGGGGTTCAGGCTCTAGGGTGGGGCCAATATGGCCATATAGTAAAAATGTATTAAATCTTAGAAAATCTTCATCTCTACTCCCATAGATATTTGTTAAAAACTAAATGCATGGATATAATGTCCATGAAGCCCTCTACCAAAATTGTGAAATTCATGGCCCCTGGGTCAGGGGTTCATGCTCTAGGGTGGGGCCAATATTGTCATATAGTAAAAATGTATTAAATCTTAAAAAATCTTCTTCTCTACTTCCATAAATATTTGTTTAAAACTAATGCATGGATATGATGTCCATGAAGCCCTCTACCAAAATTGTGAAATTTATGGTCCCTGGGTCAGGGGTTCAGGCTCAAGGGTGGGGCCAAAATGTCCATATAGTAAAAATGTATTAAATTTTAGAAAATCTTCTTCTCTACTCCCATATATATTTGTTAAAAACTAAAGGCCTGGATATGATGTACATGAAGTCTTCTACCTAAATTGTGAAATTTATGACCCCTGGGACAGGTGTTTAGGCACTAGGGTGGGGCCAATATGGCACAGGAAGGGCCCAAATATCTTGAAAACGGTTAAAATCCCCACCCCTAAACCATATATATTCTTGTTCCTTGTGTTAAGGGCCATCAAATGGTATGTAGGTCATGGGCCTCAGGGGTGGTTCCTGACCCCCCCCCCTCAAACAGGAAGAGCCCAAATATCTTGAAAACGGTTAAGAACCCCACCCCTAAACCATATATATTCTTGATCCTTGTGTCAAGGTGCATCATATGGTATGTAGGTCATGGGCCCTGGGGATGGTCCTGACCCCTCTCAAACAGGAAGTGCACAAATAACTTGAAAACGGTTAATATCCCCACCCCTAAACCATATATATTCTTGTTCCTTGTGTCAAGTGGCATCATATGGTATGTAGGTCATGGAACTTGGGGTGGTCCTGACCTCCCTCAAACAGGTAGTGCCCGAATATCTTGAAAACGGTTGAGATCCCCACCCCAAACCATATATTTTCTTGTTCCTTGTGTCAAGGGGGTTCATATGGTATGTAGGTCATGGGCCCCAGGGATTGTCCTGACCCCCCCTCAAACAGGTAGTGCCCAAATCTTGAAAACGGTTAATATCCCCACCCCTAAACCATATATATTCTTGTTCCTTGTGTCAAGGGGCATCATATGGTATGTAGGTCATGGGCCCTAAAACTAAAAATTATAGGTTTAATAGTCCTTTTTGAAAGATTTCAGGCAGTCGGTGGTCGTCATTACAAATTAAAAATGTTTCTATTCCAGAATAAAACTTAACTAAATGCATATATGAGACTCCTTGACAAGTTTGTGTATGGGTTATGCTACTCAGGTGACCGTTAAGGCCTTTTGGCCTCTTGTTCTTTATACGTGTTTAATAAAATCTTTACATAAAACATTCTTAATTCAGTAAACTGATAAGAAATGAACCAATGCGCATTCTTCAGAGCTATAATGTATTCAATTTATCAAATAATGTTATGTTTTTTAACCTAAATATATTCAAGTTTAACCTAATGTCACTAACAACTTGTTTCCCTTGTCTGTTACAGTCACATGTCAAGCGGAATTTGCTGCAAGAGTCATAAATTTCTCCGCCTATAAACTGTCTTATAATATACCTCATCAGACACATAAATTCTTCCAATTCAGTAGAAATCTGCATTACCGAAAGACCGAGTTTAGTGCTAACATTTATATAGTACATTTTTAAGCTTTCATTTCTTCAATATTTTCAATCCGATGACCAAGCATTTTTACAACAGTGGTCACGACTGTTTATACTGAATTAGCAATAAGTTTATAACTATGTGGAGCTACTTATCGTGTTAATACCGTTTGAAACGTATTGGAGTTATTCAACAATATCATCCACGAAATCGCCAAAAGAATTTTTGCGGTGTGCTAAAATACACATTACATATAAAACAGCCCTCGTAAATTTGTATTCGTTATATCAAAAAATAGGATAAACATACTGATCTGATATTGCTACTTAAATTTAATGGTAAGAGTTAATTTTATTTACATCTAATCTAATTAAAATTATTAGTTTTTATTTTCAGATTTATTGCTGACTGTATTATCTTTTTAAACTAATTTTCTGTTCAAGGTTTTCTTAATGGGCATCAATTGCATATTACATCTTTCAAAGTAGAAAATGTATTCTAAATTAATAAATGTTTAGTTCATCCTGTTAGATACATTGTACATGTAAATTATGAAGAAATAAGATAAATACATCTTTAAGATATATTTTTCATGTTCGATTATAACTTGAAAAAAGACCTTGTATATTTTAATAAAATATCGCTATTTGATTATTTTTGCAACAAAATCAATATATTTTTTAAAAGACACCAAATTTGCTGCAGGTGTTTTCACCAATAGAAACGATACACTTTGTTTATGATTGCTGTCCAATCATTATAAAGCTACATGGGCGTTGGACAAACTACCTTATTAATTTAAATGATATATCCATTAAGTTGGGTTTAGTTGTTGCTAGTTGAAGCAGATACATACTTTAGTGTAGACTAGGTTCGAAGACTACTTAAAAAGCTGCTCTGAAATAATATAAAGCAGATATATTAGAGACAATTATGACATCAGTCGTCGATGGACTACGGTTGCTGTTTTCTTTCCTGTCAATATCGGAGGCCATGATGTGCCAACAATATAGATTAAATCTTGAGGTTGACAACAAAGTATCTATACAGGCACCTTCGGAAAACTTACACGACGTTTCCTTCGCTACTTGTTCCCAGTCGGGTATAAATGAATGTGAGTGTTTCAGCTTTAACTCTCAGTCAAAGATGTGCAGACTTTATATGTTTAACAGTTCATGTGATCCCTCCAACATGACGGTCAGCGAAGCAGGGTGGAGATCATACACTGTCTTTAAAATACAATTAACGGGTACGAATTTTGTTTATTTTCGGTATATGAACTATACATTAATAAGTAAATATTTATTTTAGTCCCCTAAATAATAATCTACATACTCTGTTCTTAGTTTATTTATATCATTTGAGTTTTTGTATTTTGTACTTTACTTTGTCTCTAATGTTCTACATGTAACAGTTGTTTTACCGGATGTTTATCTTACTATCTGTAAATGGATATATTACAAACTGGATATATTACAAACCAAAGATTTCAGAAAGAACAAAATAATCGATTTCAGGATGCAACAATGAAATAATCCTATTAAAAAAATAATCATTTTAGAAATAAAAATGTTCATATTTATTGTTAGTGTTTGCAATCTTGTAACATATTTAATAATACAGGTATATTAGTACTAAATTCATATTTTTATCAGCGCCAGATTAACACGCAAATAAAATGTTATTGATTTCCATGAAAAGTTCACTCAAACTTACACAAACGCTTCAAGCATTTGAAGATGTATCATAAATTCTTCTTTTACATTATAGAAAATATTGAAACTACAAGACATGCCGGCGTCTGCGTTAGAAAAGGATATTCTTCTTTGAGATTTTATTTCTTAAATATTGAGGAAACAATCAAAGTTGCCATGTTAAAACTAAATTTATAATAAAAAAGGAAAATATTATAGTAGGTTATCAGAACGAAAAGCTTCACATAAATCGATGAAACTAATTAAGAAATAAATATGAACTAGAGAATATTGAAAACTAGATAGTATAGGCGGCCACATGATGTGTAAGCAAAATAGAAAGAATTGGAACAAAATCAACAAAAGAAGATGTGGTCGCAAAACCTAATACGGGTAATTTTAATTGAAATTGGACAATCTGTTTGATCAAGGACACATTTTAATAAAACAGAACGGTTTTATAACTTTTTTTTAAAGAAGAATAAAACAATAAATGAAAAACCAATAACTTAAAAGTGATAAGCATTTTATTATCAATTTGTTTGAAGTCTTTTTTAAGGTCTTCTGATTGTCGCATGACGTCATCAGGAGAATACCGGACTATTTTATCGTTATTGGCTTTAATATTATTGTAACGTGATCAATGGTTTTGGCAATATTTCTCCATTTTTTGTCATTTGAAGTGAAATAGCAATTATAATGAACAATTTACATAGTTGTTTAAGATAGAATCGCAGAATTAATGAAAAACTGATAAAACAGTATAAGGCAGTAATGTACATACACCATTTTTCAACATTTTTTACCTGGCAAGTTAATTTTTTCTTTGCATATTTCAATATGATATAATGAATAACAATTTTAACAATTTTAGTGGGTTAAACCATTATTTAAAAACTTATAGACATTTTAAGAGGCTAAACTGTATTTTTTTTAGGTTGAAAAATTGAATCAAAATGCTCTGGGAATGTCATAATATACATACTTGCAATTAATGGCCTTAAATAAATTGTTAATACAAACATGAAACAATGATTGTGATTAATTTCAGTAAAAAATTGCTTTTATATATGGAAATCAGAAAACAATTTATGTAATGATTGATTGGGGAGCAGTCGTCGGTATAATTGCTCTGATAGTGTACCTGTGTTAACTCATACAGCATGAAAAATATATTCGAAACATATCTAGATTTTAGTCCAATTTGATTGTTTTTATATTGATCTTCAAATCTAAATAAAAATTACAATGATTAAACCATAAAAGCATCAAGGTTAGAGAAACCTTAACATGTAATTTAATTGAGACTAATTTTATTGGTCTCAAGCTTAATTTGTGTTTTTTGTGCTTTTAAAATTGAAACCATTATACGCTTATAAAGCCTTTTATTCAAAACAGAGACATTGCCACTAGACTGCAAAAAACTTTACAGAAGTGGTCAAAGAAAATCCGGCGTGTACACTATTTACCCGTGGGAGAAGTCTGACCCTAATTACCGCCCTGTCCAGGTCTACTGTGAGATGGGGACGGGGGGGGGGGGGGGGGGGGCTGGACGGTCAGTATTTTGACAATTCTTTTCATGAACAATTCTTTGGAAGCTTTGTGCAAAAAAGCAAAAATTAAAACTATATTTAAAGCTGCATGATCCGATTTAAATTATGTATGCACAAAAACATTAATTTTCTGATTCCTTGAATATTTTAAGCATTACTGAAATTATGAAGTATCTGATGATTAAAAGAACTATATATGCTAATTATCCCCAATAAAGAAGAACTTAATGATTCAAATATACATGTAAATAAACTTCGAAATACAGCAACTTGGTTGAAGTGCCTTTAATTTAGAAATATGACATCATAAACTTAACCTTTTCCCGCTATATTTGCATTTTTTGCATATAATTACTTATTTTAAAGCATTTTTTCCAGGAAAAAATTGAGTGTAGGTTTGACAAAAAGGATTAAATGGGCAAACTAAATATTTAGACGTATTACTGACACAACAATTATGCTTATTCAAACCGGCATTCTATGTTTACGTTGAGAAAAACTTCACGAAAAATGAACATTTTGAACTCATTTTGAGCGAAAATTAGCGTCATTTCTGATGTTATATACTTCAAGTGTGTTCAAATAAATAATATAAATGGATTAAAATCTTTTATATCAAATATTCTATAAAATACAAAAAAAAATAAACAGTTAATAATAATTAACATTATATCTTATTATTATCTTATGTATGCTATATTTTCAACATCCAACGTTGAAAAAAAGATACGAAAAATACAAACTCAAATTCAAAACAGCTGTTTCGAACTGACATTATCTACTTAAAATAATGAATTTTTAAGTTAGAATCAAAATTTTAAACCATATCACAATTCTTTTGATAACTATTTTATTATTGATTTTCTCAGCAAAAGTTTGGATAAATTAGAAGTGTTATGCCCTTTTTCTCATAATAATATACATAGGAAATCAAATGATGCCAGAATTATGCTTTCAACTTAACAAATGTTAATAAACTTTCATTTTCAAGAATTTTGTATGTGTTTGATCTTATAAACCACAGTATAATTTCTGTTGCAACTATTTTGGTTAAGACCTAAACTCATGTTAGGTTGACTAGACTACAGAATAAAATAATTAGTTTTTGCACCCTTAAACGGCACAAGATCTCTGAACGTTTTCTATAGATTTGAGTATTTCACATTCAGGTTGTACGGACTTCCATATACATGAACTATACTTAGTAGGAATATGTTTGAAAAGATTAAACAAAACTACAATCAATAGAAATAAACGAGGATATTTTGGGGAATTGTCAAGGTATCTGAATTTTTTACGCAGGTAGTTCTTTCTTACTTCGCGTGCACATCGAACAATTGTGTCGTTTATACAAAGTGAATAACATTTGCATCATATGTTATTTTTATAATGAAGGGATTGTAGACTCTGACACTCCATACAATATAATATATAGATAAGCGATAATAAATCCAAGAAAGTGATTTGAGTATTTCACATAAACAGTTCTATAATGTTTAATAACTATGTTTTAACAGACAATTCAGAGACGCTTGAACGGAAAAGAAAGCTTCAATCGGAATTGGACGCAATACAGACTTGGATTTGGATCTCCTCATGAAGACTACTGGATTGGTAAACTTTGTTCTCGTCGTATTGTTGAATCATTAATACTCATCATTGCTTAAATTTCGCACTCTTCTAATACGAAAAAACATACCCGACGAATTATGAACCATTGTTTATTATACGTTCAAGCGAATCTCACCCAAACCTGTATATTATTGAAAATTCACGAAAATTGATACCCACATATTTAAATGATTTCACAATATATATTCACTGTTTAAGAATAAAATAAAGTATTAATATATTTTATTAAACATTTCCATCACTGTGAATACCATTTTATAAAATCTTGAAAAGTAAAGTGTTTTTTTAGTATTCTTAAGGACATGTACAGAAGGTGATTTATATCGTGCCAGGTTATGCGACGATACAAGAATTTTTTTTCATCTCATGTCTAACACTCATTCCTCCGACAGTCGACCAAAAGAATGAAGAAAAAACATTTGGTTGAACATATATATATACATCTCAAAACAATAATATTTCATTTCTTTTTCAGGAAATGATGCAATACATCAGCTTACAAAGGGGCGAAACTCACGTCTCTTTGTTACATTAACGCTAAGACACAGTAACCTAACCTTGTACCAGGTGTATGGACAGTTTTCAGTCTCTAGTGAGGACCGCAATTATACACTTTATCTTTCAAACCCTGGGAATGGAAGTCTAGTTACCTGTAATTTATAATTTCTTATTTCTTTTGTCTTACAAGTGATGTCAAAACAAAATTGAAAGACAAATAATCATGAAACGACTAGTTCACTTCTCTTTTCTTATTAAAAGATTCAATCCTAAGAGAAATATTAATTGATATTTTATAGTGAAAACTTAAGGGAAAAAACTCAGATTTATGCAATGTTTGACATTTTTTAAAAGACAAAATGCTTCAAACAATATATATTGTGTTTACTATTATCAAATATCAAATTTAATCAAAAATCAATTATATTTAAGCGTATTGTTTAGCTAGGTAAAAATACTTTTTATAAATAATGCACTTCAATGAGCAAAAGAAAAAAATGTGTACATATGTTTTAGTAAAAAATAACCTATTTCGGCGATACAGGTTCAATTAGTTTTTTCTATAAAATTCATATCGTTATTGCAATCGTAAAATCAGCAACTTTTCGTACAGTGAATTCTTTCTGCACGCCTTTTATATCAGCTCCAGTTATATCTGCTTCTCGGTTCTTTTTACTACACGAACAACTTTTAATTCAAGCATTTGTCTGAAGTAATCGTGCTCTTGAAACTAGTTTTTCTATTAGCTTTGTGGCAACGCACTTTGATGAAATTACGCACTTTGAAAAAAGTGTTCAAAGTGAGGTATATTTGGAACCAAATCAGCGCACTTGGAAATTTTTTAATCAAGGTGCATTAAATTTGGTACCAAATTAACCCACTTTTTTTTTCAAAGTGCGTTATAAAGGTATATCAACATTTTTTAGCATCGAGACACTTAACGCACTTTGAAAAAATATGTATAAATCACAAATTCTGAAATTGAATTTCTAATTTGTTGATAGTATGATGATTTGTTAACACTAGTGAATTTAACTTACCGTCTTTGAGAACGGGGTGGGGACGGGATGGGTGTTAACCAAAGCACATGTCAATTACCAGTACATCATTTTATTGATTACAGGTAGAGGGTCCCTACCCCTCATTTTTCCTTCCAAATCATGATATTAAGCAACTAGGAGTAAACGTTAAGATTGGAAAAAAGTACGCTTTGTTGTAAATTAAGTAAAGTGATATTGAAAAAAGCAAACTGGCCAAACAATAATTTTTCCAAAGGTATATTAAAGAATCTTTAAGTGTTTCAACATAAACCTTCTTTTCAAATTTTTATCAAATAAATCCCTTCATTATAAAAATAATTACATTGAAAACATTAAATTATCATTAACCTAAAAATAAGCAAAATAATAAGCATTAGTGTGTGGGTTTATTTTTCCTCGCACTGATTTTCTAAAAGATCAAATTGTTTTTGAAAAACACATCTAACGTATCCTTTTTTCACATCATGTTGGTTTAAAAGCGCGTGCAATTAAAGCCAGTTGAAATATGCTATACATTGATCCCCATTATCAATGTATATGGATTATTTTTTTCCTGGCATATACCAATGTACCAGAAAAAAAGTAAATTTGCTGCATACGTGTAAAAAAGGAAAATGCAGTTGCTAAGCGATGCAGTTTATGACATATTTTTCTTTATTTGTATTGTCAAACTACATGTACGTAATATAATGAAAAAAAAATGTTTTGCAAAGTGAGTAATTTTTCAACGTACGTTGTAACATAGCTTTAAAATGTCCTGTGAAATTGTTCTCGTAATCCTTATCATGACTTTTGTTTCAAAAAAAGTATAGAATACATGTATAAGGCCTGATGAAAAATTACAAAACTACCATAAGCTTTTCGTGCTTTATATATTGTACATGCATCTCGTGACCAACCCGTATTTATATCACATTAACCATCAAACAAATGATATCCTAGGGGCCACATCGCTCATCGGAGCAACGATGTTCGTATCTTTGATCAAAGCAGCTTGATGAAGTTAATTCAATTTCCTCATGCTTCCCTATAAAAATTAGACCCAGAGAGAGAGAGAGAGAGAGAGAGAGAGAGAGAGAGAGAGAGAGAGAGAGAGAAAGAGAGAAAGAGAGCCGAACCCGCTATTAGTCTGGGGATTATGGTTTAAACCATTTAATACTAAATTGTTTTTCTATATTAAATTTTGAAATGTTGAACCCCTCCCTGGGGCTTCGGTATTGGACCAAAGATCACGATGTGAACAAATTAGAATCTATGTACGCTATCAGGATAAAGCAAAGATATACCACATATTGCAACATTGCAGCTCTTGAAAATATTTTTCATATTATGATTTCCTCGTCAAACTTTTAATCTATCTGAGGCCCTTAAATTGTGCTGACGTTACAATTTGAACGATAAAGAAACCCAATCTAATCAAGATGTTTGCATAGTGATATCATAAATGATAACATTGATGATCTTGAGAAGAAGATTTTGACCTACATCAAGCTGAACCTTATGAGAGTGGATCTCAGACAGCTGCTTATAAGTTCATTTAAATGAGACATTAGACACAATGCAATTGTTGAAAATATACATGTAACCCGGGAACCGTCATGGCTATTATATCCATAGTGGGAAAACTTTCTTTCGAGTATTTACACCATTTTGTCCGTGCAACCAGCATTACGGCACTGGTTGTTGGAGGAATCAATTAGCGATACATTATCAAAGTATCTAGTCTTAAGCTGCAGTTATCACTCAAGTCATATATACTCCTATTATGCAGGTGATAAAAATAAGAAGAAGATCTCCAACACACCCAGCTTGCTGATATACATTTTAAAGGATATCTCGGGACAGTAATTGTTTTCTAGATATGATACAAAGAATGATTAAATAATTAAATATTAATGGTTGATTTTAATTTTCAGGGACATTGATTTTAAATCTTGACATATTTCATTATATTGCCTGCCGATGCCATGTGTACCCAGTGTGAAAGTGTCCTTCGTTAAAGGCCTCAAATTATTCCGTTTCCTTCTTAAAAAATACATAGTATTCTCAAACCAAACTTTTTTTTACAACCAAATTGGGGTTTCATGGTTAAACACACGGGTTTTCCCAGCGATCAGTCGATACTGATAACTGGAAACTATGGGAATGCATATTTGACGATGTCAGTAAATTTTAAATTTCTCATTTTGTGAAGTATTGTTAAATATTTCTGATTTTATTTCCCTTTATTTATTTTAATATCTTATTTTGATATATTCATCTACTTATTTATTTCTTTTTTTCATCATTAATTATTAAAAAAAAACCCAACCAGGATATAAAGATCAACCTCTTCCAAACTGGATGATTAAAAAAAGTGTTAGAACAAATAGATGATTTTTCCCTGTTAGTGTATCTTGCTAATTCGAAGAAAACAGGCAATAAAACACAAAGTTTCATATAAGATGTAGCCTGTCTTTTCATTGTCTATTGTTTTAAACTGGCTATGATATCATTAAACATTTACTGTCTATGTTATTACAATCTGCCTTTCTATCAAAAGCAGAGTGCAAGGTAATCTTCTGATCAAACTAGCTCTGCTAAGTGCTATTTGAAACGATTTTCCGGTTTACGACCGATTTCATTGACGACACAGCACAACCCGCACAGAGCTGAACATTGATTTTAAATTGAATTCTTAAGCTTCATGGAATCATGAAAAATTGAAATTGAAATAAAGAGTTCAAAGCTGATATTATTTTATAATAGTATTTGGTTGCTATTTATTTTTGGTCCTCATCTGCTACATCTAATGCAATTTATAAATCGGTCGAGAAAGTGACGGTCGGTTGCCTTCCGATGAAGGCATTCAGGTTGCACGGACTTCTATATACATAAACTATACTTACATGTAGTAGGAATATGTTTAAAAATAATAAAAACAAGAGGCCCATTGGCCACATCGCTCACTTGAGTAATAATGGCCATATTAAAATCACCTTTATGGAGTCATATACAAAATATCTGGACAATGTAGTTTAATATTCTGCATAAAATAAGTTAAGATTTTTTTCCCCTTGATATTCTAATGTTAATCATTAAGCCCCTTTTGTAACAGGGTGATTTTATAGTAATATCACATATTGAGTATTGTAATTCTCAAAAAGGTCAAACTTTGAACCCCTTGTCAGGTCAAGGAATTGTCAGAGGGGTCAGAGTCTATACAATTTTAAAGAATTAACAATTTGTCAAATGCCTGCATATAAGTAAAACCATAAATTAAAACATTTGAGTTTTTATGTATAATTTAAAATTTTTGCCTTTGTAAAATTGGACCCCCCTGTAGGGCCCCTTCCTACTCCTGAAGATTTTGACAAATTTAAATCTACACCATCAAACGTTGCTTTCATTAAAGTTTAAAGCAAATGGTTTCTTAGAGGAAGTTTTTTAAATATTAACTCTATATATTCCCATGTAAAAATTCAACCCCCCATTGTGGCCCCACCCTGTCCCCAGGGATCATGATTTGAACAAACTTGAGTCTACCTTACATAAAGATGCTTCCACACAAGTTTAAGATTTTCTGATCAAATGGTTTTTTGGGAAGAATATTTTTTAAAGATTTCTATATATATATTTCTACCTTAAAATTCGACTCCCCACTGTGGCCCTACCCTAGCCATAAGGATCATGATTTGAACAAACTTGAATTTATATTACCTGAGGATGCACCCACACAAGTTTCACTTTCTCTGGTAAAATGGTTTTTGAGAATTTTTTTTTAAAGATTATCTCTATATATTCCTATGTAAAAATTCAACCCCGCATTGTAGCCCCACCCTACCTCTGGGGAACTTGAATCTACAATACCTGAGGATGCTTTCACACAAGTTTCAGCATTTCTGGTCAAATGGTTTTTTTCAGAAGTTTTTTTTTAAAGATTATCTCTATATATTCCTATGTAAAAATTTGACACCCCCATCCATTGTGGCCCTACCCTACACCTGAGGATCATGATTTTAACACACATGAATCCACCCTACCTAAGGATGCTTCCACACAAGTTTCAGATTTTCTGGTCAAATGGCTTTTGAGAAGAAGATTTTAAATATATTCCTATGTAAAAATTCGACCCCATTGTGGGCCCACCCTCTCCCCAGGGATCATGATCTGAAAAAACTTGAATCTACACTACTTGAGGATGCTTCTATACAGGTTTTAGCTTTTCTGGTCAAATGGTTTTTGAGAAGGAGATTTTTGAAAAAAACCAAACAAATTTTCAATAATTCATCAATATTTCCCCTTTAAAGAGGGTGTGGCCCTTCATTTGAACAAACTTGAATCCCCTTCACCCAATGATGTTTTGTGCCAAGTTTAGTTGAAATTGACCCATTGGTTCTGGAGAAGAAGTCAAAAATGTAAAAAAAAAATTCAGACAGACAGGCAGACGGACGGAAAGACAGACGGGCGCCGGACAAAAAGTGATCAGAAAAGCTCACTTGAGCTTTCAGCTCAGATTAGCTAATAACTACAGTCAATAGAAATAAACGAGGATATTTTGGGGACTTGTCAAGGTATCTGATTTTATTTACGCAGGTAGTTCTACCTCACTTCTCTTGCACATCGAACACTTGAATGTGTCGTTTATACAAAGTGAATAACGTTTGCATCATATTGTAGACTCCGACACTCCATACAACATAATAGATAAGCGATAATAAATAAAAGAAAGTAACTAGTTGTTCTTTTTATCAAAGTTTACAAATAAACATTCCGTTTTCAGAAGTCCATGCTGACACCGCACGATCTGCTATAGAGTATGGTTTCCGCATGTGCGATGATATAACAGTACGACACATGAACACTTTCTACAATGATCGATAATTTTTGTAATATGTGTGCCTAGATTTCATTTTATTTTATTTAGTCCCTCTTGTATAGTTCTTTCCAGTGTAGTGACTGTCATATTTTCTTCAAAACACGGTTCTACAAACCTTTCCGTCTAATGTGATTTGATCGTTTTAATAAAATGACCAAATTGCGGAAAAGCGATCTTGCCATTGCATAGGTTCTATTTAGCGATAAGAGTAACTACCAACAATGGCGGAAGTCGGAGTCCAGTTATTGTTTTTACATATGTGCTGTATTGGTATAAGTGCCAGTTCAGTCTTGCTTTCTTTTGCTGATAATATAATCCATAAACACAATAAATCAAAATATCTTATTTGCCACAAGCCATTTTGCAATGAGATTTGGTAATTTCTACACAAATATTATTTGTAAACAAAACAAAACTAGAGCTTTGTTTACATAACAACGAATTCTGATCTCTGAATCTCGCCCTCAACTTATAATTAAGTTTTAATATTAAAATTTTGACCAATATTCAAAATGCCAAAGTAAACCATTTTATGCATAAAATAAAAAAAAAATGAAAAATTTCATTGCGAATCGTATATAGATCAATTTAATGAAAATCTGCTCGAATATGATGTTAGTTTGTTGTGCTTGTGACATTTTTTCTTCACGTGCAACATTGTTGACATCATAAATTAAATTTGCAACTAATGACACTAATATGAAAAAGAATAATTCTCGATTAAACAAAAAGGCGTGGTAAAACAATAAAAGAACTCCCCATGTTTGTCTGTGGTATACAATTGCTATCAACCTCATTCATTAGTTGTGTTTTCTATTTTTTTCTGTGGTATACAATTGTTATCAACCTCATTAATTAGTTATGTTTTCTATTCCTTCGTCAATGTACTTGAAGACATAAAACACAACTTGTTAGATTAACTTCATATCTCTTTGCAAATCATGCTATACGAGGAGTTTCAATAAATTTAACTCACATTTTTATAAAAGTTAACAGAAGAATATTGTATAGCTTTCACCAATTGAAGTTGTTAATTACCATTCTATTTTTGTTTTATTTCAGATGATGGTATGCTACATCAAGAGTCCTATCTTACAGGAATGCAGTTCAGTACATTTGATTCAGATCATGACATGAGAACTGGCAACTGTGCTGCTAACTTTAAGGGAGGTTGGTGGTTCAATTCCTGCCATGGTGCCTTTCTGAACGGTGCATGGTTCCCGGAGAGTTGGACAGATCCCTGGTTACCAAAATATCCAACGGGGACAGAGGTTAATGGAACATTGATGTTAATAAACTCTTATTAAGAAATTAATATAATAAAAAGATGTGTCTGTAGATTTGCTTTCTTTTAAAATGTTTCTAAGTTGATTGACAAGTTAGATTTATAAGAATAGATAATTAAAATAAAGAAGGAAGACAGCTCTTAAATTTTTTTTAATTATTTTTTTTTGCTTTGTTTTGTTTTGGTTTTGTTTTGGTTTTTGGTTTAAAATTCTTACAGGAGTAAACTTTTCATCTGAGTAGGTTGTATACAATATATCAATATGTGTCACTTATTTACCCTGTTGTATTATAATTTAGACTATGTTCACATGTTCCAGTTTAACAAACCAAAATAACGGAAATCTTTCAGTCTGAAGGATTATATTAAATATATGCAAACAGTTGTGAAAACTTTTAAATCGATCTTACAGCTGTATCAAATACAACAAGAGTCCCATGGGCCACATCGCTCACCTGAACAACAATGGCTAACTACTTTGACTAAAACAGTTTAAATAATTAAACATAGAAAAAATTAATATTTAGCAAAGTTAAGTACCGTAATTTTCCAATGTAAGATTCAATATTTTATAGATGGGTGGGGGTGAAAATTTATTGCGATATATAAATTATATATAACACCGGTCTTTTATTTCCTGCAGTTTTCTGCACATATGTGAACAGTAATAGCTCTTTAAAGATAAAAATTTTCATACATTTTCTAAGATGTATATCAGTTTAAAAATCAGCATCCACTGTGGGCCTACCTTATCACGTGTAATCATAATTTGAACAAGTTGAATCTACACAATTATAGGATGCTTAAGTTTTATTTCATAAATTTTTGTCTCAGAGGTCATGCAATGCATATCAAGTTTATATGATGAAAATACAGTAACTGGATAAGGTGGTTTCCATTTACCTGCAAGATTTTTTGTTTGGTGAATTGGTATATATGAAAAAAAATCGAACTTAAATTAGTGTATTTTTCATTTTCTGAGCATTAATAAGATTTTTAAAAAAAATTACATCTAAGTGAACATTTTTTTTGTGTTGATTTAAGATGCTAAGCTCTATGAATATACCATGCCGATGAGATACATTTCATTTTCACAGTTGTTATCTCAAATCTAAAAGTTAAAAAAGATTGACGGACAGAGGGTCGCAAAATAGTCTGCAAGCCAGTACGCAGTGTTTGAACTTTGTGGCAAAAGTCGCTTAGGCCCGATCAAACACTAATATGGTCATAAATTCCCTTAAACGATTGTTGTTTACCTGGCGTGAACTCGTTTGACGTTTTATAACCTTACACCAGGGACTAACCAGAGCAAAATGTTTGGGAGACTTCAATTCTCCCTAACAGAAAAATAGGGAGAAGTTTAAGAAATCATGGAGACTTCCATTACTTGACAACAACATTAAGCTAATGATGATATACACAGATTCAACCTTTAAAAAAATTAAATTACTAACCATATTTGACTGTTGGTGACACTCAAATATGGTTAGTAAATGGAAAAATTGTAAACAATAAAAACAGAGGAAGATGCACTAAAACAAAGAAAGAGCTCAATTTAACTTTAAAATCATATATATTAACAAAATACATTGCATTAATTACATAAATAAACCATAACGCATAGATCATACCGAATTATTAATATAATGAATTGTATTTTAGTATGTTGTTAATGCATCATATATTGCTCATTTTGCGCAGGTAAACAATAAGCTGCCCGATTTACCGAAGTTTATGTTTGATTCGATACGTAAAAAATTCCAAAATACAGGCGATCGTTCCCCTAGTTAAAAAGCAAAATTAAAATGAAACGATATCAAAACGAGCTAAAACCACCGTCACAGTGAAAATGGCGACGCATTGAAATATTTATTTAACTTCAATTTACTTTACAAAATCGGCAACAATATATCTTGCATGTCTCAAAGATTATCTTCACACGTTAACTCTTGCACAACAAACAAATTGATCTTTGTCAGATTGACCCTTTTTACATGCACCCAAAATGACTGTTTCAAACAAAGAGCCTCGTTTTCCAGATATGGAATAACGAACCCGAACTTATAAACTGATTGAACCCCATTTATTATTATTTTCGTAGTTAGCTCAAATTTGGAACAGAATTAGCCCTTAATTTTTGGCAATTTATATTTTTCTTTCAATAAGGATGATTTATGCTAAATTACATTGAAATTTACTCAGTAGTTCTTGAGAAGAAGATTTTTTAAAATGCACCCCCTCTTTGAACAGTTTTTAAAAAATGGCCTTTTATTTATGCAATTTACATTCGTCTTACCATAAAGATGCTTTGTGCCAAATTTGGTTGAAATTGGCCAGATGGTTTAAGAGAAGAATTTCAAAATGTAACAAGTTTACAGACAGCGGACAGACGGACAGACGGACGACGGACAACGTGTGATCAGAAAAGCTTACTTGAACCTTCGGTTCAGGTGATCTAACAAAAAGGCCTCGTACCCCCTCCCCCTATTAAAAAAATATACATGAGTTTTTTGGGGCACTGTCAACCAATTGGCAGCTAATCATACCTGTTTGTGATCTTATAAAATGCGTATTCTCCTATACTGAAAATTACCAAAGCAAGACTGAAATTGCTCTTTAAATTATTAAAGAAATCAAATTACAAAAATCTTTAAATTGTTTAATTTTGATCCAATAAATCTGCAAATTGACAAATGACTCTAGTACGCATATTCATAACTGAAACCAGACTGTTTCTATAAGTTCTATTAAGATAAAAATGATTTTAAAACTTTTTTTACGGTATCAAATGTCAAAGCGAATATATACAGGGTTAAAATGTATCATGGGGAGAATACACATAGAGCGAGCAAAATGACTTAGATTCGCGACACACAGTATTCTCGATGAATCGATCATTTATTCAGTGTTAACTACTTCACCCAAGCAAGTTTAATTATTTAATGAAAGTTAAGATTACATTTATCTGAATGTCAGAGCATGTACGGATGATTTTTATTGAGAAATGTTTATGTTGCTTGGATACACGTTTAGATTAGTTAATTGAAATCTCGAATATCATTTTTTGCATATCTCGAATACGCGATTGAGCTTTCAAGTTTTCCGTAGAGACCTGCTTTGCTTTTGAAGCACTTAAGTATTTATGAATGTTGAAACGTTTTGTAACGTTTGATTTTATGGATTTTTTTTTTTTATCAGGCAATTTTTAATTAAAATTGACCATTTCCTTGAAAGTATAAAAATGTCAAATTATACCAGTTTCATACACATCATTTTATATTGTTGAAACACGTAATCAATTCTCATCAAAAATTGTAATTAAAATATATCTAACACCAAGGCAGATTTCGAATCAATACATCTAATAGTAAATGTGTAGATACTAAGTGCTCAATGGTCGTGGTCGTTTTAAGACTGTATTGATCCCTTTAGATGAAGAGCTCTAAAATATATTGAAAAATGTAAATTAAAGTTAAAATATACGGATTTTTCTTTCCTAAATAATAGGTTATAGCAAAATTAATCAATTCTTCAGATTTTATGTAAATCTGATGGTTAATTTGTTGACCATTCAGCCTCCTTAAAACTGATCTTATCTCTCAATCCGGTTGATCAATTATTCAAGAGTCAGATGAAAAAAAAATCAAATATAGTATGTCAGATCTATAAAGAATTGTTTCGAGTTTGTTAAATACGGTACATGTCCAAAAAATGGTTATTCCATACAGCTTTAATTAAAATATTAGAAATAAATCCGTGGCTGAAATTTGTTATGTACGAATTTGACAAAAGATTATTATAGTAAAAGTACATTTTAACGAAATTGTCAAACTAAACAACTTGTGAAATCTTTTATATTTATAGAAACCATTTTTTTAAGATTATAATTTTTTTCAATAATTTAAACTGGGTTATTTCACAATGTTTTTTTTTTTAAATAAATGAATGAATATTGACATTTTAAATTCGTTGATGATTTAGTTTGTAACTAAAAAGGAAATGTAAGTCAGCCATTTGATATTATACTTGGCACGGCAGGGATGTTTGACGTTGTATTTGTTAATTTGCTTTTGCAAATCTTTTTTCCCATAAAAAAAAAAACACAAAAAAAACTTACAAAAAAACAAGAACCCCCCCCCCCCAAAAAAAAAAAAAACGAACAAAAACAACAAAAAACAAATTCAATTTAAGTTTCAATTGTTAACAACAATAAGTATACAAAATAACAACATTAATTTTGAGAAACTTTTTGTTCACATTTTTTTTTCATAAATGTTACAAATATTTCCTTTAGATTTGTCTTTTTAAACAAGTTTGGGGGTTGGAGGTTCAGAAAAATATTCTGCTTCTACCTTTCTAAATTAATAACCGTGCATTTGCTTTTTCTCTTTTCTAACAAACAATCTTTTTATCTTTTTTAGATATGCACAAAAATATTACAATGAATACAAACAGGGATTTAAAAAATTGATATACCCAAATCATTCTAGGAAATAAACAGATATTTAAATTATTCAATGTCAATGTTGATTTATTTTCAATGTCCATTTGGTTTATCATATGATAAACATGTAATACTATTTCTTTTTCATAAAAATCAAACATTATGACTAGAAATAAACTGTTTTCAAATGACAAAATTCACTTCTTTTTCATACGTTATAATGGGAAAAATAACCACAATTTTACTTTGTTAGGTAGACTAGAAATTTCATTTCATTAATACTTAGTGATGTTTGCGTTATGAGATTAATGTTAAATGTAGTTAAACGGCAATCGGAGAGGATTGTAGTAATTCATATTGCATAGATATATACAGTTTATAATCCGACACATTGCAATTACTCTCAGATAAACATATACCTGCCCATAGTTAATAAATTAGATAAAATACACCTAATTGGAGATTTTAATATCTCATACACCACGTAGTGCGCGGCCAGCGCGTGAGATTCCGTTTGTCGTCGAAAAAAAAAGATTTTGTCTTTCCTAGATAGCCGAGTGGTTAGCGCGCTTGCCGCTCACTACTAGGAGAACAGGTTGCGAAGGTCGTGAGTTAAACTCCGGCCGGGCCGAAGGTGAAAATCCAATTAGTTGAACTTCTATGTGCTATATATAATTTATAAATCAATTTGCGAGTTCTGTGAAAATTAATCAACATTAATTAAAATTCGTATAGGGAATCGCAATGAAAGAATTTTCCAAAGAATATAGTTTTCATATAAAATATTCATTCCTTAATATACCATACGGTAAAAATAAATCAACATTGGCGCAAGTAATTGCAATTAAAGAATCCCTGAATTTGAGATAAAAACAAAAATATATTTTATGTATAAATATTTATATTTTAATGTACTACCCCGTGTAGATCAATTGCAGAGGAATGAAACAAAAACAAAATCACTAAATTTAAGTAAAATAAAACATATGTTTCTCTATGATTATTTATTTTATAATGTGCAATTACGTGTTAATTAAAGAACGTTGCAGCGGGGTATTTCAGTGAAAGAATTATCTACTTCAAAGTAAAACCGTAATGCGTTTTTGTATTAAATATTCATTTCAAATGTATCTCTCCGGGAAAATCAATTAAAATTTGTGCGGAGGATTGGAAAAGAAAGAAATGTTGGAACTTTAATTAAAATAAAAATGTTTTTTCTATAACATCTTCCTTTAAAATATGCCATAACGTATAAAACAATCAAAATTGTTGCAAAGGATTGCAATGAAAGACTTCTTTGAATTTTACGTAAAACAAAAATGAGTTTTCTGTATAAAATATTCATTTTCGTAATGTGCTATTACGTGTAAATTAATATGAACAAATCACAAATGATGCAGATGACTGCAAAATCTTTTGCCTATTCTCTACAATCTCAATATCCAGTTCCTTCTTGTCCTGTTTTCATCTTTTTATCAAAAAGAACGTATTTGTTTGATTTTGGTTTTTAGAAGTGGGTTACTAGAATCTTTGATTTCATTTTGATGAACGGTAAAACTGTCGATTCTCTTATCCTTATGGCGGTGATCTTTTTCATAATCATTTTTTTTTTTTATAAAAAATCTTTTTTATTGGCGATTCGCACGCGTCACGAACAATTGATGTACGCATGACGTAAGTAAGACGTACGATTACTGTGCGTTCAATTTATATGTTGATGGTGAGCACAAGCGACTTGCAGTCAACGTAGGTGTAACACAAGGGACAAGTGAGATCTCCTTACGTCATTCTTGCAAGTCAGATCGTACGGTTATCTTACGGGTTTCTTGAGTGAAGCGCAAGTGCAACGTACGTTTTCAGATCTTGCAAGGAAACCGTGGTGATTGTTGTGCATGTCCAACAGCCACCGTGCGTGCTTACTGGAAGCGTGCGTCCTTCCAAAATCGTAAGATGTACTTGCGTGTCTCGCAAGATTTTCATTAAAATCCGCCCGTAGACCACCCGTAGAAGCACTTACGACCAGTTGTGATTATGGCTTAAGGTTCCTCGACACACCAAAATTTTATTTAATGGATCGATAGAGAATCTTTTTTGAAATATGATTCCACAAAACAGAGATCAATATCGGCTTTCAGTTATTTTATATGAATTTTTTTTGGTATTTTTTCAGTGAAATAGATAAAAATTGTTTTGAGGACAAACAGGGTATTTTAGAGCTTAAAACTTGGTGTCAAATATTGTGTAATATAATTATGAATAAATACATGCCAAAGATTGCTTGGTCAAGTATTTAATTTTTTAATTAAAAAATATTTCTGAAAATCAAAATTGTAATTCTTTTATATCTTTTCAATCTATGGATAAAATTTAAAGAATAGCATATAGTCACAAAAATAACTTACTAAACAATGATATTTTACAAAAAAAAAAAAAAAATGAAACGAAAATGCGAAATTTTAAGAAAATTGCTATTTATCAAATTTGATTCGATCCTGATTAAAAAAAAACTGATCTCGATCAGAATTATTTTAAAATTGATATTTTACAATAATACTGCAGTTTATTCTGAGTAATTGATATGAATGATAAAGCCAGTAAATGACCGAACCATTTTACTGCTAAATAACCTGAAATGTTTGCAAAATTGTGATACATTCTAACTTTATATGATTTCGTTTGGGATTAGTTTAATTACAATCGGGATCAATTCGATTTTAAGATTTTTCAATTTTTCTTTAATTTCACTATTTCGTTTCAATTTCTTGTTGAAATATGATTGTACAACAATTGTTTAATGCGAGTAACAGTTTATTTGCAGTTTTTAACCTTAGATTTAAAAAAATATCTACAATTCTTGCTTTTCATTTTCAAAAATATTTTTTTTACAAAAATATTATTAAGTTTCTATGTCCGTCTTTTGATATGTATTTTTAGATAATTGTATTGTGCATTAATTGATACCAAGTTTTTAGCTTTAAGATATCCTGTTCGCAGCTAAAACGATGTTTCCGGTTTCTATTAAAAAACACAAAACAATTCATATAAAATAAGTGGAAGCCGATATAGGTGTCATTTTTGTATAATCATTTCTCAAAAATGATTCTTCATCGATCCATTATATATTGCATTGGTGTGTCGAGCCACTAAATTTTGTTTGCCCTCCCCCGATACATTTTAACCCGTAGTGTATTCGCCCCAACTGTGTAAAAATCGGTTCGCGAAGAAAATTATGTTTAGTCTACTAATTAAATTGAGTGTGGTTTTTAGTATGAAACGAAATTCAATGAAATAATCAACCTATGAAAACATAGGTTATGATGAAGTTCAAAAAGTTTTAAAAAAATAGAAGATAATGATTTACAACCTCAACGACAGCAATCAAGATACGAATAGTGTATTGTAGTGTACC
>WFKH01011925.1:10268712-10278997 GCA_016163765.1 Magallana hongkongensis | reverse complement strand
GGGGGGGGGGGGGGGGGGGGGGGGGGGGGGGGGGGGGGGGGCAGAGCAATGAGTTTGTTTTTACAATGAGGCAAACGATCATACAGAAGAACTACAAATGTGATCAAGTGACCGCTAGAATCAAAACAAACTTGTTTAAAAATTCATGTGAATATTTTTTAAAATAATCACTGAATCCCTCAATTCCGCACATTTCTTTTATCGTGAAACACGGAACTTTGATTTTAATTTGATTTAATTTGAACGTTGAACACATGGAGAATGTTTGATTTTTGTACAACTCTTAAGAAATCTTCTTTTACTTTCTACACAATTTTGTGTTGGTCGAATATTAATTTCCACACCAGTAAATATATACATAAGAGTGGTTGATCAGGCAGGTGTGAATATTGTCTCAAAAGTGTTGAAGTCTGTAGAAAGTTTCAGCATTAAAAAACGGAGGTAATCATGAGTAAATATATTAATCTTACGTTGAAAAACAAGTTGATTTTTCATGTACCGGTCAAAATCTCGGCGTTGCATTGTATTTAATCTTTCAAATATACAATTGCTTACTTTTATGTCATTGATGGTCAAGTTTCTATCTAATTTTATGCACTATCGTTTAAACCAATGCTAAATCAACTGTACAAGTAAGATAAATTTATCGTTTTATCTTAAACCAATGTAGTTAAATTGAAAATAAAACAAACAATTTATTAGTGGTGTTCGTACAAATTATCAATAAACATGCACGTGTGATAAGGTAGAAGCACAAGAAACTACCGCGGATCCCCTTGGCCATGTGCGAGGGGTGATCATCATTTAAAGGTTTAATCTTTGTGGGGTTTTTGTGTTGATCTTAAACATTGAACATTATTTGTACAATTTAAGAATATTTGTAAGACTTACAACCCACCTTGATCTATATGTCTGACGATGCTTCTGATTTGGAATAATATCGCTTTTACTATTTTTCAGACGCTTTCTTTATTTACACTCTATCGTTTAATCAAATCAATTGAAGATGAAACTTTTATGGCATGAAATTAAAACAGTTCTTTTGTTTGCTGCTAAATAAACACATAAATGTAAGACGCGAATCGTGTGTATTAGATAACCGCTGACCGCTAGGTAGTCCAGTCGCGACCGATCTCCTCGGCCGCGGATGAGGGATAGATTACGCTCAGAACCCAGAAGGATTTGAAATGCTTGCAGTATAATGACTAAAATATATTAAATAGAAGTTCATTTTTTTAACTTAAAAACCCACATTCGTTTTATGTCTTATTATGCTTCAGATTGGTAATTACATGGCTTTTATTAATGAACAGAACGATTTATCAATTAACACTTGATCGTTTTATTCAAGTTAAGAAGAATAAACTTTTACATGTATATGTATTCAAAATTCAAAACAATTCTATGTGTTTGCGGCTAAATAAACCCATATATGTAAGACGCGGATATTGTGTAGTACTTAGATACCGCTGACCGCAAGGTAGTCCAGCCGCGATCGATATCCTCGGCCGCGAGAGATAGGTTACGTAATGGTACACACACGCAGCTCAGATTCCAGAGAGATTTTTTAAATGCATGCAGTATAATAACTAAAATGTATTACATTGAAGTTTTTTTTTTTTTAAATCCGTAATTTGAGTTTTACTAGAAAGGAAAAGGAATGTTTATATTTTCTGTTTCTCGTTTTTAAAGGATTGTTCACTATAAGAACTTAACAAAAATGACTTATAGTCCTCAGATAAAAGCATGTATACTTAAAAAACTTTTTCTTATGAATTAAGGCATCCCGTATAAACCGGTATACTTTCTGTGATAACTTTATGTCATTTGTACGCAAAAAGACTTTCGCTAACTTTGCCAATTTGCCGCGAGTACTGGTCTACACGAATTGTTTTTTAACCTCAAATTATGCAATACCCGAGCACAAAAACAGTTTTATGAGATTTATAAGATCACAAACAACATTTTTTGCAGCGACGCCCATATCGAAAAATTTACCGTTTTAGAGTTATAACGCAAAGACTTTTAAGGAACCTAGACCCCTAATTTGAGGGGTTAGCCCCTTTCTTATGGTATCAAATGAAAGCCCTTAATATTTTGCACAACTTTTGTTCTAAATGTGTCTAGAAAATATTTAAGTTATGGAGCAAAGATATAAGCAAAATGTAGCATTTTTCGAAACATAAATTTCGATGTGATTTTTTAAGTAGTATACGTGGGTTAATCAAACATAAAAAACTGGGAGGACAACGTTCAAGATGTCTACATTAAAGATTTGTAAATTAAAACTACTTGCTACATATCAACTCGGAGCCTTTGTGGGTACACGAGACCCACTAAAAAATATTCAAAGGGGAATAACTCAAAACCGGAAGTAGCGATTTTACAATGTTTTGTGTTATAGTGAGCTATTAACATTTCCAATAGACCCTGAAAATTTGATTAAAATTGGATGACAAACAAGCGAGATATTAAGGTTTAAAGACACGTCTAGAAGAAAAAGAAGATGAAAAATAATAATGAAGAATTTCCAACAAAATCAGTACAAGGTCTTCCGTTGGAAACGGAAGACCTTAAAAACCCTCTATCGTCTTCTTTTTGTAACGGGACTGTCTAGGGGTTAGTCCCGTACATAATCCGAGTTCGGAAGGATGAAAGAATAACAAGAATGTCAGTGATTAAAGTGTTAGATTTTATATTCTGTGTAAATAGCAATCATGCAAAACAAACGTAAAAGATATAAAACAATATCAAATAAAATCAAAGAATGTGTTAATTACCATTATTGTAGATAGAAATTTAGGCCCCAATCCCCGTAATACGTCTAATCGATAATTAATAATATTGCAAACTGCTGCTGGTTAAACAAATGCACATATTATATAATAATACAAAATCCCGGCCGGGTACTATAGACCCGGGCGCGCCTATCATTTATGGATACATATCGACATAATAGATATACAGATACATGTACACATAACATATAAAGATAAATAAATGAATACACATAATCAATTATACACAAAACCATCTCATTATTCTTATGATAATGCAAATCAAAACTAGTATAAATGTTTTTTTTAACGATTTCAGTTATACTGTATCAATTGATTAATTGCCGACTAGTTTAACTGCTCTGGCAGTCTGACTAAAGCCAGTCTCTACTATTTCACTTCGTAGTAGGCCTACAACGAAGTGAAAAAATAGGAGCTGGCTTTAGTCAGACTGCTGCTCTGGTGACTCTTGTTCGTGTGTAAACACATTGCAGGCACGTAGCATCGGGGGGGGGGGGGGGGGGGCAATTTTTTTTCTTAAATTTAAACATAAAAAACCGAATTGTGACCGAGTAAATAATAAAGGCAAGGTTCTTTGTTCAGGATGTTTAATATGTACAAAAAGGTGATTCTGTAAATAAATTTAAACACATGTAAATATATATATACAATTTATACACAGTAATTCATTACGGGTTAAATAAACCTGAATAATCCTAGTTTACTTTAAGTAGACACTAAGAAAAGTTATGTTATATAAATTAATACAATAAATACCTTGTGCGAGGTGTTGGTGTACCAAATCGCCGGACCCTCAGTGAAACAAAATCAAAAGTTACCGGGTTTTATAATAATAGAAATTATTTGATTCGATAATACTAGCCAATGGGAACAACGGCCAATGGAACAGTAAATAAAGTGTTCACCAACTCAATCCACCTGCGCACAAGAACTAGCGTAACTTAATTCATAAGTAGATATTATATATTTGAAACTATATGCATTTGAAAGTAATAAATTCTGTTGTCTAATAAATAATCGATTAATTTTTTATCTGCCCACATACTCCCCTGCTTTGAATTTTATCGTCCCGATAAAAATCAAAATATACACAAACTAATCAACATAATTATATAATTGAAGTGTTCAATATACGTATGTCACATTCACAGTCTATGATTCTTAATCCCACATACTCTTCTGTTTATCGCGCAATCGCAAACTCCGACGCAGAGATAGGGATGGATTAACGTCACATGCGGTGTAATTGTCAGTGCTTATATATTTCGACGGTACGCGTTTGATATCACGTCTATTAAGGGTACGCTGCTGTCCAGTATTTGAAACAACTGTATACACACTGTCTTTGACTGTTTGAACACGGTATCTTGTTGTACTCCAAAGGTCTTGAAGTTTGTGTCTTCCTGTAAAACCTCTGTTTCGTATGAAAACTTCGTCACCACATCAATCGGAGGATCCACAATTTTTGCGTCGAAGAGATCTTTGACTCCTCTGTGATGCATTTCTCTCCAGTTTTCCTTTAGCATGCTGGAATAATTCACTAACATTCTTTCTGTGCTCTTGAATGAATTCATCATAATTCACACCACTATCCAAGACAGAATTCGACACTGTTAACGACACAATAAAATCGACTGGAACTTTGGGTTTACGACCGAAAAATAAATAGAAAGAACTGTAACCAGTACTGGATTTTGGAGACACATTGTACGCAAAAGTAACATCGGATAAATGATATGGCCAGAGTTTCTTCTTCTGTGGTGGTAGAGTTCTGAGTAAATCGTGAAGTGTGCGGTTGAAACGTTCTGTCTGTCCATTGCCTTCGGGATGGTAAGCTGTAATTCTTGACTTTTGTATGTCGTAGATTTTGCAGAGTTGTTAAATAATATCCGACTCGAAGTTTCTTCCCTGATCGCTATGAATTCTATCCGGTACACCATAGTGATGAAACCACTGTTGAATCAAACACAACGCAACAGTAGAAGCTTTCTGATCACGGGTGGCCACTGCTTGTGTGAATTTTGTAAAAACATCTGTCATCACAAGTACTTTTTCCTTACCCTTCGATGGTTCCAATACTGTGAAATCAATGGCTAGAATTTGCAGAGGTCGGTTTGCTAGTAAGTGGTTCATAGCTGGTCTAATCTGTTGGTTTTCTGATTTGGCTACACAACAACGTTCACAGTTCTTGCAATATTCTTTGATCTCATTGAACATTCCAGGCCAATAACATCGATCTTTAATAACACTGAATGATCTTTAAATTCCCTGGGGACCAAGATTGTCATGACACTGTTTAAGAATTTCCAGTTTTAGTGAAGATGGCAACACGTACTGTTTGGTTTCTCCATTAACCGGATCACACACAGTTCTGTAAAGTATTCCGTTATCCATACTTAAACGGTTCCACTGCCTGAGAAGAATATTCACAGCCTTTTCACAGTTTTTCCTATCTTCTTTCTTTGGATATACCCCCTGTTTCCAGAACTTTAAAAACTGATGAATATCTTTGTCCTGGGACTGTAAGCGTTTCAGAGCACTTTGACTGTATTGACGGAGAGAACATTGCATTTCATCACACATCACATCGGATGATTCTTGACACAATCTCTGTTGCACACACATAACATCTTTTGGAATTTCAGACGACCAGATGTTTCCTAGATTGGTTGATGAGGTAAGTATTCCTTCTTCACTCACTGACTTACGTGAAAGAGCATCTGCATTCGAATTGTGTTTTCCACTGCGATATTTGATTTCAAAGTTGAAGAGAGCCAGCTGTGACACCCAGCGTTGTTCGTATGCACTCAATTTAGAAGACTGTAGATACACAATCGGATTATTGTCGGTATAAACGGTAAACGAAGCGTTCACTAAATAATCCCGGAATTTGTCGGTAATACTCCAATACAATGCTAAAAGTTCCAGACGTCGCGAACTGTAATTCTGCACATTCCGTTCGTTGGGACGAAATGATCTGCTGGCGTATGCAATGACACGTAATTGACCATCTTGGTGTTGTGACAGTACCGCTCCGAGACCGTTGAGACTTGCATCGACTTCAAGCACAAAAGTTTTTGTGTAATCG
The DNA here is from genome assembly GCA_016163765.1 of Magallana hongkongensis. Classification (NCBI taxonomy): domain Eukaryota; kingdom Metazoa; phylum Mollusca; class Bivalvia; order Ostreida; family Ostreidae; genus Magallana; species Magallana hongkongensis. Next base: position 10,273,111 of record WFKH01011925.1, on the reverse strand, counting down.
GCATATCCTAGAATAGGTGCACTGGTAAGTAATTCTTTTAATAACACAAATGATTTTTCACATTCACTATTCCACTTTTCACAGAACAGCTTCTTAGATACATTTGGACACTTTCTGATTAAATTGTACAATGGCGCAGCAACTTTCGCAAAAGACTGAATAAAACGTCTATAATATGACGCCAATCCAAGAAATGAACGCAACTATTTTGGTGTTGACGGTGTTGCCCAATCACTCACAGCTTGCACTTTTTGAGGATCTGTGTTAATTCCATGCTTTGAAACTATGTGTCCCAGGTACTTTACTTCCTCTTTGAAAAAATCACATCCACGTCCATGCTGACGAAGTTTCTGAAACACTACTTCCAATCTCTGAATTTGTTCTTCTACAGTCCGTGAAAACACAATAATATCATCTAAGAATACCAGGAGTATCTGGAAAACTTCATCACGGAAACAGTGCTGCATAAGTCTCTGAAAGGTGGCGGGAACGTTACACAGACCGAACGGCATGTTGTTAAATTCGTATAGCCCAAACGGTGAAGTAAATGCGGTCTTGTGTTTGTCGTTCTCTTCCACTGATACTTTGTTATATCCTGAAGTCAAATCCATGGTCGAGAAATAACGGGATCCACACAGTGTATCAAATGATTCTTCAACACGGGGGATAGGATATGCGTCTTTTATTGTCTTAGAGTTTAACTTCCGATAATCAACGCACAGACGTAATTCACCATTCTTCTTGCGAACAATTACAATTGGTGGTGCATACGCACTGGTACTTTCTCTTATAATATCCCTATGTAATAGTTCTCTAATATGTTGTTTAACTTCCTCAAATTGTGTCGGGGGAATGCGTCGATACGGTAGATTGACCGGTACTCCCTCCGTCAGCGTTATTTTGTGTTTTACCGTATCTGTAAATCTTGTTTCTAAATCCGACTTTGAAAATACGTCATGATATCTGTGAAAGTTTTTCTATGTTTAGTTTTTCTTGGTCTGTCGCTTCAACTTTGTCCAAATTTACAGGAATAAGGAACTCTGGATCACAGGAACGTTCGGTAGTAGATTCGGTCACATAACACTGCACAAATATTTCCTGTACTGTGCCACAATTGGTAAATTGCACAGGGTCACGAATTTCATTGATAACTTCTTCTCCTTTAGATAATATAGCAATGCGTGTTCGAGGTGAAATCCAGACATCAGAATCAGTAATGTTCGCTAGCCGCAAATAGAAATGACCCTTGATCACTTGAACAAATGTCCGGACTACAACAATGCTGTCACTCAGGTGCTCGCTATGCGACAATGGTTCTGCTACGGCTGAGTAATTTCCAGGTACCGGCGGCCCAGTAGCGTTGATCACGATCACAGATCTTGCGGGGACTCTAACGGGATGTCGCGCAGACACTTTAGCAAAGCCATACACAGTTCTGTTCTCTTGATCACACACTCGGAATGCTGACTTTATTTTCGAATTGCAGGATATTTCAGACACTTTCTCGTGATAGTAATTTCCATGTTTTTGAAAAAAAATGTCTCTGCACTGTCCAATAATGTTCATTCCTAAAATTCCCGGGATATTGTGTTTACGTTTTCGAGTCATTCCATCTTCTAGATCTTTAATTATCAGGATACCGCGATCTTCTATAACCTTTCCCATATATTCAACATCAGCTTCTATGTATCCGATATAAGGGATTGAAATTCCATTTGCTGCTTTTAAATTCAATTTCACATCATTCTTTAAATTCTTACAGAGTGCTTCGATGTTGTTTCTATAAAAACTTTCCGTCATTGTAGTCACCATAGACCCAGTGTCTAATAAACAGTTAATTTCTACTCCAAACAATTTAATTTTAACTGTAGGGCTCTGACCAAGAATATGATTGACACAAGTAGAGTCCTCTTTATTTCCTACTGATGTCGGACTCTGCTCATCAGCAGGGTCTATTTTCCCGACTGTTGGTAATTTGCCGAATTCAGATTTCGTGGACAGTTTCTTTGGATATGATTTTCGCTTTTACATGTATAGCAACGGCGGCGGTTTAACTGTGGATATGGTAATCGGTATTGTTCTTTGGGTTTGGATAAAGTTTGCCTTTCAAGTAACTTTGTAAGATTGTCGATGTTTTGTTCCTTTCGTTGTATGACTTCTAAGTATTTGTCAATTCCGTGAGTAGTTTTCGCTGACTTCTGTGATGATTCCGCGGCCTGTTTTTCCTTAGTATGTCTGTCCGTTGAGCACTTTGAGCGGTTCTTTTCTTCATCCTCTGAAAACAATATTGCTTCGTCCCGGAAGTCCAGAAAATGAATATCCGGCTGTTGACGAATAAGTCGTTTCAATTCTCTACGTAATGAGATATTATTCACATTTTGAGCAAATTGTTCACACAGGGTCAAGTCAGGGTTCGGAATAATATCTGTGTTTTTCGTCGTAATTTTCTTGATGAGGTTCATCAGAGCGTAACTGTATTCACGTAAAGATCCCCCCTCCATCTGTTTTCGCTCAAAGAAATTTCGCTGTAGTACTGTTATTCCTTCTTTGTCTCCAAACGTTTCACTTAAAATACGCAACACTTTTGTTTGATTGCTTCTTTCTTCATATGGCCGATATTTAATTTCTTCTTTTGCCGATCCCGTCAGATTTGAGTATATAAAGTCGGTACTTTCTTCTCTATTCATACGGTGACTTTTGATGACATGTTCAACTTCTTCAATCCAGTCGTCGACATGAATATCGTCCTTATCTTCATTTCCGCTGAATTTCTGCACATTACGGACTGGTTTTAAGTCAGTAGTTTTGGATTTGTGTTCTTCGTTGTCCTCATCTATGCGTCTATCGAGTTCTTTTTGTAGATTGTTTATTTGTTGTCGTAATTTCTTTGTCGTCATGGTTCGGCGTTTAAAGGTATTTCTATCAAATGAGGTAACGGTACCTTCTGGACTTTTCACAGGTGAGTTGTTTTCAGCGATGACTGCTCACTGGATTTTGTAGACATTCTTCCTCACACAAGAATCACCATTGACTGTAGATACCGGCGACGCCATTTGTGACCGAGTAAATAATAAAGGCAAGGTTCTTTGTTCAGGATGTTTAATATGTACAAAAAGGTGATTCTGTAAATAAATATAAACACATGTAAATATATATATACAATTTATACATAGTAATTCATTACGTGTTAAATAAACCTTTAAACCTTTAAACGTTTAGTTTACTTTAAGTAGACACTAAGAGAAGTAATAAGTTATATAAATTAATACAATAAATATCTTGTGCGAGGTGTTGGTGTACAAAATCGCCGGACCGACAGTGAAACAAAATCAAAAGTTACCGGGTTTTATAATAATAGAAATGTTCTGATTCGATAATACTAGCCAATGGGAACAACGGCCAATGGAACAGTAAAGAAAGTGTTCACCAACTCAATCCACCTGCGCACAAGAACTAGCGTAACTTAATTCATAAGTAGATATTATATATTTGAAACTATATGCATTTGAAAGTAACAAATTCTGTTGTATAATAAATAATCGATTAATTTTAAATCTGCCCACAGAATTTTTATTCAAAGCATGTAAAAACTGAAAGCAAAAATAATGAAATTAACAGGGAAATTGAAGTTAACGCATACTCCTGCCCCCCCCCCCCCCACCACACACACACACACCCAATCGGATTAGGATTTTCATGATTTGCGAATAAATCTTTTTTCTTTTTGCTTGTCAAGGTTTTTAGGATGACTCCCCCCCCCCCAACCTTTTCAAAAACGATGTTACGGATGTTACGTGTCTGTATTATGTAATTTTTTAATGCACATGATTATGTAAACAATGATACAAGCAAAATGATACAAATGTTTATTGCATAAGTCATTTTGTTGCATTAGAACAGTTTTTATAACTATTTCAATTCTTGTTACCATTTTTGCAAGGTACGTTTTCTCTCGGTTACGTTTTCTTAAGGGTACGATATCTCCTGATACCTCGTTGCACGCCATCTAGCGTTAATTCAGTGCATGCCTGTTAGTTTTGCATCGGTGATCGTTTGTTTTGCTGTCGGTGTCTGTTGATGTTGCAAAAGATGCTATTGATTTTGTTTTAAGCTGGATTGTTTCGTATTTCAGCTTGTTTTTATAAATTAATTGTTCGTTAACGTCTTTTTTACTCTTCCCGCCGCCCATAAGACTGTATGTTTCAGATTGCCGTTGTAAATTCTTAAGCCGCTTATCCAGTTTTTGCAAAAATTATATAATTATGTAAATAACTGATGCACATTCTAATATCTTTAATGCTTCTAATTAGTTTCATGAAAGGGATAGTCAGACGTTTTGTGTGTGTGTGTGTGTGTGTGTGTGTGTGTGTGTGTGTGTGTGTGTGTGTGTGTGTGTGTG
>WFKH01011925.1:10237701-10255300 GCA_016163765.1 Magallana hongkongensis | reverse complement strand
ATCTTAGATTGTACGTGTATACGATAAGTCCATTGAATTAAAGTTTTATTTACATTTGTACTAAGTTCTTAAAATATTATTTCCTCACCCTGGGCTTTAAAAATATTACGTCTACAAATCAAAAAATAGATACATGTGTATGAGTATAATTTAGAGGCTAATTAATTACAATAATTATAAATGGAGGTTTTAAATTATTTAAATATATATAAATATGTTTATAAGGGGTAATATAATATGTCACATATCAGGCCCGGTAAATCATATGTACATGTATATGTATACATCATTTGCAATTGCCACATGCTGAAAATAGTACGTCACTGGTAATTGGTTTGTTTGTTATAGAATTGATAGTTTAAATATCATGTATACATTTTAAAAAGATAGTCTTTAAGGTGCATTTAAGCACTTTTAAGCCAACAACTAACAGCTAACAACTTTAGGGGTTGGTGGTTTAATAGTTGTCATTATGTCTTTCTCAATGGTCCTTGGGTCTCGAATTCCTGGGATTGTCCTTGGGTTTTATAATATTGGAGAGGAACAGAGGTTAATGGAACATCAATGTTGATAAAATAGCTTTAAAATAAAAAAACAAAACCATCAGCAAATATCATTTTTGCCCTTATTTTAAAAATATATTCATGCTTTTATTCTTTATACAAACCTGTTTTGAAGTAAACGGCAAACTATTTCTCCTTTTGAAATCTAAAAGATCCAATATTTGGTGTTTTGGCTTCTTATATTCCACAATTACCTAACATAGAAGTTTACTGTTATACTGTTGTAGCCAAAAAATGCCAGATGAACATTTTTGCGTCTGAATCATAATAAAATATTTGAGAAATGAGCTAAATGTCTACCCAAGTTATACTCGTACAGCCTGGGTTAGAACAGTTTACGCTTTTATAATCCGCGAAGCGGATAATAAAAAAGCGTAAATTGCTCCAATCCAGGTTATACGAGTATAACGTGGATAGATAATGAGTTCATTTCTTATAATTTAATTTTCTATAATTTACTCTACAAATTGAGTACATTTTACTTTTGAAAAGGATAATTTTCTGTTTAAATTTCAAACGTAAGGTCAAGCTGATTAGTACGATTTTGACGTTGGTGCATTGTGACGTGTCTTGTGACGTGTAAACCAGGTTATACAGGTGCACAATTATACCAGGTAAGAATTATATATTGCTACGCAGTACGATTGAAGCTGAAACCAATTCGGATGGGAAATTCAAATTGTAAATCGGAAGAGAAATTGCCTCTTATAATTAACCAAAAACTATTTAATTATTCACGGTACTCAACAGTATCTGAGATCTGAAAATAGTTAAAACTTACATAATGGTCATCTTGATAAATGGTTCGTTTTATTTCAAGAAAACAAAGGCATATGGCATCTAACATTTTTTTAAATCAGTATTTCTTGATGAAAGAACTTTAAATGTTGTACCTTTCCTGTTTTAATGATGATATCGACTTTTGATAAAAATATTTGCGGCATTAAATGAATTTATAAACAGCCCTTAGTTAAATATACCTTTAAAGAACGGTCACATGAAAAGTTTGAAGAGAATGAAACTTTGGGGTAAACGAAAATGCTGAAGAAATCAAGAAAAATGCCTGTGTGTCACTGGAACTACTACATACATATTTCTTTTGAAACGGGCCGCAAGTGCTCTTTTTTATTTTTTATTTAAAACAAGAGGCCCATAGGCCTGACGGTTACTTTAGTACTGTAAACGGCGTGCTCCCGTTTTTCCCATATTTTGATAATAAGGTACAGAACCATAGGTATGGTTTGTGTTTTGATAACAATTATAGTATACTTTTTATCTGAGATATACCTCTTTTTTTTCAATGCATTTCAAAAAAGAATTTAGTGCATAATGTTACCTGGTGGTGCACTTTCGTAAGATTAATGATTTTAAAATAGCATTGTGATAATACAGTATAGTATTGGTAAATACATCTACTGAAATACACTAGACACTAGCTACTTGCACTTATAATTTTTTATTCACAATGCAATGCACAGGAAATTGGCATTGGTTTGAAAATTGTGAGAAAAAAATATTTAAAAAAACATTCAAAATTCGTGACGCATCAAATTTTCTTATGACATAAAATGGTTACAGCATGTTAAATATTGACATATGAAAATTTCCTTGCTCTTTTGTAGCTTTAAAGCTAGGTATTGAACTAAAATTGAAACATTAATTATGATACAGACAATGACAATTGCTTTATTATCTTACCTGAACAAATCCCCATTCTGTAAACATTTTAGTATTCTAGATTTTTAATAATGTGCAAAACGTGAACAAATCTTATTAACCAACAGGAATAGGTTACCCAAGTGACTCAATTGGCCTCAAAATGTATATATTCACTATATGGTCATATTTGTGACCTCTACCCTAACATAAAAAACTTTAACCTCTGCCCAATAGTCTGTGAAATTCAAAATTTCAGAAAAGAACATTATGGATACAATAACAAAGCAATTAGTTTATCTTCCACTACCCTGAAAACACAGAAGACAATTTATACAATTTTGTACATTTTCACTATGTGGCCATATTATTTCTACTTAAGGGCCTGAAACTCTAACCCAATGACAATGAATTTCACAATTTAAGTAGAGGGATTTAAGGACATTATAACCCTGCATAACATTTATATCTCCCTGCTGTGGAAGTAAAGAAGTCTATTGTTTTAAGATTTAATACATTTTCAAGATAAAACCATATTGGCACCACCATAAGGCCTGAACTCCTGACCCAGGAGCTATATGTTTCACAATATTTTTAGAGGGTTTCATGAACATTGTCATCTGTCATTCAGGTTTTCTCCCACTACTGTGGAAGTAAAGAAAACATATTTTGTAAGATTTAATAAAATTTCAATATAAGACAAAACTGGCCCCGCCTTAGACCTGAACCCCTGACCCAGGAGCCATGAATTGAAAATTTTGCAGAAGGCTTCATAGACATCATAACCGTTTATTTAGTTTTTTTCCCACATGTGTGGAAATAGAGAGGAAGAAATTGAAAATTGGGCATATTTGGCTCTGTCCATAAGGCTCCGGGGTTGTAAGATCATATATTTCCACAATTTAGATTCCTCTTATCATACTATGCGTCGAACCAAAAATGGTCATAATTGTCCTTGTCAGAAGATGTTAAAAAGGTAATATTGTTAACGGACGACGCACGATGACAGACAAAATTAAATTGCAATAGGTCACCTGAGTGAAAGATGCATTTAATGCTGCCAATCTGACGCATCGAGGCTTTTGGTAAACGTTCATTCACATCAAATAATTATAGTTTTGACCATTAATGTCAGAAATCTGTGATGAAACTAACAAGACGATATTCACGTGTGACGCACGACTCACGGACATACACGTATTGTTTTTTAAGATCACATTATTAACGGTATTTAAAATTTTATTATTGGTATCTTAACGCTCAACAAAATATTTTCGGTAACTAGCTATATATAGCTAAGGTTACTAGAAAAATCGAATTTTCTCTAGTCTCCTTTTAAACATAATCAAAATCCGTAATTCTAGTTTCATGTACCTCCTGCTACATAACATTGTGTTATGACGAATCAGAACGTTGGTATATATTAAGAGTTATTTTGGTTTGTACAGAAATCACCAATAAGCCACACCAATGTTCACATATCAGTTTATTACTGAAATTGAGGAAATTATAAAACTTGCATAACCTTATGTTTGATTTAAGATCAAAAGTATAAAATTTGAGATTTAAGATTCGATATTGAATATCTAAATCAACAAGTCAAATCATAAACGAAATCGAAATGTTCTTAATAAATTAAAAATCATTTATTCATGCTCTTGCCTACAAATAAATAATTTGTTATTTGTTATTAAATGATTAAGTGACTTTGACGAAAAAGTTCAGAAAAAATAATTAAACTAGTGAGAATATTGTGTGCTTCGTAAATCTAGTTTAATTTGCTCTCCCTGTGTTAATCCATCCCTACCACTATAGGTTTAAAAACTCGGTGTTTTTTTAATTTAGTAATCAATACTGTAGGGTTACATAATGTTTGTTTTACAGTCTTCTTGAGAATGTTTTTTGCTCGATTTGATGTATTATTTGTTTGCAAATTGGATCCGTTTCTAGGAAAGAGTTGCATCGCTTTGGCAGATTCGCCATAAAACTATCAAGCTATATATTCATAACTGTTGGGTCGATATTTTTTCTTGCCTGTCTAATGAAAAAATGACAATAACAATCCGTCAACCATCTGAAAAATCCATAACACGAAATACAAAGCAGAGCAACACAGACCTCCGAAAAGATAACGGTAGGATCAGGTGCCTTGGAGGAGTGAGCATCCTCTGCTGACCGGTCACACCCGCCGTGTGCTCTTTGTCGTAATCTAATGCATTTTCCTTTTACAAATCATTTAAACACAGATGGACTATGAGCGCTCCTAAAGTTGATTGTTGATTTCATGAAAGATTTTATGTCAAGCTTGTTAAAATTTTGGATTTGTAATCTTTGTAAAGTGTAGAATTAATCAAGTTTGAATAAAACGTGGAAACTTCAAAAGTTTTGAACTGTTTGTGACAGTGATTGCAAATGTGAAAAAATTTCTCTATTTCCTTTACGGTGTCATTGAAAATAATAAAGCCCTCATACCTGTATCTTCAATGAAAAAAATTGCTTGCATTATAAAGTGCGTAACTATGTGCTGTGTGATTTTGTACATTCTTATGTCATACATTTATGAACTTGAAATTGCACCTATGCCTGTTCTAATGATTTCCTTGTAAGATTTTCCGTCAAGTAAATATTTTCAAAGACACTTTTAAATAAAAGCGTTAGTTCCTTGGATGAGAGATATGGAATGTCTGATTTGATTTTATTAGCCTGAGTGTTATCCTTGTGTACCGATGAGAGAAGTTGATTGAATGATTTGTTAGTTTACATGCTTGTCATATCATAAGTAATTAGTAAAAGTATTTGTTACGGCTTGAGGCTTTCAATTGTATTGATATAGTTCGCATTGTCTATAATGTATGTTGATTGTTTTTTGTACGATAGGGACAATAACGTGATCACAGTACTGCCCTATTTTCCAAATCGGCGTGTTGCATTGCGAGATAAAGGATATAGATGGAGGCAATTTACTGACGATTTGATGTCATTGGGAGACTTGTTAGTTTCTTTGTCTATGTAAATCTGATAGTTAGTTTGTTGACCAATTAGCCTCCTTAAAACTGATCTTATCTCTCAATTCGGTTGATCATTTATTCAAGAGTCAGATTAAAAAAAGAATCAAATATATTATGCCATATATATAAAGAATTCTTTAAAGTTTGTTAATTACGATACATGTCCTACAAGAAATGGTTATTTCTTACAGTTTTAATTAGAATGTTAGGGTTAAATCCATGGCTGAAATTTGTTATATAAGAATTTGACAAAAGAATATTATAGTAAAAGTCCATTTCAACGAAATTGTCTCTTTTCAAACTAAACAACTTGTGAAATCTTTTATATTAAGAGGAACCACTTTTTAAGGATTGTAATTTTTTTAATGATTTAAACTGGGTTATTTCACGGAAGTTTTTTTACTTAAATTAATAAATGAATATTAACATTTTAAATTTGTTGATGATTTAGTTTGTAACTAGAAAGGAAATGTAAGTCAGCCATTTGATATTAAATATAGCATGGCAGGGATGTTTGATGTTGTGTTTGATAATGATTATTTTCTTTTTCAAATCTTTTTTCCCTTAAAAAAAAGACCCCAAAAAAATCAATTTAAGTTTCAATTGTTAACAACAGTAGGTATACAACGTAACAACAAAAATTGTGAGAAACTTTTCGTTCACATTTTTTAATAAATGTTACAAATGTTTCTTTTAGATTTGTCTTTAAAACCAGTTTGGGGGTTGGAGGTTCAGAAAATATTCTGCTTTTACCTTTCTAAAATAATAACCGTGCATTTGTTATTTTTCTTTTTCTAACAAAAGAATCTGTTTTATCTTTTTTAGATGTGCACAATAATAGTACAATGGATAAAAAAGGGATTTTTAAAAAATGATATGTATACGCAATCATTATAGAAAATAAACAGATGTTAAAACAATTCAATGTCAATGCATTTTTGTTTTTAATGTCGATTTGGTTTATCATATGATAAACGTATAATGTTGATTTTTTTTTGCCTTTTCATAAAAAAATAAGCATATTATGACTAGAAATAAAAACTTTTCAAATAACAAGATACACTTCTTTTTCATATGTTTTTATGATAAAAATAACCATTATTTAATTTTAGTAGGAAAACAAGAAAGACAAATTTAGGTGAAACTCTAATAAGGCGAACTTCTTTAACCTATATATAACGTATATATCAATTTGAAAGTGCTCTGAAAATGTAGAGCTTTTGTATAAAATATTCATTCCTTGATGTACCAGAACCTGTTAATCAATTAAAATTGGTGCGCGTAATTGCAAAGAGAGAATTCTCTCAATTTGAGTAAAAACAAAAATATGCTTTCTGTATAAAATATTCATCATGTATTGTACTACTCCTTGTAGATCAATTAAAATTGCTGCAGAGGATTGAATTGAAAAAAGAATTCTCTGGAATTTAAGAACAAATTAAAATATGTGTTTTCTCTAACAATATTTATGTTATAATGAGCAATTACGTGTAAATCAATGAACATTGGAGCGGGGAATTGCAATGAAAGAATTCTCTGAATTCAAAGTTAAACCATAATGCGTTTTTGCAATAAATATTCCTTTTAAATGTAACTTTCCGAGTAAATCATTTGTCGGAGGGATTGCATCAAATGAATTCTTTGAACGTTAAGCAAAAAAAAAATGTTTTCTTTATGTAATCTTCATTTCATAATGTACCATAACGTATAAATCAATCAAAATTGGTTCAAAGGATTGCAATAAAAGACTTCTCTGAATTTTACGTAAAACAAAAATGAGTTTTCTGTATAAAATATTCACTTTTAAATGGGTCAGTACGTGTAAATCACTCTGAACAAATCACAAATGATGCAGATGACTGCAATAGAATTTAAATATGTCTCGTTATTTTAAATGAAAAACAAACTTATTGGAAAGCGCGATTTCGTAAAAAAAAAGCACTCAAGATGTTGACATTCTACATGTTTTCTTTTGATGATTTCGTCAACAAATTTGCACCTCATCACCCCTGCCTGTGATATGATCTTTTACCATGAATATTCTTCTAAAAGCAAGACTTATAAAGAATTTTCTTAAGAAGAAGACTCAGTCTTTATATCTCGTAATTTAGATCTAATATCTAAAAATTAGTATATACATCAAAAGTCTACAAAATAACAAATAATAGTCACATTTATAACTGAAACCAGACTGATACGTTGTATTAAGATTAAAAATAATTTTAAAAACCCAGTCTCCTACAAAACCGACCTACAGTATCAGTAATTACGGGTTTAAACCTATCGGGGGAGAATACGCATAGGGCGTGCAAAGTAACGTACTTTTGCGAAACACATGATTTATGAGCGTATTTAGTATTTTTAATACAATAACATTAGTGCTGGATTTTTTCAACTAATTTGAACTATTAATAAGATACTTGGGTTTAAGAATGTGTTTTTGAGTGATGATTTTCCGATAAAATTACATCGTTACAAGCGTTTTCAAGCGTTCATTGTATAAATAGATTTGTGTAAAAAATCACTAAAACCGGATTCTTTCGTTCTTCATGGTCAATTTATTAGATTTTATGTCAAATTATCTCTTTATATAAAATCTTCATGTTATGTCAAAATCAGTGTATCTTTAGTTAATTACTTACAATGCACATACTACCCATACCGAGAACATGCATGTTTTAAATATATGTGTCAATTTTTTCAAATGTAATAAATGTTAAACCAATGATTGATACATGCATGAGCTTAAATTTAAAGGGGGTTGGGAGTCCGGTATCAAACATAACAAAAAGTTGGAACTAATTGTAAAACAGTTGGGTTCGAACCCTCTCGAAACAAAAAGGCCTCGTACCCCCTCCCCCTACAAAAAATATACATGAGTTTTTTTGGGCACTGTCAACCAATTGGCAGCTAACCATACCTGTCTGTGATGGTATAAAATGCCGATTCTGCTATACTGAAAATTACCAAAGCAAGACTGAAATTGCTCTTCAAATATTTAAAGAGCAATTTAAATTACAAATCAAATTACAAAAATCTTTAAACTTTTAAATTTTGATCTAATAAATCTGCAAATTGTCAAATGACACTAATACGCATATTCATAACTGAAACCAGACTGTTTATATAAGTTCTGTTAAGATAAAAATGTTTTAAAAACTTGTTTTACGGTATCAAATATCAAAGCGAATATATACAGGGTTAAAATGTATCATGGGGAGAATACTTATAGAGCGAGCAAAATAACTTAGATTCGCGACACACAGTATTCTCGATGAATCGATTTTTTATTCAGTGTTAACTACTTCACCCAAGCAAGTTTAATTATTTAATTAAAGTTAAGATTACATTTATTTGTATGTCAGAGCATGTACGGATGATTTTAATTGAGAAATCTTTATGTTGGTTGGATACACGTTTAGATTAGTTAATTGAAATCTCGAATACGCAGTACAGTTAAGGCGGCCAATAAAAATATCGGCGAATATTTGTGATGAAAACACGTATACTTTAGTTCATCGGACATGTCCTTTTTAAAATCAATAACAGTCGCTCAAATGCAATATATTTCTTAAATATATATATATAATAGTACAATATTTTATGTTCATAGTGGTCACGTGATATGGCAGTCGTATGGTACAAGCAGATGTATTTGTGGTTTTGAGGTCATTTAAAAATGTCAATATTGCAAGGGCATAATCATGTCAAAATTCACAACTGAATTATAAAAGGAATGTTATATAGTAGATTTTAAAAAATGTTGTGAACTTTGTAAGATAATATTATTTATTAGAAAAAAAACCATAATTTATAATGCATATGTTGAATAATTTTGAAGGTCACAGTGTTAATTTCATTAAAAAATAATTAATTTGTGAGATTTGACAAGGATCTTAGAAGTTTTTAAATTACATAGCATATTTCAAATTTACATGTAAAAGTTTGTCATGATCAGATAAGCGTATGCTCTTGCAATAAAGTGATTTATTTAGGCACCCAGCTTTAAGATATACGATATTTTATACAAAACCGAGGTTGCCTCTTAATACGATGCATAATTAAAACAAATTGAAAATAAGACTATATAGGTAGCATTCTACTAATAATAATGTTAAACAAAATATTCATTTATAATTTTCCGTTAATCTATGAAATTTATTTTTCATCGCTAAAAAACCGCATGATAGCCTTCAATGACTTAACTTAATGCGTCATTTTGAAGCATATGACGTCATATTTTGTAGTACAGCGAGAACGTCCTCTCGCTTATTTTTCAGTGTGTACGATATAACAGACATCGAAATTGTAAGTAATAGCATTTGTTTTTTTTTAATTAAAAGAATAGTATAAATTAATTTTGCTAATAAATGAATTAATTAGTACTTTCGAGGTTTGTAATATTCTGTGATGTCATAATGCACATTTCCCGTACTTTTTGTCTGAACGGAATTTATTGACAGCCTTAACTGTGCTGCGTATCATTTTTTGCATATCTCGAATACGCGATTGAGCTTTCAAGTTTTCCGTAGAGATCTGCTTTGCTTCTGAAGCACTTAAGTATTTATGAATGTCGAAACGTTTTGTAACGTTTGATTTTATGGATTTTTTTTATCAGGCAATTTTTAATTAAAATTGACCATTTTCTTGAAAGTATAAAAAATGTCAAATTATACCAGTTTCATACACATCATTTTATATTGTTGAAACACGTAATAAATTCTCATCAAAAATGGTAATTAAAATATATCTAACATCAAGGCAGATTTTGATATCAATACTTCTAATAGTAAATGTGTAGATACTAGGTGCTCAATGGTCGTGGTCATTTTAAGACTGTATTGATCCCTTTAGATGAAGAGCTCAAAAAAATATTGAAAAATGTAAATTAAAGTTAAATATACGGATTTTTTCTTTCCTAAATAATAGGTTATAGCAAAATTAATCAATTCTTAAGATTTTATGTAAATCTGATGGTTAATTTGTTGACCATTCAGCCTCCTTAAAACTGATCTTATCTCTCAATCCGGTTAATCAATTATTCAAGAGTCAGATTAAAAAAAGAATCAAATATAGTATGTCAGATCTATAAAGAATTCTTTCGAGTTTGTTAAATACGATACATGTCCTACAAGAAATGGTTATTTCTTACAACTTAAATTAAAATATTAGGAATAAATCCATGGCTGAAATTTGTTATGTAGGAATTTGACAAAAAGAATTTTATAGTAAAAGTACATTTCAACGAAATTGTCAAACTAAACAACTTGTGAAATCTTTTATATTTATAGAAACCATTTTTTAAAGATTATAATTTTTTTCAATAATTTAAACTGTGTTATTTCACAATGGTTTTTTTAAATAAATGAATGAATATTGACATTTTAAATTCGTTGATGATTTAGTTTGTAACTAAAAAGGAAATGTAAGTCAACCATTTGATATTATACTTGGCACTGCAAGGATGTTTGACGTTGTATTTGTTAATTTGCTTTTGTAAATCTTTTTTCCCATAAAAACAAAAACAAAAACAAAAAACTTACAAAAAACAAGAACCCCCACCCCCCCAAAAAACCGATCAAAAACAACAAAAAACAAATTCAATTTAAGTTTCAATTGTTAACAACAATAAGTATATAAAATAACAACATTAATTTTGAGAAACTTTTTGTTCACATTTTTTTTTCATAAATGTTACAATTATTTCCTTTAGATTTGTCTTTTTAAACAAGTTTGGGGGTTGGAGGTTCAGAAAAATATTCTGCTTCTACCTTTCTAAATTAATAACCGTGCATTTGCTTTTTCTCTTTTCTAACAAACAATCTTTTTATCTTTTTTAGATATGCACAAAAATATTACAATGAATACAATCAGGGTTTTAAAAAATTGATATACCCAAATCATTCTTGGAAATAAACAGATATTTAAATTATTCAATGTCAATGTTGATTTATTTTCAATGTCCATTTGGTTTATCATATGATAAACATGTAATACTATTTCTTTTTCATAAAAATCAAACATTATGACTAGAAATAAACTGTTTTCAAATGACAAAATTCACTTCTTTTTCATACGTTATAATGGGAAAAATAACCACAATTTTACTTTGTTAGGTAGACTAGAAATTTCATTTCATTAATACTTAGTGATGTTTGCGTTATGAGATTAATGTTAAATGTAGTTAAACGGCAATCGGAGAGGATTGTAGCAATTCATATTGCATAGATATATACAGTTTATAATCCGACACATTGCAATTACTCTCAGATAAACATATAACTGCCTATAGTTAATAAATTAGATAAAATACACCTAATTGGAGATTTTAATATCTCATACACCACGTAGTGCGCGTCCAGCGCGTGTGATTCCGATCGTCGTCGAAGAAAATTTTGTCTTTCCTAGATGGTCGAGTGGTTAGCGCGCTTACCGCTCACTACTAGGAGAACAGTTGTGAAGGTCGTGAGTTAAACTCTGGCCGGGCCAAGGTGAAAATCCAATTACGTGAACTTCTATGTGCTATATATAATTTATATATCAATTTGCGAGTTCTGTGAAAATTAATCAACATTAATTAAAATTCGTATAGGGAATCGCAATGAAAGAATTTTCTAAAGAATATAGTTTTTATTTAAAATATTCATTCCATAATGTACCATACGGTTAAAATCAATCAACATTGACGCAAGTAATTGCAATGAAAGAATCCCTGAATGTTAGGTAAAAACAAAAATATATTTTCTATATAAAATATTGATCTTTTAATGTATTACTCCGTGAAGATCAATTGCAGAGGAATGAAACTAAAAGAAAAATCACTGAAATTTAAGTAAAATAAAACATATGTTTCTCTAACAATATTTATTTTATAATGTGCAATTAAGTGTTAATTAAAGAACGTTGCAGCGGGGAATTGCAGAGAAAAAAATTTCTAAATCAAAGTAAAACCGTAATGCGTTTTTTGTATTAAATATTCATTTTAAATGTATCTTTCCGGGAAAACCAATTAAAATTTGTGCACAGGATTGCAATGAAAGAAATGTCGGAACTTTAATTAAAATAAAAATGTTTTATCTATACCATTTTCATTTACAATATGCCATAACGTATAAAACAATCAAAATTGTTGCAAAGGATTGCAATGAAAGACTTCTCTGAATATTACGTAAAACAAAAATGAGTTTACTGTATAAAATATTCATTTTCATGATGTGTATTACGTGTAAACCGATCTGAACAAATCACAAATGATGCAGATGACTGCAGTGAAAGATGTCTCAGTATTTTAAATGAAAAAAAAATTTGAAAGACTGCGATTTCTGAAAAACATGTTTTCTTTAGATTTTGTAATATCCTACATAATAATGAAAGCTCGATATTGAAGAAATTTAAAAGCAATGTTAACTGCTGCATGTTAATATAGCACAGAGTTGACATTTTAAACAAAGTCAAATTCAATAACTTCAAGATTACACCTGAAAATACCACTGTCAACTAATGAAAAAGTTTTTTTGCTAAAGAAAGTAAATATACCATTGAACAATCTTCAAGTGATACCTACGAAAATGTAAAAATAGCAATCCACGGAAATTAACCCACACAATTAACAACATTGTTTGAACCTATGCTTTAACTGTACCCCCACCCCCCCCCCCCCCCAAAAAAAAAAACCCAAAAAACTAAAAACAAAAACAAAAACAAAACAATATAAAAAAAACCAAAAAAAAAAATCCAAAGAAACTAAAACTACAGGTTTAACCATTCGATTCTAATATTGGCATATTTTTGTTGTTCGATTGTTTAAGAGACTGCATATTGTACTGTGTTGCTTTGTATATTGATACTATGATTTTTTTTCTCCAATGATCGCTACCTTCATAACCTGCATGAATCATTAAAGAAAGCATTCTATTGTTCTTATTTACATCTTTCTTTTAACAAATTAATAAATTGATCGTAAAAAGTAAGTAAAATTAACTAGAACATTCATGTGCATCAGTGCGTTAGAGAAGAGAAACAACCAAATGTCTTATATAAGAATTTGAATCAGCCATCAGCATGATTATCTCGTGCAGTTAGTGATGCTGAAGGTTTCGACCAATCGATGATTTCATTCCAGTCAGTTTTTACAGAACTACATATATGAGTGTACAATCAATTTCCGTAAGAAACAGAGGGATCATACTTGGTGGATGTAAATATTATACAATAAAACGCGACATAAATATTTCACAATAACCTGATAAATGTAGGTATTCTTTCTTAAGTTTAGGAAACTATAAACGTACTGAGTACAATGAACGGATGTATTATGTACTTGTTTAATTGATTTTTAATGAAAATGGAATAACACACTTGGAAAAGTCACTCAAAGTAACAGTGAATTATTTGATTATGAGAGAAATAATGATAATAAACTGTATAATAAGCGAAAAAATTGCAGTTTGGGGAAAAAAATGAATATCTGAAAAATTCAAATTAGTATAAAAGTAACAACAAACACCCCTGCGGGATTTGAACTCGGGGTGTACGGATCAGAAGCCCGAAACTTTAATAAAACGAAATATCGTTTCGATCAAAGGTCAGCCATTTTGTGATGATGTGTTATTCTACTTTAATTCCATATCCAAATTTTGTGTAAGTAAATATAAAAAGCTTGTGGCTTTGTTTTATGTTGATTTGAATAATGCAGATAAAAATTCAATGTCTGGAAAAACGAGTACCTTCTTATGTACATATTTACTAAGGATTCATAATTATTCAATCTGAATAAAATCAGATCCTCGATCCGCTCCTTGTTTTTCTATTGTCGCTACCCGTGTACGGAAAAAGAAGGAGCGGATCGAGGATCTGATTTTAAACATATTGCATAATTATTGGGGCTCTAAGCACTTGCACGGGAAAGTTAATTGAGCTGGGAAGTCATACAATATTTGTATTTGTACAAGAAAAGCAAGTTTAAGTTTAAAAAGCCATGTAAAATGTTATAGTTTTTTTATTAAAAGTATTCTACTGTACAACATTCCTTTCGAAAGGGTAGGTACTGAAATTTAAAAATCAAACACATAAATGCCCTCTTTTAAACTTTATAGATAAACAGCCAACAGTACCCTAGGCCTGTTTCTGGGCCCCTCGATGACAGTCAACTTATGGTGGTATGGGACATCTGTCGATATTAATGTGGATTGGAGTACATTATAATTAAGATACTTTTATCGTTTTAATCTTTGCAAATTTTACTATGTTTAACAAAAAAATACGTTTAAAATTTGTTCGAAAAGGTAAAAATATTAAAATTCTTAGAGGGATTTGAACTCATGACATACAGATTTGTAGTGAATCCTCTAACCCACTGCGCTACGCTGTTTGGTGACAAAACTGTGTGAAAGAAACTATTCATAAAATTTTACTTAATTTTATTGTTTATTTCAATAAATAGTACGTCACAACATGGAAGTTAATCCATTATTGTGCGACTGACCAGTTTACTAAGAAGCTTGCATTAAAACTAACCTTCTAAAATTTAAAAACCAGATGTTTCTTTGTCCACTTTTTTCACTGCCTTTCTGCCGTCCACGCTTTCCTGTAGTCATAGATGTACATGTTTACTGTTTAAGTTCATTCAAGAACGTTTATTAACAGGCAATAAAAGGTATAAACAATTATTAAATAATCTTTCATTATTTTTATCTAAGTATAATGTTGTTGTCTATTTATTTTTCAAATACTTTCTATTACAATTAAAATGTATAATTTTAAGCGATAAAACTGTCATTTTGGCTGAATTTAACTGCACAAACACAGCACATGAGTGTATCATTACTGGTTTAAAAACATATTTTGAATGTATCATCCAACGGATGTTGAACGTATCATATTTCTTCGAGGGTGTGTTGCTAAAATTTAAATAGCAGTTACAGGAATGAATTATAGAAACTTCTGCAAATATCAAATCAAAGCTTAGATAATAGGCTATTTTTTCTGGTATTGTTTTATTTCAATAGCACACGCCGTTTTAGTTTGTGAAGTGTCCAAACCTCAAAGTTTGCATTTTCCCCCCCAAAATTGCATCAGAAAATGGCTCAAAATTCTTCATGTTACAATGCTTTTTAAAAAACTAGATGTATGATAAAAGCGCAACTATATAACTCTACTTTTAACCAAATATTATGAGATTCATATTTGTTTAAGATTGATAATAAAGAACATTTCTTTCCTCAGTGAACGTCTGCTGTCCAGGTAAACAAACAATTTTGAACGTATCACACGGCACTTGAATGAAATGATTCAAATCGGTTGTACGGTGTGCTAAAGACCTTTACCAAAAGTGTAAATTTAATGAGCCCCGGATAGAGGTTATAATTACAGGGCTGGGCCAAAATGGTCATATAGTGTACATGTATAAATTGTTTAAAACATTTTCTTTTCTAAAGCTGACACTGAATAGAAACTTAATGCAAATTAAGAAAGACCAGAAAGCTGTAAATTGTAAATTCTATGTCACCTAAATCAGGGGTCCTGGCGCTGTGTATGTGTTTTTTTTTCTTTTTTTTTTTTTGGGGGGGGGGGGGGCGAGAGAGATGGTATCTTTTGTAGATAACATTAAAGAAAAAACTTTTAGATGAATATGAAGCTGCATATCAAAATTGAAATACTATGATATCTTTTGGAGCAAGAGTTTAGTTAGCTGCAGGTCTGTTGCTCCTGGTCTGAAAAAAAATAAGATTGATGACCTGTAAGCTACAGTTCCTTACGTGTTAAAAAGTTGCATTTTACGGCGCACAAAAAACTTGTGCTAATTTTAGACCGATTGATTTTATTCCAAACATATTCTGTACAAATATTTGAGTTCAAAAAAAAACTAAATAAAAAAAAAATCTTGGACATTTTACTACAGATGTCGGATGCCTCTGAGAGGTAAAAGTGAAATATTGTGGTTTGTTTTTTATGTAAAAACGGCGACTCTTGGTGTGCACATGAATTCAACTTACTTTATTTTCCTGCGTCGGTTAGGCAAAAAAGCGCCGACATCAGTAGTAAATTGTTTAAAGTATTTAATGATATTAAATATTTCCACAGAATTTTTAGCAATATTTTTTTAATTTTTAATTTACAATTTATAACGTTGACTGACAAGAGCCCTTAAATATCAGTATTTCTCAGGTATTTTCGGTAATTTTAATTTACTATGTACATTTAAGAAATTTTATTTTTTCGGGGTGGAGGTTCCGGACTCTACAAAGACTTTAAAGCTATGTATTTCGTTTGTAACTTGACTTTTTGCATTCAATGTTTGGTCAAGCATAAAAGCATACATTTACCATGATACTAGACATACAAATTTTAAGTCAATTTAAAAAATTGATTCTAAAATTAGTTTAGCAGCGAAATTATTTTCTTATATGCTATCATATACAAAGGTTTTCAAATATTTATGGTAAAGTTTTGAGACATTAGAATACTGGTACCAAAAAAAAATAAAACAAAAACGCGCTTTCGTCTTCTTTTTGTAACGGGACCGTCTAGTTGTTAGTCCCTTACATAATCCTAGTTCGGAAGGATAAAAGAATAACAAGAATGTCAGTGTTTAAAGAGTTAGATTTTATATTATGTGTAAATAGTAATCATGCAAAACAAACGTAAAAGATATAAAACAATATCAAATAAAATCAAAAAATGTCACAGTGTTAAATATCATTATTGTAGATAGAAATTAAGGCCCCAATCCCCGTAATACGTCTAATCGATAATTAATAATATTGCAAACTGCTGCTGGTTAAACAAATGCACATATTATATAATAATACAAAATCCCGGCTGGGTACTATAGACCCGGGCGCGCCTATCATTTATGGATACATATCGACATAATAGATATACAGATACATGTACACATAACATATAAAGATAAATTAATGAATACACATAATAAATTATACACAAAACCATCTCATTATTCTTATGATAATGCAATCAAAACTAGTATATATATTTTTTAACGATTCCAGTTATACTGTATCAATGATTAATTGCCGACTAGTTTAACTGCTTTGGCAGTCTGACTAAAGCCAGCCTCTACTATTTCACTTCGTTGTAGGCCTACAACGAAGTGAAATAGTAGGAGCTAGCTTTAGTCAGACTGCTGCTCAGACGACGCTTGTTCGTGTGTAAACACATTGCAGGGACGTAGCGTCGGGGGGGGGGGGGCAATATTTTTGTTAAAGTTAAACATAAAAAACCGAATTATCATTCAAAGCATGTAAAAACTGCAAGCAAAAATAATGAAATTAACAGTGAAATTGAAGTTATAGGTAAACGCATACTCCTGCCCCCCCCCCCCCCCCCCCCCCCCCCCCCCCCCCCCCCCCC
>WFKH01011925.1:10213100-10228042 GCA_016163765.1 Magallana hongkongensis | reverse complement strand
GGGGGGTATTATTACATGTATAATTATATCTTTAATTTCACTCTAATTTCTTACATGCTCTTAAAAAGTAGGGGGAACTCCATGTTTATTCACATTTTTATATGTAATTAAAAAAAATGTTTGCTGCGAGAAAAGTGTGTGTGGGGGGGGGGGGGGGATCAAAGCTATGTCCCTGAGGTGTGTGATTAAGCATATATAGAAATGAATAATGGAAATTGGGAGCCTTTATTAATGATTAAGATCCTATATTGCACTACACAAACATCTTTCTTAGACTGTAATTGACACACTGACACCTGCAATACGTACAAGTTATTTCGCCTGAAAGATTAAGTTTGTGATGTGATAAAAAAGAGGCATGTTCTTTAGTTACATGAATTGGTCAATCAAAGGACGATATATTTAAAACCCTTGAAATACTGGTATAAGTTTTGTTTATTTTAAATTGGTTTTAATTCATTCTCTCAATTGAAAGAACTATCAAACTGACATATCAAATTTTAGACATACTGATTCACAAAATATATAATAATTATCATAAAGTAACCCCATCGCTAATCTACTTTTTGAGGCTATATAATCCTAACCTAAAAATCACAAATAAATTTATCAACTTCATTATATTTGTATTTTTAACTAAATGCATATAAAAGAAATTAACTACATCTTTTTTCAAAATTGTGAAATAGTTCAAATATGTTATCGGGTACCTGTTACAAAACATGTAAGAACCTGTTGTGTTAAAATCTTTGGTATTGTTAGCTACTTTCTAGTTTTTCTACAATGAAATTTCTACATATATACACAACAGAGGTTTTCAGTTGAAGCAATTCGCGACAATTTCACAACTGTAATATATTTTCAATATTGCCTCGGGTACCTGTTCATTACATGCAGCAAACTCGCGTATGTATATCTTGTATATTCTGTGTTAGTTCCAGTGTTTTCTGATCATGGGAAACAAAAGAAATTGTCAATTGATATACACAACGAAAGTTTTAGTAGAAGAAAATATGCAGGGTGATTAAATTAGATATTATTTTTTCAATAACAAATTCCTTATGTTTATTATGAAAAAAAAATTGTGTTGTCGTTTTAACAAAAAATTAAGCGATCTATTTGAAAATAGAACCTTAATATAATCAGGCAGCATAATGTGGTTAATACCCAAATATGTTTTCTTTTTATTACTTAAAGCTCGGAGTTAATAAAATGAAATTTTAATTAGTTAAATTAAAATCAAAATAACTATTATTAAAATTAATTTAGTTAGCTTTTATAATTTTATTCTAATCACATAACTTAGTTCGCTTTTCTATTAAAAGGTGACCTCAGTCTCTCTCAGGGTTTTCTCAGTACCCTTAGTGACGACCTCAGGGTCTCTCAGGGCTTCCTCAGTACCCTCAGTGTCGACCTCAGGCCCACTCAGGGCTTACTCAGAACCCTCAGTGCAAACCTCAGGGTCTCTCAGGGTTTCCTCAGTACCCTCAGTGCAAACCTCAGGGTCTCTCAGGGTTTCCTCAGTGCCCTCAGTGCCGACCTCAGGGTCTCTCAGGGTTTTCTCAGTGCCATTCAGGGTTTCCTCAGGGTTTTTTTGATAGTCTAAGGGTTTTTTCATAACAGTAGTGTAGAGCAAAGCTCGTTGCAAAGCAACGAGTGGGTCTTCCGATAATGTCGAAAGTAAAGCTAAAAGTTTCTCTAAAAAGCTGAGTTCTTAAACCAATAAACATAAGTAACTGAAGCAAAAAGTAAAAAATCTAATAATTCTTGGTAGGAGTTAACAAAATCCGAATGATTCTAAGTACGAATTAACAAAAACATTATCGATTTCAAGAACGACTTAGCAAATACAAATCCGAATTGGTTTAAGTAAGATTTAACAATTATCGAATTATTTAAGGTACGTGTTAATTTAAATTTGAACATTACACTATTTTTCTGAACCAAACATGCGAAATCAAAATTTCCGGAAAAGTCAATTTGTAAACTCCTATATCTCTGTAATGCAGCGTCCAATTTTAATCAGTTTTAAATTCAGCTTAAAGGGCACCTGCAGTCAAACCCATGTGAAACTTATGTTAAAGAGTTTATTTACCAGAATTTAATGCAAAAAACCGCATCGAAATCGATGCAAAAATAACGGAGTTACGCCGCTTCAAAGTAGCTATTTTTACCTGCTTTGAGAAAGCCAATCAAGAGAAAATAGAATTAGGCGATAACGAGGCTTCACCGGAAGTGACGTCACGAGGTCAACAGGAGGAAAATTTCCACACAAAGCTATACAAAATAAATTCGATTTTACAGCCAAACTGATTGATATAGGTCTGATGTTATGACGTATTAAGTTATTTTAAGTATTGTAGATTTAGAAATCTATATCCGTATACATTTGTTACAGTCAGATTTATTTTTAAAGGATTTTAAAATTTGCTATCCTCCTCGCCTCTTTACCGATGATTACGATATCTTAAAACAATGCATGGGTAGAATATATTCATTATTCAGTTTTGATTACATAATATCACTTCACACGCGAATGATCCGAGACAGTGACACAGGTAAACAGGTAAACTAACGGAGCTACTGCTCCAGACACGTGTATATCTGGGGTATGTATACACATGGTACACATGCATGTCGGGTGAACAAAGGGGGGTTTCACACCTCTAGACTGGTAAATTGATTTGTGTATAATAAGCTACTTAAAACAGAAAAATATATTAGACTGTGTAAAATCAGGCGTTCATAAGCTAATACATGTGTATAGTCTGTCAATCAGACTATCAAAACGTAATCACTAACCTGCTAACGTTCAAAATAAATGCCTTGATTGTTACTTATTTACTCACATTTAAAATGACAAAATAAACATTCAGCCGTTTTAATCTTATTAAAAATATAATTAAGTAATTATTTCGGAAGTAATTACGTTGGTCATTAATTTAGTCTCAATTTCTTATCTAATATTAATAAAGTGCAACATTCTTTCGAGCTCTATGGTCAGCAGTTAAATACTCCAAATAGCTTAATTAAGTTGTTATACTGACGCCGAATCATTATAAAATCTTTAAAAAAAATTATGAAAAAAGATGTAAATAAGTCTAAAATAAAATACCACTATCGTATTTTTAAAGAATACATGTACAAGACAGACTTCATCATGCAGCCATCTTGCATGGACTTTCGTCCTGATCCGTTTATAATTAATCCTATGTTTATTTTATATGCATGCTGTTTTGATTGTTATTGGTTTGAAATTAGTACAAAAGAATAATCGGGCGACATAGTGGTAATTTTATGTCTCATACAAGGAATAGACCCCGCGTTATAATACACTGATGTATCTTTTTTTTTTTACAAAATATGTACTATTATCAATATTATTACTAATGTCATGGACAAATCATCCCAGAAAAATACGAAAATATGTTTCTTATAACAAAAGTGTTTTGATTGATTGTCATTTTGCTACATAGACTGTGAATTTATTTGGAAAGTGTGTTACAAATTTGACTTAAATCATCAATCAAACAATTTTCCGAATTCGGCATTTTTGTACGGTAAAATACGAGTTTAAATTCAAACAACATTTTATTTAGTCATCCTGGGTTGAAAAGGAAATAAAAATACAGAAACAACTGTTCATATATCGATAAAACAATGCAAGAAAACGAACAGTTTTCATACGATTTTCTTGTTTCTCATGTAGCGGCGTTGACCCCGTGACGTCACAGTTCATCTCGCGCCAAATCGGCTTGATTCAAAAACCGTTCAGGGACCTTATTCACAAAGCCTCCGTTAACGTTGCGGAAAAACTCCGTAAAACATGCGTCTTTTTTACGGAAGGTTATGACTATCCGTAAACCTTCCGGAAATGGGCACTTGTTTTGATAGTATTTTATTATTGTTTTTATTCTATCAATCGCATTTTTGATTTGATATCAAAACATAACATTATATTTTGACGTATTTTAAAAACATCCAGCTGCCCCATATTTGAAACAATCCTTACAGTTTAAATGACATAATTATGAATAATATAGAAAACACTGAGTTTTCAAATTTCACAAGTCTAGAGTTTCTTACACGATAATATGGGATTTGTATGTCTTTATAAAAATAAAGTAAAATGTTCATTTTCCAAAGTTCACAACGTCATAACGTATAACGTCATCAATGACTGTTACGTTTTTTTCTGCCGTCATTTTGCAACGCAATGGCGTTTCAGATAATGTTTCAGCCTTCAAATAACAGCGTATCCATTAGAAAAGATAGGGTATTTCGAGATCGGTCACATCCGTTAGATATCTACGATGACGCTGAATTGATTCGACGGTACCGTATGCCAAGACACTGCATTATTCAGTTAATAGATACCCTATCAACTGACTTAGAGCCCCCAACGATAAAATCACGCAGCATCCCTGCATCTCTACAGATATTTGCAGCGCTTCGCTACTATGCGACAGGCTCATTTCAACAGCTATATATGAACAATACTAATCGTAACGTTTTTAGATACATGTGTGTATTAATAACATTTTGCCAATAAACTTAAAAATGTATGCACAAGAGTAGCTGTTTACACCTTTGGCATTTCAACACGTGTGATATGATGTTGTATACTATTACTTAAGGTTACTCCAGTGTTTTAGAAATCTGTGTCAAACAAAACATTTTTTTTTATTTTAACAATTAAAACAACTTATAAACTTGCTATAGAGAACCAAAATATTTATACCTTTGCACGTTCGTTTCGTACAGTGAGCTTCAGCTCACAAGGTCTATAAATTCAACAGCTCAAATTTAACACCATGAAGCGTGATCTCATAATTTATTAAAGTATGCACCAATATACATCATTTAAGGTTATAATTTAAGCAAATCAATTGATTATCAATAAATCATAAAAAAAAAAAAAAATTTCTGCAGAAAATTGAAAAAAATATTACATTTTTTCTTGCAACGACCTTCCCCCCAAAAAATCACAAAAATGCATATTTTTGGAAAATTCTAAAAAAAATTATTCAGTTTACATACATTTAAAAAAAAATATTTATTTAGAGTTACATTTTGTGATAACAAAAAAAATATAGTTAATCAAAATTGACCATCTAGTTTTTGCTTGAAAGTCTCTTGAACACGTGTACCCCAATAATGAAAATGTAAATTCTCCAAGTTGTTTTTTGCAAACTTTGGGAAAAATTGAAATGTACCAAAAAGACACAATCTCACTAAAATTGATATACATGTACTCAATGAAATTGTATTATACATATAAAATTAAGGTCGAGACTGCCAAAAAACACATAGAATTGAGTGCAGCCTCCACCCCCTTCTGTCAAATACTTTCTATCCCAGTTTTTAAACATATGTATCTGTAGATTAAACACCAAGCAGTGTTATATAGTTTTAATTAATGTTCAAGTTACAAAAGTACTTACTTATCCTCTCCTTGTCCCAGAGGACACATGAGGTCGTCAAGCTACATACATTATCTGAAATTCTTATTCGCGAGAGGGATAAAATTCTATAGTTAAATTTAAAAAAATGTAAAGATACGACACACTAAATATCCACTTTTGAAATAAAAGTTTGCTGTTAATTTCCAGATAGCTGCAAAATAAAGGAAATTAATGCCGCTTACGTATATATATATATCATTTATTTCAGTTTAGATTTTCATCACTGCTTTCAATTTTAAAGAATATATGTTAAATGAGCAATTAAGAGAAATTTCGGACACAGTTCATGTATATTTAAACGATAAAATGCTTTCTTTGGTGATTCATGCAAAGTATTTAAATGTGGCGACATTGCAAAACAATATATAAACCGCATAATCAGGAATTTGAGTCTGCACATCAGGATTATTTCGTGCAGTCCGTGATTTTTCTTGGTTAGCTGTAGATTTCGACCAATCAATAAACGGGGCGTGTAGATTCCAGATCTGCAGTTTCTTTAGAGCTTTTAATTAACTAAAGTTTCCGTAAGAAATAGAAGGAATCATACTCGGTAGATGTAAATATACGAAAATGAATTAAAATACGGTTTAACATAGGTATTAATTAAGCACTGTGTTATATTAATGTGTAGAGATGTAATTTCCGGGATATCATCTATACTCTGTCCCGAGTTTTTGCTTCCACCACTTTTTGTTTGATATTCCGATAATCATAAATACCTTTGTGCTCAAACTATGTTCATCCACTAATATGAAAAATGCCGAAACTTTCTGTATTGAAACGCTCCCTCTACCGCTTCAGGTTTCAACACACATACCAAAATAGAAAGTCTACGGAGATTTTTTTTATTAGTAATACAATCCTCGAAATAAAGAACCAGTGTACGAATCATACCAGGGATTCAGCGTTGTTTTATTACAAGACCCTGCGACACATCAGCCATTATGAAGCCCGGATGATAACGTTGAAAAATTGTGCGAGGTGTCCCGAGAACTTCCGAATGGAGAAAAGATGTAAACATTTCCCATTATAAATCTCCATAAGAAATTTGTTTTCGTTCCTGTGAACTTTAATGAGTGAAAAATGATAATTTGTCAATGAAGATATCTTGGATATTTTCCCTTTTATCGATCAACAGAATTTCTTTCACAGTTATATGTATTTTTATTAAAAATTATCAAAAAGTGATGGAAGCAATAACTTGGGACAGGCTATAGTATTTTAAATGCATGATTAAAGTTTACCCCTGTTTAAAATTAATTTGTTCCCAATAAATTTAAACTTTGATTGTGCTCTAACAGGTTATTGGAGATATCTCTGGATTAAGTCAACCATCCGTATCAAGAATAATTCAGAAAACTTCAAAACTTTTATCTCAACGCGCAAATGATTGCATCAAGTTCCCCACAACCCCCGCAGTCCAGTTAGCGGTTAAACAAGGCTTCTACTCAGAGTTTAACATGCCCAACACGTTAGGATGCGTGGATGGTGCTTTGATTGCAATAAAGCCGCCACCAGAGAGAGAAGATGCATACGTGTGCAGGAAGGGATACCATGCCATTAACGTACAAGGTGTGTGCGACCACCGAAAAATTCTTACCAATATTGTTGTTCAATGGCCAGGCAGCACACACGATGCCTACATTTGGGGTAACAGCAGGCTGCGAGAATGGTTGGAAGGCCAACCTTACATTGGGCATCTCCTGGGGGATCAGGCGTACCCTTTAAAGCAGTACCTGATGACACCGTTAAGGAATCCCCAAACACAGGCTGACCGTGCCTTTAATGCTGCCCATAAAAAAGCCCGACAAAGGATTGAAGACACATTTGGGCGATGGAAAAGCAGATAGATGTGCATACATAAATATGGTAAATTTTTCAAACGTTTTATGGCAATGACGCAAATTTACATGAAATTTTATAATATAACTTTATTCCTATAACTAGTTCAATCTTTATGTACCCCTCTCTCTCTCTCTCTCTCTCTCTCTCTCTCTCTCTCTCTCGACCGATCGATATTTTCTTTTACTTTTTCATTATTTAAAAAATCCGTTTCCCATTCTTTTGTAGATTTTTAAGAAGATCGAAATCGATTGCAAAGAAAACGGTTTTAGTTTATATCTAGTTTTTAAACAACAAAAAATACAGTTGTAATTGCATGAACGATAAACAATTTCATTTTCAAATTCACGTAGTTGTTGCTTTTCTGTTCTAATCATAGCATGCAATTTCGTAAATAGGTGATCTTTTTTCCATTAGACTCAAAAATGAAATTTAATATATTCAATACAGGCCACATCATTGTAGCGTTAAAACAATTTAAAGAAGAAAGAAGTCAATATACTACGGAAAATATCCCTTATATTTGCATAAATGCTCCGTGGAAGAGCTCATGGTCCATTTGTAGGGTACGGAACTCCTCTGGTTGTTTGTATGCGGTACAGACACCCCTAGCCTGCTCCGCCATCTCCAACCGCCGGCGCTCGATATGTAACCTCTCCCGTTATATGCCAAGTCTCTCTTTCTCGACATCCAACCATTCTCTTTGAATTTTTATGAGTTCTCTTTGCAGCAACAGGCTATAGAAAAATAAACATTATTAGATGTATAAAGTATTAAAAACGTTAGCCTTGTGTCCGTTATTTTCGAAATAATAGAATATTCAGCAGTTCAAATTCACCTCTCATGTTCTTCATTTTGAACAGGGCGTTGTCTTTTAATTTTCTTTGTAACCGTTATGGGATCTGACGATGTGCACTCAGTGAAACTTCCTTCTTTGGGTGTGTTAAATGTTACCCCCTGACTATCCTGTCCATCTTGTGAGGGACTCTCTCTAGAGATGACTTTGCTGGGTGTGTGTAATGTTACCGTAACGCCCTGTCCATCCTGTGAGGGACTCTCTCCAGAGAGCGCTTTGCTGGGTGTCTGAATAGAATTGTTGATTGAAAAAAGTAATGTTCGTACACTGCCAACAAGGCTACAGGGTCACAAAGTTGACGAAAATTAAGCGGGACTTTTTCCCTGTACAGGTGAATCTTGTTAACTCGAACTTCAGGGGACCGTGGTTAAACTTTGAGAGATCAAGAGTTCGAGCCATCTTATGTTACCCGTGTATATTATATTTTATTATACTTTCATGTTAAATACTGAAATCTGATTGGTTTAGACGCAGTTGACAATCCGTTCTAATACCCTCAGCGTTAGCAACACACTTGGCAACGGGCCGATAGAACGAATTATTACATGCGCGTAGATTATGCGCGTACGGTTCGCCGTAGAACTTACGTCTTTTCTATATAAAAACATTGAAATTTGCTATAAAATTAAGACATTCAGTATAATAAAATAAATAGTGCCTGTTTGGGAGGGTACCAGTTGAAATTGACACCCCGAGAAAACCATTGTCAATCGACGCGAAGTACCCTCCCAAACAGGCACTATTTATTTTATTATACTGAATGTCTTAATTTTATAGCAAATTTTACTGCTTTTATATAGAAAAGACGTGAGTTCTACGGCGAACCTTACGCGCATAATTTACGGGCATGTAACAATTTGATCTATCGGCCCGTTGCCAAGTGTGTTGCTAACGCTTAGGGTATTAGAACGGATTGTCAACTTCGTCTAAACCAATCAGATTTCAGTATTTAACATGAAAGTATAATAAAGTACTATACCTCATAACAATTCTGTGTAACTATACCCCTAATAAGACTTATAATGTCAATAAACAAATCAATATAAAATACTCAAATGTTCTTTAAAATTCACTGATTTAAATATTCTATAATATGAGAACTTTAAAAGTACATGTAGTAGCAAATACAGGAAAACATTTACGACGTTAATTTTTTATAAGGAACACTGTTAAGACCCGACGTGTACATGTACATTAACACTCTATACTCTGTCCCAAGATATCCTGGATTCACATTTTGCTTAATTACTCAATATTTATAAATACCTCAGGGTTTAAACGATGTTCATTCAAAAGTATGAAAAATTTCCAAGATTTCTCAGTTGAAACGCCCCCGTTAGCTTATCAGGTTTCAATACACGGCTAAAAAATGTGATGTCTACGGAGATTTTGTATTGCAGTAAGCCCGGATGATGACGTTGAAAAATTGCGCGAGATATTCCGAGTGATTCCGAATGGAGAAAAGATGTAAACATTCCCCATTATAAATCTCCGTAAGAAATCTATTTTCGATCCTGTGATTGTTTTCGAGTGAAAAATAATAATGTGTCAATGAGAATATCTTGGAAAATTTCCCTTTCATCGAATTAAATTGCACTTCTTTCACAGGTATGTATATTTTTATTAAAAATCGATCAAATGTGCTGCATAAATATCTTGGGACAGACTTTAGGCAATTATAAATCTGCAAAAATGTTTAAGCTTTTACATGTGCGAGTTGAGAAAGTGATCGGATTTTAGTAGAGAATAAGTTTCATAATCTCATTGCATCGCCAGTGGCATGGAATTATAAGTAAAACAAAAGAGGTAACTGAACTATGTTAACTTACAAGGGGAATCATTGTGTCGACATAGGAGCTGAATCCGAAGATTCGCTCCTCTCCCATCACTGACACAATGTCCTCTTCCATACTGCTAAGCGGCATAATATCTAACTTCCCGCTCCCCGTCTTACACCGCTCTTTGTGTACGGCAGATGCCCTCTTCTTGGCCCCCCTCTTCACGTCGTCCCATTTCTTTTTTAGTTCGTCAACCGTTCTTGTTGAGAAAGATACCGCGTTGACGGCCTCCATCACTTCGAACCACGCTTGCTTCTTCTTCGAGTTATTGATTACATCGCTGAATTTTGAATTTATGGTGTCCGATCTTTCCTTAACTCCCTGAACAAGCAATTCAATTTCTTTCTCGCTGAATCGCGGCTTCTTTTTTCTATCCTCCATGATCGCAGCGTTGTCGTTTTAGTGACGTCATTTTTACGTCATGACGTCACAATTTGAACCGTCACGCAAAATACCGAGGTTTTATTTAAAAAACCATTACTATATTTTTCATAATATACTTTTGTTCAACTTTGAATAATAGTATGTTAAACACAAGTTTAAAAAAAATAGGAGTTTGAATCTGTTGATTATAATATACATGTAACAACAACAAAGTATTCAATTTACATATAATTATGAAAATGTTTTCATATTATGTGATGGATTTCCCCCGTTTATCAAGTAAACAAATCATTTAATCATTTATAAAACTATGAATAAAATATTACATAAATTTGCCATATAATTTATGTAAAAAGGCACTAACCATTTAATATTTCTAGTATTGATACCTTCATTACTTTATTTCTCGTAGGTCACACGCACGTGAATGTTTTAATTAAAATAACCCAACACATTTATCAATTAAGATAAAAAATATACCTAAAGGTTTTTCACAATCGTTTAATGCAGGTGCCCGTCATGTGCGCAAAACTTGCGCAAAATTTCCATAAATTTCGCTTTGTTTGCGGGAGCTTCGTGAATAAGCCGTAAACCATCCGTAATCTTTCCGTAAAGTTTGCGCAAGCCTCCCGTAAACTCAGCGCGACTGCGGAATTTACGGAGGCTTTGTGAATAAGGTCCCAGGTGTGAAATTGGGTTTTCCCCAAATATCTCGAAAAGTACTTATACGATCGCGGTAAAATTTTCAGGAAGATGTTTTTTCACATAGATCTCCATAATATCAAAAAATGACGGCACTGCAGGTACCCTTTAATAAGCTCTTAGGTTTGCTTTAATGATTAATAACAAATTATCGCTTCAAAAAAAGTTATTATAAAAAAGCTGTGTAGCCCTCCTGGCCCCTAATTTGATCGGTCAGCACCTTTTTCTTGATATCAAATGAAATGTCTAGCAAATATAAACATATTTTATTCAATAAGTGTTCACGAACTGGTAACCGTTCTACAGATATCCGAACAACTGTGTTTTAGAGGCGGACCCTTCAACTCCTTACCGGGGCCACCAACGTAAAACATTTAGGTATCACATTATTAAGAACATTATTTTGAGCAACTTTTATTCTACAATGCTTTTGAAAATATTTCTCCTTTTCAAGATAATAATGATCAGAGTTTTGGACTTCTGACCCCTTGAAACCCCTAATTACGTAACATATTACTTTGATATGGTTCTGCATAGATGAACAACTGTACAATGAACATTTTTGCTTCTATATTTAATAACAAATTATTGTTCAGTAAAGAGTTAGTATAAAAGACTTTAAAGCCCTCTTGGCCCCTAATTGGAGGGGCCAGCCTATTTTTCTTGATATAAAATAAAAGATCTCGTAAATATAAACATATTTTGTTCAAAAAGTGTTCAGAAATTGTTGACCAATTTGGAGATATCTGAACAACAGTGTTTTAGGGGCTGACCCTTTAACTCCTTATTGGGGCCATAAACCAAAAATTTTAAAGTACCATGTCTTTAAGAACATTATTTTAAGCAACTTTTGTTCAACATTGCTTTTCAAAATATTTCTCCTTTTCAAGATATTAATGATCAAAATTTTGGTCTTCTGGCCCCTTGAAACCCCCAATTACGTAACAAATGTTTAAAATAAGGTAATGTGTAGATAAACAGCTGTGCAATAAACATTTTTGCTTCTATAATAAAAAACGAATTATTGCTCAGGAAAGAGTTATAATTAAAGGACTTTAGAGCCATCCTGGCCCCTAATTAAAGGGGCCAGGCCCTATTTTTTAAAATAAAACAAAAGCTTGAGTAAATCTTAACAACTTTTGCATTACATATTTTAACAAATTATTTACAGGTTAAAAGATATTTAAGAAAACTTGTTAACATTTTGCCAAACATTTTGGTGCTAATTTTCGACCTCGGGCGAGCTTCGGCGCCTCGCGCATTTTCCACAATGTCAAATACAGAGGATCACCTACCATCTACATATTCCTGAAAGTTTCACGTTTCTATAGCCTTAAGTTTCGGAGGAGTTACTTGGACAAAATGGTCCTAAAAAATTCACAAAATCTTCAAAATCTCAAACCGGAAGTGACGTCATCAGCTCAAAATTTAATAATCTCGAATAATGACCATGGCTAATCAGTCCCGCAAATTTCGTGTAAATCGATTGAAGAGTTTTTGAGATATAACGATCTAAAAAAGTCAGAAAAAGAATAATAATAGAGAAGAAGAATCCTAAGAAAAACAGTAGGGTCTTCCGTTGGAAACGGAAGACCCTAATAATCATAATAATAATAATAGAAAGAAACAGTAGAAAAACTAGAAGGTCTCCCGACGGAAACGGAAGACCCTAATAAAATGAATCAATAGAATAACAAGAGGGTCTTCCGTTGGAAACGGAAGACCCTAACAAGATTCTGCATCTAGCTAGCATGCTTAATATCCAAGGATAATAAAGTCGATTTTTTTCTATATTTCAAACATTTCCAATCAGAAACTCTGTATAATATTTTTGCTTATTGTCAGGTCAGAGCCAGGTAAGTCGCTATACCGTGAAAATGATGGAAATAGGAACGCAAGGATGTAATGAAAACATATCTATGATTATTAAGTTGAAAAGACAGTTGATTAAATGCCATTTCATTGTCTTATTCTAATCATATTTATTTTTCCAACTCTAAAAAATGGTATATGTATTTTAAGAATGATAGCTAGTGTGGTATCTAACGGTATTATGCTGAAAACTTGAATTCTGTAAGGAAACTATTACATCATTTTTATTATAATGAGCTCAAACATTTTCGTTTTCATCTTTTTTAAACCTCTGTAAATAATGAACTCAATGACGAAAAATCAATATTAAGCTTAACATTGCATTTGTATTCCATTTATGCATTTTTAGAGGATCAATAAAAATGTATTAAATAAAATAAAATATATCACAGAACCTCTAAACTGTTTGGCTGCGTTTTATAAAAGAACTTACAACAAAGTCGTATTTCTTTTTAGAATAATGAAATGTCCCTCGGCGCGATAAATTTATGCAACACCATTTTTTCTTACAGGTTAGTTCTCTATAAAAAGCAGTTCTGGTTGACTAGGAATTGTCAGGATTGCATTAATGCCTTGCCAGCAGGCAAACTAAAATTTTGCATTTTCAATTATGATTACTGTCGTGCGGCCAGTTTTCGCCGAGTACCATTTCTCACCAGTGAATTGTTACGTCATTTTATAAACACATAAAATTATATACGAAAAATGACGTAACAATGCACTGGCGGGAAATGGTACTCGGCAAAACTGGTCGAAAGCCAGTAGATGCTTTGTGCAATGCGCTATTACAAAAGTTACACCCTTTGAAAAAATGTGCAAAGTTTGTTAAAATTTGGGACCAAATTAATCCCCTTTGAAAAAAAAAGTGCGTTAATGAAAACGAAGTCAACGCACCTTAAATTTTTTTTATTATTTATTGAAAATAAAATCTTAAGTAATTCGACCAAAGCCCGCACATTTTTTTCAGAGTACCTTAATAATGACGATATCAACGAAACAATAAAATTATTTTTTCTTCAAAGTACGTTTACTTGATTTTAAAATAAACTATCTTTGAAAAAAAATCAAACTGCAAAAGGATGACTGCACTTAGCGCCGGGTTTTTGGCCCTTTTCGGTCGCTTCTGTTGCGTTTATTTCTGAACTTAATATTACTTTTGTTCAATTTTTTAAAGAGTCTAGTCAATTTTCAACATGAATTAAGATTTTAAAATGTGATACAGTAAGCTCATTCTATGTTTTTCTCCTTACAACTTTCGAAAAAAGGAGAATTTTCGCTTATCTGCCCTTGATCAAACATAAGATTGATATTAATATGCATGAGAGGTGGAGCTGACATTATCAGAATGGTATTAAAATTAGACTAGCATGAATAACAATGCCATGTATAACAAGAGGCCCATGGGCCACATCGCTCACCTGAGAAACAATAGGTATGATAAAATCAGCTTAATGGAGTCGTAATAAAAACTATCTGGACAATGTAGTATAATACATGTAGATCCTGTATAAATAAAAATCAATTTTTTACACTGGATATTCTTATGTTTATATCATTAGTCCCTTTTCTAACAGGATGATTTTATAGTAATATCACATGTTGAGCATTGCAGCTCTCAAAAAGATCCTAAACAATTGTTTATAAATGGGATATAAACCTACATCAAACTCTGAACCCCTTGTGAGACCCAATCGTCCAGAAATCATCCAGAAGCCAAAATCTAAACAATATTAAATAATAACCTGGCTGATTAGTTTCTGAGAAGAAGATTTTTAAAGATTTACTCTTCATATTCCTATGTAAACAGTCAAACCCCCATTGTAGCCCCATCCTACCCTCGGAAGTCATAATTTTCACAACTTTGAATCTACACTACCTAAGGATGCTTCCACATAAGTTTCAGCTTTCCTGGCTAATTAGTTTCTGAGAAGAAGACTTTTAAAGATTTACTCTATATATTCCTATGTAAAAAGTTGACCCCCC
>WFKH01011925.1:10154567-10175096 GCA_016163765.1 Magallana hongkongensis | reverse complement strand
TATAATTCCATTAGTTTCATATTTTTTTCTATCAATGAACTGTCCATAATGTCACACATAAGCTGATGTATCTGAGCACAGTAACAATCCAACATACACATGTATTTGTTATCTCAAAATTGTTTGTATACAATGTACATGTACATGTGCTATGCATGGAAACTTTACCGAGAAATGAATCAATATGTATATACATAAAGATAAAAAAAAATCCTGAAAAGACTGTATTATGAATATCAGGGAACATAAATACCCTAAAATTCGAAAATACATAAATAAATTGTAGAATAGCATGTAAGTTTTACATTGGTTAATTAAAAATAATCTGCTGTTGAGGAAATGTATATGTTATTGTATGCATGTACATGTGGATCAGGTAGTGAATAATAACAAACCAGGTCAGTTTCAAGCTTGTGCCCCTTGAATATTATATAGCCACTATATGATGCAGTCTGGTCTAAAGCGGCCGAGTCTGGCCACCACAAATGTTGGATGTTACTGGTTGGGGTTTATTATCAGATTATTATGAAGCATTACTGCACATATTTAACACATGAAATATATTTAATCATATAATTTTAATGCAGCACATACAAATATGTACATGCAAATCTTTCTGAATTTTTATTTCATAAACAAAGCCATGGAAGACAATATGCTACAATATTGTTTTATTAAAATTAAGTAAAGAAATCATGATGCATACATGCACATGATGATTAGATCATTCTACACTTGTGTACCATGGGACCCCACATGTTTACAGTGTATCCTATTATGGTGTGTATGAAATAGTCCAATAAAAACTAAGACACACATGTTCATACAGTATGTATATAGCAAAATAAGAAATAATAATTCAAAACAGTGTTATAAATATCTACTGTAAGCACAGATCCAGCAAAATGAGTTATATCATCTAAGATTCAAAATTTTACTGAAGTGCAAAACATGTGTAATCACCATGAAAACATGCATGCACTTTGTACAGCATTCTACAATTATGTACCCTGGGAACCCCACCTCTTTCAAGTGCAATGTTTACAGTGTCTGGTGTGTAGTTCAATACACAAAAGAAATACATGTATAGCCTAATTAGACATAAGAATTCAAAACAGCGAAGATGGGCAAAACAACACGTGTGTAGGTACACTGCATGGACTGAAAAGAGCAAATGTTTTGAAAAGAAAAGATCAACACGACATATCCTGTATTAAAACATACCTTTATTATCTCTTAAACGATGGTTGAGCTGCATTTTCCACTTTCGGCGTCTTGCTGGCCATGCATCTTATGAAAATGTTTACACACCGCTGTCAGCTGTTCGCAACCAAAACAAGGCGAGTGAAAGCGCTGTGTTGACGCGGATGGTAAGCAAACGACAATGCAATTTTAAGAAATAAACGCCTTTAGTCACAGATTTTCGATTCAATATTGTTTAAAATAAAAATCAAAATGATTATTTAAAGCAATCAATCGATAAATTTTAACAGCGATCGCTTTACTATATCGAAAGTAAGAAAAAGATGAATACATGAATAATGGGCGGAGCTAACGTCATGAAATGTCACGTGATATTCATGAGGTGAAATCTATGGGAGGCCTTAACCTAGCTGCGCGTTTCTTTATTGTTTATAACATAAAAGTAAACATTTCAGATAAAAACTTGAACAATGAATAGACTGCTATCTTGGAAAAAAAAGGTCGTTAAAGTCCTTTAAAATCAAAATTTGTGTTATCAGTCAAAGCATATCAATAGTACTTTTTAACTTATGTGTCCTTATCGCCATATCACTGCTGGATACAATTGCTGCCGTGGTTATTTTCACTTTCCGTGTACCAACATGTATTTTATACTACTTCCTCATCATACTTTTTGTATCTTACAAGGCTTTTCATAGGGCATTTCCTTCTTGTACAATGTATATTTAGACGAAATTTGTTAAAAGAAAAAGAAAACACAAGCAAACACATGACACTGGCAGTGAATATAACGCATTAGCAGTTCCTTATAAATGAAGTTGAATCAATTATCAAGAATTATAAACTTGAATGGCTTTGTAATTGACGTATATCAAAGACAGAATCATTAGTGCAAACTGATCATCTTTTACGATGAAACGTTTGTTTCGAAGGCATTTTTAAAAATTTTTTTTCATTATATATTAACCACGGGTTTTTTTTTTACATAAAAAGTCTAACTTCTTCAAAATGAAGGAAATTTAAGACGGTAAAACGAATACTTATATAAAGAAAATTGATAGTTTGTATTGTGTTTGCATATATGTGATTAATAAATCTCTTTAATCATATCTTAACTCAAACAATTTGACAAAAAGTGCTTACATTTAAGTTCAATACTTTTCTTTTCTGTGTATTGACTTGAAGGAAGTTTGTGAGAGCAGGACCTGATTTACTAAAAGTTGAAAATGTATGCGTGATATCGTTTGAAAATAGATAAGTACAATTTATTATTAAAAGTAAGCACCCATTAAATTAATATAAATGCATGTAAGTTTTGCTATGTCAGTATTAAATATAATAAATATATTTCTTTTCAAAATAGTTTTCCTCATTTAACTTTTTCATATTTCGGTTTGTATTTGAGTAGATAAAAAGTTGGTTCTGAAATAACACAGTTATAACAATCATTAATATTTTTCACTCGCCAAGTATCATTTAATTGAATACATTTTTTTCGGGGGGGGGGGGGTATTTTTTGCGAACCTTAAAAAAACATTAATCTATTAAGTTTTATGCAATAGCTTCCCCATCACATGATCGGTTAAGCCTTCAACATCTCTATATAAATCGATTGCAGTACGGTTTGACTAAATCAGATGGTAAATTCCATGCAATGTTTATTTCATACGGACAATCAATTTGGCATATCAATGTCTTCATTATGTGGTTTTGCCTCTTGGATGCATCTCAGTCTTATTGTAAGTCATTGACAGGGCTTAGTCCACGGAAAAAAACTCGGAATATGAATTTATAACCCTCTATAATGTACATGATTCGCGTCAAAATGTTAGTCGTCGTATTTTATTCCTAACAAAATTTATATTTTTGCCATTTAGATTCATAATCTCCCATAAAACACAGCATGCTACAATGATGGTATTCAAAATTTTTAAAAAATCATATTATCAATATAAAACTGATATACATTAACTAGACAATTATATGCTGATTTTTGATGCATGTTATTCCAAGGTAATTTTATTATTTGTTGGTAAAGGAATTGTTGTTAGCCGGTTTTAAAAGAGTAGGGCCAATATTATTTTAAAACGGAGCACGGTAACGCCTTAAAAATGACGCTAAGACGAATCCAATACACTATGTTATAATACCATTTTTTTTTCCAATTTTTATTCCAAATCTTAACTCTGATTTTATAAAACAACTTTATATTTGCTCACAATTGTTTGAGAATCATACGTATGTTTTTTGATGCTTTCATTCTTTTACCGTGCATCTATTCATTCACAGTAGAGAAAAACATTGAATGTCAGGTGATGTTACTAGAACTTTCAACGAAACATTTACCGATTACTGGTATTTATTTTTGGGGCAGTTTGGTGCAAAGATGAATGCTTTACCATATCAAAAATCAAACATATTAAAATACAATTGCGCGAAGGGCGTGTACATTTTTTTCCATCATCGTGCATTTCACAGTTTGTATCGTGTTTTTCCGATTGTAACTCATACTGTCATTACCTATTGTTTCTCCATGACGTCTGGCGACGACATCTGTCTGAGTCAATTTCAAAAAGATCCATATCTGCTTTGTAGCCGGTGCCTTTTTACCGAAACAATGTATTCTTATTTATTTTGAACAGAGATTGTCTAAAGTCTTATAATTTGCAATTTGAGGTTAAGATATCATTTGGTTTCAGATCCAATATGCAGAAAAATATAAGCATTGATATTGACATTATCTTTTTAAAAGCTTCGGACCTTTTTACGGAATGATTGTTGAAAGAATCACATGCTTGAGGTTATGCTGGTATATTTGAACAATAGTTCTTATTTGCATTTGTTGACAGCTATCTATATTTATGAAATGAAGAAATATCGGTATTTTTCATTGAATTGTCCTCATCTTCTACTTGCATCCCCTGTAAAAAAGACCAAAAAAAAAAACCAACAAATGATGAATTGTACTTGTATAAATCAATTTGCATGTGTTTAAATACAAATCATATGATACAGCATATTCCATGTATATCACTTAATGAACTAAATGTTAACTTGTAAGATTCAACTTGTAGTAAATGTTGCCTTACACAAACGTGCATTCCAACTGCATCCGTATGACAGAATAAATAAAACATTCGACGCAAGTAATGCAGTAGATGGACTCAAGTCTAACTTACATTGGGATGGAGGTCAATGTGCTGTATCAGCTCTTGGAAAAGAAATCGCCCCCTGGTGGGTAAACCTAGGCAGTCTTCACAACATCCACCACATCACTGTGTATTTCAAGACCAATAATGAGATTTGGGGTAAAGTATACCAA
This sequence comes from Magallana hongkongensis, assembly GCA_016163765.1. NCBI lineage: Eukaryota > Metazoa > Mollusca > Bivalvia > Ostreida > Ostreidae > Magallana > Magallana hongkongensis. The sequence goes on along the minus strand of WFKH01011925.1, from coordinate 10,170,571 downwards.
CTATAAAAATATTTATCTCATAATACATGTACCTGCATAAAACATTGGAGATACATGTAAAAAGAATTTAAACCCTCTTTAAGTTACAGGTTTTTTTTATATCTTATGTTTCTATATCAACAGTAATTATTATTAATATATTAGCCCTTTGCTTCAAACTATTAAAAACTGTCATAGGTTTTAGATTCAGATTTTCAATGATAGAGGGAATAAAAACACTCGGCGCCTGTGCCAAACCTGCGTATTTATGATATAACATTTTATTGTTTTAAATTAAATAACAAGTACATTTATAGAGGAAAGTGATAAGAGGAACAATTGTACTTGGATATCATTAAATGGTCACAAAAATGTAAAGTAGAATCAAGTATATATTAAAATATTGATCCTTTAGCGGTGTTTGAAATGAATAATTACTCGTGTACTGGTTATCTTATCATTTTTTGTAATAGGCTGTATCATTTTTACATAACAGAAACAACGCAACAGCTTCTGTTCTAGGATTTTCACTGTATGTTTCCAACACATCAGATAGATTACAAGGGAAATTATGTTTCAAGGATGATCACTTTACCAGAAGCATTATACCTGAGGTCTTTAGCACAATATGTTATGTACAAGGACAATATGTCATCTACTACAACGAGACACTGAAAGAAGTTTCCTATCCTAGCGATTAAAATTCAGATGCTGAAAATGATTTATGTGAAGTCGAGATGTATGGTAAGATATGCTGACTGTTGTAACTCAAGTCTGGCGTGGTTTCCTTATAAAGAAAACTGAATTGTTTTCCTTACTTTGATTTTCAATTCTAAGAACATGATTAGCTTTGATTTATCTCAAACCGCAATTCTATAACATAAATCTAGTAATAAAAGTATTTAGTGTCACAAATGACTACTTTAAATTTCACTTTTTATCCGCTGCATTTTCTGGACATTAAGTTGAATGCTTTTTAACAGCAATAAATTTAACAACATCAACCAATGATTATAAACTGTTTATCAATCAAAAAACTTACATTCAAATCATGTTCAATGAATCTGATGGACTTTTGAGTTGAGCTATCATAAAAACACAATTCTTTAATACAAGGTACAATAAACACTGACACCAAATTTTACTCGAAAATTTTCGTCTAATAATTTTCAAGATTAGCTCCAACTGCATGTATATATACATGTATCGCAGAAAATGTTTAGATATACATATTTGGCAATTAAAAGCAAAATTCAAATTCACATCGAACGTTTTGAGTAAATAGTAACGTGTTAAGTAAACAATAATTTATATTATAAGCGAGAAAATGAAAACTGTACCAATGTGTTTTCAATAGAGATATGTAAATATTACGGACTAATTAATTTCTGTTATGTTTGATACTTTTTTTTTAAAAAGTGCAGATAGATATGATTGACGTTTCCAAAAAAAAAAAAAAAAAATTTCGTTTAAAACCATTTTTATGACCTCCTCTTAAAATGTCTTTTTCGAGATTTACGTCATAAATTCATGTATATATTGTCAATGGCTGTCAGTTTTACATATACTACTTTTTTAAAAACAGTTTAATACTGTTGTTTAAATTATTGCTGTTTCATTTGATAGATAAGTTTTTGTGTTGTTTTCTTTCTGGGTTTTTGTTTGTGTGCCTGTTATTTTGGTTTTTTGGTGGGTTTTTTTTTTGTTTTTGTTTTTTTTTTGTATATTTTGGTTTTGTTTTGTTTTTTTTCCTCAAAATTTGCTGTATCATTGCTTGCTGCTGAAAATCATGTGTAATAAATACACCATAATGTCATTTATTGATATATTAGTGTAATAATAATAAATTATTTTCATATTTGGGATGAAATAGAAAGAAAAAAATAAGCTTTTTCGTAAGCAGAAAAGTATACATGTCTTTAATAATCAAATAATCAATAATCAGCATTTGATAATAGATGTTGTGTATAGTGTTGTTAAATGAAGGATTTCAGAGATTTTCCCAAGCATTTCAAACTGATCAAATGTGTACCCTTTTCCTCCCACGAATGTGACAAGAAGGAACAATTAGATTAGTACAATAATTCTGTATTTTACTAACATTGGAAGAACAGTGGGTTCTTAAAAACATTAAGTGTTGTAATTGGTGATCTAATGTAAACCTAATACTGTCTCTCGATTTTTTTTTTTAAACACGCCTTTGTTAAACCATTAATATGATTTCATGCTGTATACAAATTTTTAAAGTTAAAATCATTGCATACAAACCCCATGTTAAATGTATTTTAGATAGAAAACGATTCCTAAGTCGAAAGTACATATGTACATAATATTATTATTATTTAGATTTAAAAAAATCAACAAAATATATGACTGTAAATTTATAATCAATTTGAAATATATCTGTAATACACATGAATAGGCGTTCGTTGTAAGCTGTCCGGTACAAATAACTCACTGCAATGTCTTGGACAAAGTTGATTGTGTCTGTCTGGCCTGTAAACCTGGTTACCATGGTGATCAGTGTGAACGAGGTAAATTCTTATATACATTCGTATTTTTTTCATGTCATTTATACTTAATGACGGCGGACCCAATTCATTTCTACAATACTGATTTTTATGAAAAATTTATTATTTAAATACATGTATAGTGTATTACTACAAACAATCATTTCAAGACAACTTTAGCATTTTAACAGATATATTTACTAGTTATAAATTTAGGTATTCTTGTTCTACCCATGCGATACACTATTAAACAATTTGTACAGTTTACGCTTTTAAAAACAGAAAACGACATTAGCAAGCGCACATTTCCAAATAAATGATTTATCTCTACATGAAAGGCAATGCAACGCAATAGAATTGAGGAATGGCGCCAACTCCTGTGTATCTGAAAACAGTTCTACTGGTTATAACTACACTCAGTTCGGATGGTCCGAGAACACTGACCCGTACTATACGATCCCGGAGTTGACAGGTGTAGTTTAAAACTTATCCTTTCAAACATTCAAAGTTTTTCACAAATCATTTGCCTTTTAAAAAAGGCTGAAAATGAAGGAAAATTGAAGAATAATGATAATTTTAGCAAAATACATGTGATTTTGAAATTTATTCAGATACGTTATCAATAAATCAAAGCATGAAAGCCAACATGTTTATTGAATTATTATTTATTATTAAGAAAGGTAATATTGTACATAATTTTTATTGCAACGTAAATAAACTAATATTTTTGATTTTGTTCAGTTTCTACTGATCAATGGCAATTTTGATTGATTTTTGGTTGATGTTACTATTATATGTAACTGTATTGTGTTTTGAGAATAACAAAGAATAATATAGTACTAAAAAATGTATTGATTTTTATTTGATTACAGTAACCAATTAATAATGTATGTCATAAAATGAGTAAAACTTCTTATATTATATATCTTGAAGAGTGTGCACAATAGAGAACCTGAAACAATAAATCAATTGAATACTGCAAAATTAAATGTATGTTTTACGTCATAGGCATTTGAATATTTGCTTTTATAAGAAATGAGTTTTGAAATATAATAACGTTTGTATTTTTCTTATGCTGCATTGTAATATCAATACTGTTCATTGAAATTATCATATTATCATTTATTACATACTTAAGTAATAAATACAGGTTTTTTGCATATGTGATACAGAGACATCACACAATTCGTATCGGCCTCCGGGGCTGATACAGGTTATCAGCCCTGTAGGGCTGATACGGATCCGTATCACACCCCTTGCAGAACTCCTCTGCCTTTTTTCGTTTCTGCATTTGTGCATGTTTACAGAACAAAATAAAACATGGCCAAAAATTCCGGTTCTGTAGCTACATGACTAGCTGTTTGTTAAAACAATTAGATCTCACATTTTTATTTAATATATGAACAAAATACTTTCAAATAATATTTAAAATCAATCTGTTCATGTTGGTGGTTTTTTTTTTATATTTTATTACTAAGTATGTAATAAATGTAATAATAAATACCCTTTTTTCCATATCACAGCCTGTATCAGCACTCGACTAATATCATCCCTCGGGCCTTCGGCCCTCGGGCTGATATTGGAGTGTCGGGCTGATACTGGCTGTGGTATGGAAAAGGGTATGTATTATTCTCTATATATCATGTATTGTTTATAATGATGTGTGCGTTCCGTATCTTAATTGTAAATTTAATTCTATATTTAAGCCAACTACCGCCGTGTGTTTAAATATGAAAATATTTGTTTGTTTTATTTTGTTTTGTATATTGTTTTTTTAATTGCATTTACCTATTTACAAATCTTGCTGTTTTTAGGTTAATATAATTTAGGTACATGCACCTGAGAAGTATAATGATCACCAAGCCCGGATGTCGAAAAAGATATTGTACTTCGAGGGTAGCTAAATTAATTCATCGTTTTGATCTAGGAAAACAGGCAATAATAATTTTATTTTATGATTCAATGACTAATTGTTATCGGCATTTCAAACTGAATGTTATCAAGCGAGGAAAATCTTAAGATGTCAAAACATGGCTGAGGCGAAGTAAAATCACAAATTCCCCTTTGAATTGTTTCCGCCTTTGACAGAGACTGTTTCTTTTTTTTTGGGGGGGGGGGGGGGGTATGAATATAAAACAATATTTAAGATGTCTGACTGTTCCGCTATTTTAATAATTGGGGGTGTTTTGAAACATCAATGCGTGTTGTTGCCGGATTGGGGTGAAAACGACTAAGCTTGTTTTCAATCAAATGTGTAACTTCGACGTAAACAAACACTTTTGCCTTTTTTTTGGGAGGGTGATTATTAAAATGCATATCAAGTGTTGTTTTAAGTAATGTTCAGAGGAAATTTTACAAAAAATCGTTTGGAATTTATAATCTGTATCTTAGGTTGCATGTTTTTGTTTAAAATATTTAGATAAATTCAATGGGACACCTGCATTAAGCATAGGGTTGAAGTCAAAATAAACTATTTTCAAATTGAAGTCAAAATAAAAACACACAGACAAAACGCGAAATTTCTTTAGATAACAGAAATGATAATACATAATATAATATAATAATGTAACCTATTGTAGCGTTTTAGAAAATCCCTAATGTCATTACATACCATAACACAAAATGATAAAAGTGATGTAATGTTATATACATATAACATGCTTGTACACTATGGTTTTTATCGAAATGCATGTGTATCCAATTTATCAGAATTAAAATTGAATGAATATGAAAGTTTCAAGAATAAATGGAGGCAAGATTGTGGCCAATATTTCTATGAGTACATTACCTTATTATGAATATTATTATCTATTCATATACGGGTATATTTAATTTCGTATATCAATCCAACAAATCTACGGAAATTGGTATCCCCTTTCAGAGAATTTCATTATTCTTTTTGTTTTATTCATACATTTAAGTTTTGTACGGATAATGACGTCCTTTTATTCTGTCTAATCAATTTAGAAAGAGAGACAATACGGTAACCTTTTTTTCAGTAAGCTGTGTAGCTGTTAGTCATAAGTGCCTAATTTTAAAACTCATAAACTATTGACAGAACTGAGGTATATTTATATCAATATATAACTCTGTGCTTTATGGACAGTTCAAAGTCTAGTAAATTGACCCTAAAATTATTAAAGATAGCAAGTGACATAGAGTTTAAAAATGTTCAGGTTAAAATTTCATTGTATGAAACAAAACGACAAAATCGCGGGAATAGGAGCTCACATACTATAAGAAGTATCAATATTAAAAGATGTTGACCTAATTGCAAAAGCTGACTATCCAATAGCAGTTTATACTTGCAAACTCGTACTTGTGTAGCTCTTGCTAGCATACTGTATAGTAAAGATAATTAAAACGTGTTTAACATGACGTTGCAACCATTTGTGTATATAAATTGAAACGATATCATGTACAATGTATCAAAGCAATCATAAGTAGAAAAAGCCACATGAACTCTAATTTATGGCTTGAAACGATGATCATTAATCAGATTATACATTTTTACTACCACAGTCAAATTCTAAACAACTTAGAATATCAATATAATGATATAAGGAAATGCAATGTTATAAAAAAAAGTTGAGTCCTTGACTATGGTAATGGTAAATTAATGAATAAATTCCTTTTGAAATATTTTATTATTGTTTTTACTTGACTTATTTACAGACATGTAAATGTACATTATTATTTAATTATATAATTTCAATGAGAGTTTGGATGTTCTGAAATGGGAATTATTTTTTTCATTATTATTTATTTTAATTTACTGTATTTTTATTTATTATTAGTATTATCTTATAATTATTTGTCTTTTTTTTTGGGGGGGGGGATTTTTAAGTATATTCTCAATCCTTGAAGTATATATTCTCAATCCTTGAAGTGTGTAATAGTGAATGATTGGTCCTGTACCTTTCGATTCAATATAATTGATTGTATTTTATTGTCTTAAAAATAATAACATATATAACTCTACTCTTAAACCCATATGATCCAAATTATGTCAAATTACATGGTGTTTTGTGACAATCTTATATTTCCGTTACAAAGCGAAACGAATGCAGAAAATCGGGGGTTTTTTCCCCTATTTATTACTGTGTGACCTTCATCACACACAGCATTGGTGCCTTCTCCTTTAGAATATTGAAGACACTTAGAGCAAATTTCGTCTTTACTCCGCAAAGCTACTGACGGATGTTTTGCATAGCAATAGGCATCAGCTGTTTTCATCACAAAACATTAACTAAACAAGAACTGCGAACGATAGCACTGTCTAGCCGCCTAACTAAAAGTCATTTTTTGATAATTGTCTATCTAAACTTTATTTTTTTAAAATAATGTAAGCATTTATGTATATTTTCACAAGATATAAAAGATTTGGTCAAACAACGAGAGACAACTTTGGATTTTGGGTTCAAATAGCTCATTTCATAATAGAAACTAACGGAAAACGGAATTTATTTTAAACGTCCCCCCCCCCCGTGAAACAAAAATTCCCTTTGGTTTTTTTATCTTGTTATTAAGCATATTCATAACAAAGGGTTTGTTGTTTAAGGGGGGCATACAGGTGTATGTCTACAGACCAAAATATATTCTAAAAAATGCATTTTGCATTGTAACGTTTCAAAATTTAATTAACGAACATTAATTAAAATGAAAATTGACTTTAATATCTAACGTTACCATGTGATTAGTAATGCATATATCGGCCGCTATAAAAATATTTTCCAAACTCATAAAAACTGTTATCATTAAAGAAATTTTTAGAACCCCCCCCCCCCCTCCCTTGAAGCAAAATGTTCGTTTAAAAATAAAAAATGACTACAAATTTTTTTCTAATATAAACCAATTAGGAATTGATTGACTTTTCAGTAGATAACTTTGTTTTTTAATATCTGACAGAAATTCCGAAATATATTTGAATGTAAAATGTAGGCGGGAAATGTGCGTTAGCGTTTGCAGTCCTTTGTCTGAAAAACTGTTTTCTAATGGGTTTTTTTAGTTTTCTTTTTGTTTTGTTTTGTGTTTTGTTTGTTTTGTTTTTTGTTTTGGATTCTTTTTTTTTTGGGGGGGGGGGGGGTGGTGAAGTCTCTGATTAACAACCTCTTACAAATGATTTTAAGAGAGCCACTTATAAACTGTCTTTTAATGAAGCTTGTTGCTCATTTGAGTTATTTTGACATCTCATATGTGCATAAACAAGTAAGTATGAAATCTACAGTTGTACTTCATTTATCATTTCTTAGAACACTATTGCTAATTTTCTTGAATACTGAAACTGTAACCTTAACATTTTTTTTTTCTGTTAAATCAGTCACCTTATATTTTCAAAGATGTGCCATTGGAAACACTGACACCCCTGCGAATGTGTTCGGAATGTTTTCTTTATCGTTGCTAAGTATGCAATAAATCCAGAGGTGTTCGAATAAAAGTTCACGAGACTTCCCCGAGATTTGTTCAGTTCCTGTGAAATTTCGAGCGGAAGTATAAGTGTTCGGATAATATTCTCAAAATACGTGAGTACTGGTCGTTTTTCATATCATATACTACTTTGATTTATGTTAAAACACGAAAATCTATTAAGATGTATGTCTTATTTCATCATCTAGCGGTTATTTAAATTAAACGATGATATTCAGAACAGAGTTATCGTTCGTGTTCAACCACTCTACACGTGTTTGAAAATATAAACATTGGGTTGCTTAATAAAATCATAGCCATGTTTGATGCGTGTGATGTGCAATACCATGCTTTTTAAAAAAAGAATGGGTGTCTGTTTTGTATAAAAACTTAGTATATCGAGCCATTTTCAAGGAACATTCTGCATATAATATTATAGTCTGTTTCACTATTGATGCTATTACTAGGTCAGGCGCGGATCGAAAATTAATCCTTAGGGGGAATCGCTACTAAACATGTTAATCGTTGCAACAGCAGAAAAAAACTATTTGTTCTATTGTCACATTTATTTCTATAACTCATTTTATCCACCAATTAACGAAGATAAAGTTTAAAATCAATAAACGTCTAGATTTTATATTTGATTACAAGTACCTAGATTCTATGAAATAGACTATAAACACGAGGCACAATTTTTACTGCGAAACTGAAAGGGTCAAATAAAACCACGTGGTCTAAAATTTAAATGACAATAACATTCGCAGGGGTGACTGAACAGAAGCGCAATATACTGTATAATCTGTATATAAATTGTACGAAATTAATCCCAATCTGGACAGAACGATTAAAAATTGTTGATTAGAGGCAAGAACCCACAAACGATATATAAGGGAGTACTAGAATCATCGTTTCAGTAACAAGTCATGTAAATAAAAATTGCAAGCATTTATAATTTGAGCCAATAATTGTAAATATGAATGGAGGTGGCGATATCTTCAGTTTAACTGATGGTACAGTTTGTTACGTTTTCCTTGTTTTAAAATAGATATTTGTGGAAACAAAAAGCAACATATTATTTGTGTAAACATAGTGCCATGTTACTAAGTTGTACAACTCCTCTAATCTGTTGTTTTTTCTTCCTTGAAGACACATGTCTGTGGAAAAACGGCGTCATCAGATATGTTTTACATGTTACCAAAATAGATCTAAGAAATATGAATGTGGTGCTGCAAATACCTCATTTTATATAAACTATATTATTGTCCAACATTCATATTAACTAACATGTATGAACTTACTTTGTTTTACGTTATAAATTTAAAATATAATGATAATGTAACGATTTTTAACGCTCTGTACTATAGCAGTACCAGTGTAGCAAAAACCTATGATTTAATGAAGCAATTTTTCTTAACATTCTAACTAACTACATTTATGATTTGGAGTATTATTGTCGTGATTTGGAGTATTATTGTCACCTCCAAACTTCAAGAGCTACATGTTTCTCTATCTTAAGGAATTTAGACCAATGAAAAATTGGCAATTATTTTTTAATTAAAAGTGTGCTGTTTATCAATTATAGCTAAAAATAATAAATCAGAAATCTTTCGTATATCGATTTTAAACATATTTCATCATTTACGTGTACAATAAAAAGCGTGTGTGCAATATACGATGTTATACATTTACGGTTATGGTAAACAATTTTAAATCCATTGTTCAGATAAAATCATTATTAGCTTATACATCTGCCAAAATAAGGAACGTGTTGCATTTTGAATACGTGTTTTAACATTGAATCACAATTAAAGGAATAAGCGTTCTTAAAATCAAAGGACAGCAACGGTAAGAAATACCAATGCTTGCATTATTAGTATTTACTATTTATATTTAAAAAAAAAAGGAAGATAAGAAAATAACACTGAACCATTCTTGACTCTCACCGAAAAAAAAATATACAGAAATTCTGTTATTGCATTGGTCTTGAGGAAAACAAAATCATGCAATCTTATTGCTGGTTTTGTATTCTTAAACTTCCTTATCAATACCACGCCCCTTTACACAAGTCCACTTTAACCTTTACATTTTTAAAATCACTTTATCCTTTAAATATCGTTAGTTTTCAGCAAGATTTGACAATACCAAGTCTACATCATTCTACGATGTACTCCTTGTTTTGTAATTCTATGTGTATCCTTGGTGCCCTGCCCGTGTTGTTTAGTATGATAGTAGTAACACAGGCGTATGGTGAGTTAATGTTTTAGCTTACTTTATATCAGTAATTCTTACTATTGTTCAAGTGCATATTTTCTTCTTTATTTTTATTTTATTTATCAGAAATGAATAATCATTTTCAACTTTTTAGGGGGGATTGTACACAAAGTTCATGCATGTGCGTGTATTAGGGCATGCCGTATATTTGATATAAACTGAATAATTATATTCCGTTAATTCCACAAAACCCCAACAAGTACTGGATTGAAGAATCGCAAGTAAAATGAGCTTAAAAACTACATATACTTGAATACATGCTTGTATTTCAAGTAAACTAAAAAAAAAATAAATAAAAAAAACAGACGATATGAAAAATGTCCAAATATCTGTTACCAAATCCAGATGTAATCAGATTCCTATTGAAAACCAAAACCAAAAAGTAAGCGATGAAATTACTTCATAAACATGGTAACCTTTTTAGGGCGTTAAGATTAGTTATTTTTTTCTATATCATCACGAATTAGACTTGTATCGTTTTTGTCAACACCTTAACGCTTCATGGTACATGTATGTGACTAAGAAATATGGTAAACAAATACACACATCAATAATATATTTAATTGATAGAGTCTCCCTTTTAACAAATTTGAAAAAAAAAAGTGATATTATCCCTTCTGGCACCGCCGCCACCAAAAACTTAACGTACTCGGCCTCAATTCTCAACTTAAGTGTCGAGAACAGCATCAACTGAGAAATTTCTCAAATCGCCGCCACCAACTACATTAAGTATCTACTGTAAGAGTTGGATTTTTTTAAGTTCTCAACTCTATTGAGTACATACTCATGAATGTAGAAAATAAGCAACAATAGTACGAAAACTGTTGCATACATGTATTAAATCATATCGTCTGCTTAGATAGTACTTACTGAAATAAGTATAAATTTATATGATCGTGGATATTATGTAAAACGACAATATACATGTATCATGGGGGTCTTAATATTCTAGTCCTAGACTAAAAAGGGCTCTAGAAATAAGTTTTAACGGCAAATAATTATTTGGTCCAGCATGGTTTTTTTATCATAATTAAAGTATGCTGAGTCTTAAAAAATATACTGGCCTTCATGAAAATGGCGTTAAGTAAGTCAAAATGGCGATTCAAAATGGCGGACAGTCAATCTTCAAATTTTTCCCTTAAAGTCTCTTCAATGGGAAAATAATAATGGCACACACTAATGAATTGGTCCAACATAGTGTTTCATTATATCCTATGTGTGCCGAATTTTAAAAAAATATGCTGGCCTTACACAAATGAGGTTAATTAGGTCAAAATGGCGATTTAAAATGGTGGATAACAAAACTTTGTAAATTCTTCTCATATTTCTAAAATGGACAAAAAGCGTGAGACAAACAATGAATATTGGGTCCAGCAAAGTTTTTAATCATAAATTAGGTGTGGTTAGTCAGGAATAATATGCTATCTTCAAAAAAATGTCGTAATTTATCTTAAAAAATGGCGATTCATAACGGTGGCCATCCAGATTTTATATATTTTTCCTTTAGTTTCTCAAATGGAGAAAAAGCGAGAAACAAACAATTATAATTTTTTTCATTAAATTTTTAAACCATAAATAAGGCGTGCTAAGTCTGAGGAATCATGCTGGTCTCCACTAAAACGGTGCTTTTTATGTCATAATGGCGGACAGCCAGATTTCATATTTTTCCCTTATAGTTTCTTATAACAGAAAAAAGCATGAGACCAACAATTTGAATTTGATCCAGCAAAGTTTATCAAAATAACTAAGGCATGCTGAGACTTAAGAAATATGCTGGCTATGACAAGAAGTGCGTTGAATAGGTCAAAATGGCGTTTTAAAATGGCCTACAGCCAGATTTCATCACTTTCTATTTAAGTTCTTTAACAAGGAAAAAAGCATTAAAAACAATTAAAGTCCAGTTTAACAAAGTTTTTATTCATAATTAGGGTATACTGAGTTTGAAGATATATGCTTACTTTTACAAAAATGGCGTTATTTAGGTCGAAATGGCGTTTCAAAATGACCAAGAGCCAGATTTCATAATTCTCTTTCAAAGCCGTTTAGAAGGGTAAAATGTGTAAGTATTACATTATACAAATATGCACATGACAAATTAGATAGGAACGAAGAAAAAAAAAACCAGTTCCATTTTTTACTAAAAATTGTTAATGTTCTCCGTTTTGTCTTATTAAGGCGTATATATTTAATTCTTTGTTCATGCTTTTCAATATCCGTCTTGTTCCTAAACCTTTCTGGGGTTTTTTTATTACACTTTATGTGCCGATTTCTTCGATCTGCCTTTTAAAATAGTTAAGAAGTTGTGGCACACTGCAAGTTCGTGAAATTCGACAAAAGCTTACATTAAGTTTTAGAGAGGAGAAATATTTCTGCACTATAAATTGGTGTTTTAGGCTTTAAAAACATCGATATCATAAGCTTATATGATAACAGAGATATAATCGGATACTTGGGAGCATTGTACGACAATAAGAACTATTCTAGTATATGTCTGTCTCTTCCTTTTAAAATACATTTCTAGCAAATAAATCTAATTAATATATCATTATATGCACTAGAAAATCTCGTGATTCAAAATAAGCCCGAGATCAACATATCGTCCAGCTTTATATATAGTAATAAGTATGCGCAATATGTTTTGGGGAACCCAACGAATTTTACTCTTTTTAACATTACTAGGGACAATTTATACTTTGTATAAGAATTCAGCTGTTTATGTCTTCGTTAAGGATAAAACAACCTCTTGCAAAATTGTCATCATGTGTTTGGCCAAAATGTGCTGAGGAAAGTATAGAAGAACGTAAAAAGCAATGTGTGTCCTTATTCAGAGGAAAAGTTGAGTCTTTTTTACGCTAGACCGTGCCAGTGTCAATTTGCAACAGATCATCACAACTAAGTTTGCTAATGGATGTTCGAACCTCTTTAAAGCCGATAAACATCCTTGTCAATGTTGTTGAAGAGAAAATGTTCACCTTTTCTATAACTTCGAATTAGCACTTGGTTCATTTCATTCACTGATATGGTGTGACACAACTTTTTATTTCTACAGCATATCGAGAAAATCGACATATTAAGTGTACAAAAACAAGTATGAAAAGGGGAATTAACTGACCAGAAAATCAGAGAGTTCGAGAAGTTCTTTAGTTATATGTATAACCAAGACACATTGCCCACTGGCACGGTTCAATTTGCTTTATTCATAAAATCAAAGCTCGGGAAAAAGCCCCAACTTAGGATTTGCCTTACGTTGCATATGAAACAAACACACCAAGGAGATGGTGGGGATAAAGGCATATATGAGCTTTACTATATTGCCATGCCCAGCCGAGATGAGATGAAAAATTTAAAAGATGGTTGTTTGTTGCTGGAACTAATGACCTTAAGATCTTATACCTTAAGCTTTCTTAGATTTGATAGCTTGCAACTGCCCCACAGGTTGTAGAACCTTTATGTGTGAATGTAAACGTGCCAACTTGCCGTGTATAGACATTTGCAAATTTCAAATCACAAACTCATCATTCAAAAAAAGATTGTATAAATAACATATATCCTGTAGCTTAATAAGGGGGAAAAAATGCACTTTTCTTTTAAATAAAAAGCTGGTGGAGTTTTTTATTCTATTAATACATGTATTCAAAATTGATTGTCAGTTACATTATTAGTATTGAGATTATAATATTCAAACATTTTTTCCCATTTAAGAGGCCTTTAGAGAGATTAATGACATTTGGCTATACATCAAATATGAATCGCCATTCACAGGATGAATGACCATCTTTAAGTTCTCCTTAAAGGTAGCTTAAAGGTGCTTAAAGGTAGCTTAAAGACGATTTTTAAGCCACCTTTAAGCTATATGTGCTGCTTAAAGGGGGCTTAAAGAAAGCGTAAAGATGGCTTAAAGGTGCTTAAAGGCAGCTTAAAGACTATCTTTAAGCCACTTTTAAGCCACCTTTAAGGACAACTTATAGGTCCTTAATGTCCAAACTTCTTTAAGCCACCTTTAAGCCACTTTTAAGCCATTTAAAAAAAATCATAACAGTCTTTATTTAATATTGTGCCTAATTTACCAACAAATTGTAGTAACTTTATAACAATTTAATCAATTGTGATCAGTAGACAAATATATTCAACCTATATGCGAAGAATTTATTTATAAAAAGCATAACCGAGCGTCTGGACAAAAACACACCTGTTGTGTATATCCTGTATATTCTGTGTTAGTTCCATGGTTTTTTTTAGGTTTAACAAACAATAGATTTTAATTAGATATACACAAAGAAATGAAAGCATGTCTAGACACACAACGGAGCGATTTTAATAAAAAGATTGATTCCACATGAACATGTACGGCAGTTAAGTAAATAATGTATATTCTGTCGCTAATTTCAATGATTCCTAGACATAAAGAAGTATTAAAAACGTTTTTTGCTAAAAAAAAAAAAATTAAATTAAAAAAAATTAAAACGCCCAAGAGGGGTATCGATCCCGGAACCCATGGTTTGCTATCATCAGCTCGTTTCCACTACGCTACGGCAAGTCATATATGATAGGGTTTTCATATCTTATAAGACATTATAATGTGTGTATTTTTTTACTTAAAAAGATTTTGACTTCTTCCATTCAGTTTGTAACCATCAATTATATCTAATAACATGTTAAATATACGTTCACAGAATTCATAACTATGAAACGCAAGGAAGAAGATGAAAATATATGTTTAAACGCATTAAAATTATTAGGGTAATAGTTCTACGCAATTTACCGGTTTTAATTATCACGGCGCCGTTTCGGCATGTAATAATTTAAATAATACTGATTATTATACATTTAGAACAGATCTAGAATAACAAATTAAATGATATATGTTTGAATATTTAATTGTTTACATTTTTTAAACTATCAATTCTATAACAAACAATATCACCAATTACCAGTGACGTATTTACATTTTGTACTGCCGATGATGTGGCAATTGCAAATGATGTATATATACATACATGTATTTGTACATATGATGTACCGTCCTGGTATGTGACATATTATATCACTCCTTATAAATATATTTAAATAATGAACTCAAATTCATTATCGCCAGTACTGTAATTAATTAGCCTCAAGATTTTACTCTTACATGCATGTATCTTTGATATGTAGACGTAATATTTTTAAAACCCAGGGTGATGAAATGATATTTTGAGAATGAATTACAAATGTAAATAAAATTTTCATTCGATGTACTTATCGTATACACAGACATACTAAGATTTCAACACCTCTAGGAACCCTGGTCTGCACCTGGGCACAAGACGCACCTGTTGTGTATATCTTGTATATTCTGTGTTAATTCCAGGGGTTTTCTCAAGTTGAACAAACAATAGACTTTAATTAGATATACACAAACGAATAAAACCATGTCTAGACAACCAAAGCAGCAATATTCCGCCCGATATAAAAAAGGCAGTTGAGAGTTTTCATCTTTAACATGTATCTAGCATATCTAGAATTAGACCTACAAATAGTTAAAATTGATTTTAAAAAAGACATATCTTAAACTGATTATTAAACTAAATCATGGGGTTTTTTTTCTTTTATTATTTATATTGTTTAACAACAGGATAATCTTTAAAAAGAAAAGAAAGAAACCCGTTATCGTACTTAGTGTGAACGCGTGTTCTTTTACGAAAACAAATTCTAAATAAAAACGAATTGATGTAGATTTGTATTATTGAACTTTGAATCCGGTTCAATGAAAATTATGAATTTAACATCATGTGCAAAAAGTCAAACAATTGATGGTTTTCGACTAAGTATTATTTAGTCAAATATTAAATAATATTA
>WFKH01011925.1:10097236-10131327 GCA_016163765.1 Magallana hongkongensis | reverse complement strand
CATGTTAGTTAATATGAATGTTGGACAATAATATAGTTTATATAAAATGAGGTATTTGCAGCACCACATTCATAATTATTTGATCTATTTTGGTAACATGTAAAAACTTATCTGATGACACCGTTTTTCCACAGACATGTGTCTTCAAGGAAGAAAAAACAACAGATTAGAGGAGTCGTACAACTTCGTAACATGGCACTATGTTTACACAAAAAATATGTTGCTTTTTGTTTCCACTGATATCTATTTTAAAACAAGGAAAACGTAACAAACTGTACCATCAGTTAAACTGGAGATATCGCCACCTCCATTCATATTTACAACTATTGGCTCAAATTATAAATGCTTGCATTTTTTATTTACATGACTTGTTACTGAAACGATGATTCTAGTACTCCCATTTGTGGGTTCTTGCCTTCAATCAAAATTATCTAATCGTACTGTCGAGATTGGGTTTAATTTCGTACAGTTTATATGCAGATTATACAGTATATGGCGCCTCAGTACAGTGTTTCGAATGACACATCTTTGAAATATAAGGTGACTGATTTAGCAGAAAGAAACTGTTAAGTTAGCAAAAGTGTTCTAAGAAATGATAAATGAAGCACAACTGTAGATTTCATACTTACTTGTTTATGCACATATGAGATGTTAAAAACAACTCAAATGAACAATAACCTTCATTAAAGAAAGTTTATAAGTGGCTCTCTTAAATTATTTGTAAGAGGCTGTAAACCAGAGACTCCCCCCCCCCCCCCCCCCCCCCAAAAAAAAAAAAAAAAACCCAAAACAAACAAAACAAAACAAAAACAAAAAAACATCAGGAAACGGTTTTTCAGACAAAGGACTGCAAACGCTAACGCCTGTTTTCCTCCTACATTTTACATTCAAAAATATTTCGGAATTTCTCTCAGATATTCAAAAACAAAGTTATCTACTAAAAAGTATAATTAATTCTTAATTGGTTTATATCAAAATGAAATTTTAGTCAAATAATATTTTTTAAAACGAACGTTTTGCTTGGAAGGGGGGGGGGGGTCTAAAATATTCTTTAGTGAAATCAGTATTTATTAGTAAGGAAAATATTTTTTTAACAGCCGATATGTGCATAAAAACTTAATAATCACATGTTTACGTTAGATATTAAAGTCAATTTTCATTTAAATTCATTTAAATTCATTTAAATATCATTGAAAGAATTTAGCAAGTTTTTACTATATCCCCAACTATTTGTAAACAAAATGTAGGATGCTATTTAAAATAATTAATCTTTTAAATAAGCAAACCCTGATAAACAGCGATGTCGCAAAGCAACCATTGCCCCAACAGCTTTTTTCTTTCCCCCTTCTTCTCTCTCATAAATAAAAATATATACATGTACATGCTAAATATGATGTCTATGCTGTTGCTTGTATATAATATAATCACATATTTGAAAATCTTTAAATTTAGAGCTATCAATTATAAGTTGGTGTGCATGTTATATTTTTTATTTGTTTCTCTTCTTTTGTTTGTGTTTATATGCATATTATTTCACTCAATGTATTCTGTACTTTCTCACTGTCACTAAAAAAAAAAAACCCCAAACTTTCACACTACTGTGAACTATCATAAATCTATTCTTGCATGTATATTGTATGTAAAAAATGTAGAGATTCCAAAAGAAATGTTGTATGTAAGAAAGCTGTGAAAGTCATGAATAAAATCATAATTTAAAAAAAAAAAAAAAAAAAAAAAATTTCATTTCAATTAATATTCGTTAATAAAATTTTGAAACGTTATAATGCAAAATGCATTTTTTAGAATGTATTTTGGTCTGTTGATATATCCCGCCCCCGTAAAACAACAAACCCTTTGTTATGAGTATACTTAATAACAAGATATAAAACCCCTCAAAAGGAATTTTGTTTCACGGGGGGGGGGGGGGGGGGGGGGGAATATGCTTTTTAAAAATCCGTTTATTGTTAGTTTCTATTACATGTATGGAATGAGCTATTTTAACCCAAAATCCAAAGGTATCTCTCTTTGTTTGACCAAATCATTTATATCTTATGAAAATACACATAAATGTTTACATTATTTAAAAGAAAAAAGTTTAATTCGACAATTATCAAAAATGACATTAAGTTAGGCGGCTAGACAATGCTATCATTCGCAGTTCTTGTTTAGTTAATGTTTTGTGATCAAAACAGCTGATGCTAATTGCTATGCAAAACATCCGAAAGTAGCTTTGCGGAGTAAAGACGAGATTTACTCTGAGTTTAGAAGTGTCTTCAATATTCTGAAGAAGAAATCACCAATGCTATGTGTGATGAAGGTCACACAGTAATAAATAAGAAAAAAAAATGATTTGCTGCAGTCCTTGCATTTGTTTCGCTTTGTAACGGAAATATAAGATTGTCACAAATACACCGTGTAATTGGACATAAGTTGGATCATACGGGTTTAAGAGTAGATGTATGTATGTTAATATTTTTAAGATAATAAAATCCAAACGATGATATTGTTTAGAATGGTACTGGACCAATCAATCACTAGTACACACTTCAAGGATTGAGAACATAGTTAAAGATACCCCCCCCCAAAAAAAAAAAAGATTAAATATTATAAAATAATAATAATAAATGAAATACAGTAAATTGAAATAAATAATAAAAAAAGATAATTCCTATTTCAGAAAATCAAAGTTCTCATTGAAATGATATAATTAAATATTAAGGTACATTTACGTCTTTGTAAATCAGTGTAGTAAAAACAATGATAAAATATCTCAAAAAGGAATTTATTCTTTAATTTACCATTATCATAGTCAAGGAATCAACTGTTTTTATAACTGAATTTCCTAAGCTTATTATATTGATGTTCTAAGTTTGTTTAGAATTTGACTGTGATAGTAAGAATGTGTGATCTGATTAATGATCATCGTTTCAAGCCATAAATTAGAGTTTACATGGCTTTTCCTACTTATGATTGCTTTGATACATTAGTATTGTTTCAATTTATATACACAAATGGTATGTAACGAGATGTCAAACATGTTTTTATCTATCCAATACAGTATGCTAGCAAGAGTAACAAAAATACGAGTTTGCAAGTATAAACTGCTACTGGATAGCCAACTTTCGCATCTAGGTCAAAATCCTATAATATGTACACTCCTTAAATTATGTGAGTTCCTATTCCCTTGATTTTGTCGTTTTGTTTCATACAATGAAATATTAACCTGAACATTGTTTTATTATCTACGGAGGTCACTTGCTATCTTTAATAATTTTAGGGTCGACTTACTAAACTTTCAAATGTCCATGAATCACAGAGTCATAGATTGATATAAATATATCTCAGTTCTGTCATTAGTTTAAGAGATTTCAAATTAGGCACTTATGACTAACAACTACACAGCTTATTGAAAAGAAGTTACCATATTGTCTTTCTTCATTGATTCGATAGAATAAAAGGATGTCATTATTCGTTCAAAACCTAGAGGTGTGAATGAAACAAAACGAATAATGAGATCTTCGGAAAGGAAATACCAATTTCCGTATATATTTTTTCGATTGATATACGAAATTAAATATACCTGTAAATGAATAGATAATAATATTTATTATGTACTCATAGAATCATTGGCCACGAACTTACCTCCATTTATTCTCGAAACTTTCATATTCATTCAATTTCAATCCTGATAAATTGGATGCACACGCATTTTGATAAAATCGTAGAATACAAGATCTTATATGTATATATATAACATTACATCACTTTCATCATTTTGCATGTTATGTTATGTAACGACATTAGCATCAACCAACATGTTAAATATATGCTGCAAGTAATTAATAAAATAAAGATTGTATTTAAAATCAATGTGTGTCTTTTGACTTTTTTTAAAAATATTTTCCAATTATCACGGTGGGTGTGACCGGTCTGCAGAGGATGGTCACTCCTCCATGGCACATGATCCTATCTCTAATTATTTTTAGATGTCCGTGTTTGCTCTGCTCCTGTTTTGTATTTTTTCCTTTGGACTTTTTATTTTGAACACTGTCACGATTGATTAATCCTTAGCTCTCTAATAAGCTGATATTGTGATGATCAAATTCAAACTTATATTCGCCTCCACTTGACGTACGAGGTAAGTATAACATAAGATATTCTCTATATTTTACCAAAAATAGAGTGGGATTTTCCAAAACGCTACAGTAGGTTACATGTTTTATCATTTCTGTTATCCAAAGAAATTTCGCGGTTTGTCTGTTTAATGTTGACTTCAACTCTATGCTTAATGCAGGTGTCACTACTAACATCATTGAATTTCTCTAAATATTTTTGACAAAAATATGCAACCTAAGATACAGGTTATAAGTTCCAAACGAACGTTTGTAAAAGTTCCTCTGAACATTACTTAGAACAACACTTGGTATGCATTTTAATAACCCCCCTCCCAAAAAAGGCAAGAGTGTTTGTTTACGTCAAAGTTACACATTGAAAACAAGCTCAGGCTTTTCACCAAACTCCTGCAACAATATTTCAAAACACCTCGAATAAGTACAATAGCGGAACAGTCAGACAACTTACACATTGTTTTTTTTATTCATCAAAAATCAGTCTCTGTCCATGGCGGAAACAATTCAAAGGGGAGTTTGGGATTTTAATTCGACTCAGCCATTTTTTGACACCTTAAAATTTTCCTCGCAAGAAAACATGCAGTTTGAAATGACTGTAACAATTCGCCATTGAATCATAAAATGAAATTATTTTTGCTGGTTGTCCTCGATACGTACGATGAATTAATGTAGCTACCCTCGAAGTACAATGTTTTTTTCTACGTCTGGGCTTGTTGAACATTATACTTCTTAGGTAGATGTACCTAAATGATATTAACCTATAAAACTGCAGAACGTCTGATTAGTTAAATGCAAATAAAAAAACAAAACCAAAAAAAAAAAAAAATAATAATAATAAATAAATAAATAGAATAAAAAAAAACACAGAAAAAAGTAGAAAATCAACCTATGTTTAAAGTAAAACTATGGAGTATAAAATTATTAAATTTAGAAAATAGAGCACAATGTCCAAGTTAATCGGCGTTTTGTCAGATATGGTTTTGATTTTCATTTTTTAATACATTGTTAAAACTGTACAGCGTCAGTTGGCTAAAATAGAGAATTAAAGTAAAAATTAAGATACGGAACGCGCACATCGTTATATTCAATTGATATATAATAATTTCAATGAACAGTAAATAACAATGCAGCATAAGAAAAATACGAAGTTTATTATATTTCAAAACTCATATACATATATTGTTATTATCTTTTCTTATGAAAGCAGATATTCAAATGTCTTAGACGTAAAATATACATTTAATTGTACATTTAACAACTGATTTATTGTTTCAGGTTTTCTAATGTGCACACTTTTCAAAATATTTAATAAAGGAAATTTTAATCATTTTATGACATACATTATTAAATGGTTACTAAAATAAAAAAGATGCAGTACAGGTTTTGTACTATAATCTTCTTCGTTATTTTCAAAATACAATACAGTTACATAAATTAGTAACATGAATAAAAATCAATTAAAATTACAATTGATCAGTAGTTACTTAAAAAAATCAGTTTATTTACGTTGCAAGAAAAAATGTGTACAATTAAACCTTTATTTAAACATAATATATATGTTTGCGTTCATGCTTTGATTTATCGATAACATATCTAAATCGATTTCAAAAATACATGCATATTTGCTAAAATTATCATTATTCTTCAATTTTCTTCGATTTTCAACTTTTTTTTTTTAACGGGAAATGACTTGTGAAAACGTTCCAATGTTTAAAAGAATAAGTTTTAAGACTTTACCTCGTTCACACTGGTCACCATGGTAGCCAGGTTTACAGGCCAGACACACATATTCAACTGTGTCCAAGACATCGCAATAAGTTGTTTGTACCGGGCAGCCTACAATAAACGCCTATATTGAAGATGTATCTCAAAATAATTGATTATAACTTTACAGTCACATATTTTGTTTAAACTATTTTAATTTATATAATAATTATATTATGTGGATATGCACGTTCGACTTAGAAATCACTTTCTAACCAAACTACATTTAATATGGGGTTTGTATGTGGCAATTTTAACTTTAAAAAAAATGTATAGAGCAGAAAATCAAATTAATTGATTAAAAAAAGGCTTTGAGTGTAAAAAAAAAAAAAAAAGGAGAGACACAGTATAATGTTTACATTAGATCACCACTCACAATTTTTAATGTTTTTTAGGACTAAATGTTCTTCCAATGTATAGTATAATTAAAAATTATTCTACTTTAACTTCGAAAGTATACTATATTTTTAATCTAATTGTTCCTGTTTTGTACATTTGTTGGAGGAAAAGGGTACATATTTGATCAGTTTTAAATGCTTGAGAAAATTAACAACACTACACAGAACATCATTTATCAAATGCTTCGATAATAGAGACACAAATAATTTTATGTTTACGCAAAAGCTGAAAGTTTTCTTTAAACTATATTTTTACTAAAACATGAGAATAATACTTAGCATTATACTACATTGTATTATATCGAATAAATGAATAATTAATGGTGTATTTATCACACAGGATTGTCAGCAGCATCCAATGATATAGCAAATTTTAAATTTGAAATTTTAATAAATACCGAAAAAAAACTTCAAAAAACTTATATAACAGAAGCAAATTTAACAGTATAAAACTATTTTTTTTAAAAAGAATAATGTATCTAAAAATGACAACCGTTGATAATATACATTAATGACGTAACCCCCCCCCCCCCCCAAAAAAAAGACATCTTAAGAGAAGGTCATAAAAAATGATTTTAAACGAAATATTTTTTTTTGAAACGTTAATCATTTGAATATACACTTTTTTCTTAATTTTTCTCCACTTCGTATTTAATTCAACATAACAGAAATCAATAAGTCAGTAATCTTAACATATCCCTATTGAAATTTCTCGGCAAATTTTCATTTTCTCACTCATAATTTAAATTACCGTTTACCTAACATGTTAATATTTAATCAAAACGGTCAATGTGGATTTGAAATTTGCTTTTAGTTGCCAAATTTGTATTTCCGAGCATTTTCTGTGGTAACTATGCTTACATTTGGAACCGATCTTCAAAATATCTTCGAGTAAAATTTGTAGGTACACTATTGTCAGTGTGAGTTACACTTGGTGTAAAAATAAATGGTGTTTTTTATGATAGCTTAACTTAAAAGTCCAAGTCAGATTCATTAAACATGAATTGATTGTTGATTTCTTGATTGATGAACAGTTTATAACTATTGGTAGATGATATAAAACTTATTTCTGTAGAAAAGCAAACAACTGAGTGTCCAGAAAATGCAGTGGATAAAAAAAGAAATGTGCAGTAGCCATTTTTGACACCGAATATTTTCTAACTAGATGTATGTTTGAGAATTTCGATTTGAAAGAAATTACAGCTATTCATGTTTTTAGAATTGAAAATCAAAGTAAGGAAAAACACTTCAATTTTCTACAAGAGGAGGCCACGCCAGACTTGAGTTACCACAGTAAGCATATTGTACCATACACCTCGACTTCACATAAATCATTTTCAGCATCTGAATTATAATCGCTAGGATAGGAAACCCCTTTCAGTCTCTCGTTGTAGTAGACGACATATTGTCCATGTACATAACATATTGTACTAAAAACCGCAAGTATAGTGCTTCTATTAAACCGATCATCTTTGAAACATAATTTTCCGTGTAATCTATATGTTAGAAACATACTAGAAAGGAGGATGTAGCGTTGTTTCTGTTATCTGCAAATGATATAGACTATTACAAATATCATCAGATAACCTGTGCAAATGTAATTATATATTTTAAGCACCGCTTAAGGATAAATACTTTAACATTTACTTGTTTCTCTTTTACATTTCCGTGATCACTGACTGATTACCAAGTACAATAGTCCGTGTATTTTTTTTTCTAAATGTACTTGTTATTTCATTTAAAAGAATGAAATGGTATGTAATAATTACGCAGGTTTGGCACACGCGCCAAGTTTGTTTGTTCCCTTGATCATTTAAAATTAGAATCTGAAACCTGTGAGAGTTTTTATTAGTTTGAAGTAAAGGGTTTCGATATTGATAATGTTTATTGTTGATATAGAAACATATAATATATATTTTAAAAAACTGTAACATAAAGAGACTTTAATCAGCTTTTTACATGTATTTTCCAATCTATGAGATCAATATTTTTATAGTTGGTATACTTTTCCCCAAATGTCATTATTGGTCTTGAAATACACAGTGATGTGGTGGATGATGTGAAGGCTGCCTAGGCTCATCTATCAGGTGGCGATTTCTTTTCCGAGAGCTGATACAGCGCATTGACCTCCATCTCAAAATAAGTCAGACTTGAGTCCATCTACTGCATTACTTGCGTCGAATGTTTTATTTAGTCTGACATACGGATGCAATTGAAATGCAGGTGTGTGTAAGGCAACATTTTCTGCAAGTTAAAACTTACAGTTTATCATTAAGTTCATTGAGTGATACATGTAAACACGGAATATGCTGCATCATATCATTCGTATTTAAACACATGCAAATTCAAGGATTTATGCATGTACAATTCATCATTTATTCATTATTACACGGGATACGAGTAGGAGATAAGGACAATTCAATAGAAAATATCGATATTTTTTTTAATTCATAAATATAGATAGCTGTCAACAAATGCTAATAAGAACTAAAGTTCAAATATACCAGTATAATCTCAAACATGTGATTGAAAACAATTATTCCGTTAAAAGGTCCAAAGCTTTCACAAAGATAATGAAAATATCGATGCTCATATTTTTCTGCAAATTGGGTCTGAAACCAAATTATATTTAAACCTCAAATTGCAAATTGAGACAACCTATGTACAAAATGAATAGGAATACATTGTTTCGGTAAGAAGGCATCGGTTACAAAACAAAGATGGACCTTTTTGAAATTGACTCAAAAAGATCCCGTCGCCAGACGTCATGGAGCAACGATGGGTAATGACCGTATGAGTTACAATCGGGAAAACACGATACAAACTGTGAAATGCACGATGTTGCAAAAAATGTAAACGTTATTCGTGCATTGTATTTTAATATGTTAGATTTTTGGCATGGTAAAGCATTTATTTTTGCATCAAACTGCCCCAAAAATATACCAGTAATCGGTCAATATTTCGCTGAAAGTTCTAGAAACATCGTCTGACATTCAATGTTTTTCTTTACTGTGATTGAATAGATGCACGGTAGAAGAATGAAAGCGTCAACCAACAAACTTATGAATCTCAAACAATTGTGAGCAAATCTAAAGTTGCTTTATAAAATCAGAGTTTAGATTGGGAATACAAATTGAAGAAAAAAAAATTAAAGGGTATTATAACATAGAGTATTGGATTCGTCTTACCGTCATTTTTAGGCGTTACCGTGCTCCGTTTTGAAACAATATAAACTTTTAAAACCGGGTAACAACAATTACTTTACCAACACCAAAAAAATAATTAAATTACCTCTGAATAACATACATCCAAAATCATGCAAATAACTGTCTAGTTTATGTATATCAGATATATCTTGATAATGTGGGTTTTTTTTTAAATTTTAAATACCGTCATTATAGCATTCTCATTATGGGAGCTTATAAATCTAAATGACAAAAATAAATTTTGTTTTGGAATAAAATACTATGACTAATATTCTGACACGAATCATGTACATTATAAAGGGTTATAAATTTACATACTGAGCATTGTTTCCGTGAATTAAGCCTTGTCAATGACCTACATGTACCATAGGATTGGGATGCATCCAAAAGGCAAAACCACATAATGAAGACATTGATATGCCAAATTGATTGTCCGTATAAAATAAACATTGCATGGAATTTGCCATCTGATTTGTTCAAACCGTACTGTAATCGATTTATATAGAGATATTGAAGACAACCGATCATGTGATGGGGAAGCTATTTCGTAAAACCTAATAGATTAATGTTTTTAAAGGTTCGCAAAAAATACCCCCCCCCCCCCGAAAAAATGTATTAAATTAAATAATACTTGTCGAGTGAACAAAATAAATGAAATAAATGAAAGTTATAACTGTGCTACTTCAGAACCAACTTTTTATCTCCTCAAATACAAACCGAAATATGAAAAAGTTAATTGAGGAAAACTAATTTAAAAAGAAAGATATTTATCATAATTTCTATTGACATAGCCAAATTGTCTACTTACATGCATTTATATTAATTTAATAGGTGCTTACCTTTTATACTAAATTGTATTTATCTATTTTCAAACGATATCACGCATACATTTTCAACTTTTAGGAAATCACGCCCTGCTCTCACAAACTTCCCTCAAGTCAATACGCAGCCACAAAGGTATTGAACACAAATGTATGCACTCTTCGTCAAAGTATTTGAGTAAAGATATGATTTGAGCGATTAATTAAACACATACATGCAAAGACAATACAAACTATCAATTTTCCTCTTATGACAATTCGTTTTACCGTCTTAAATTTCCTTCATTGTGAAGAAAGTAGACTTTTAATGTAAACAAAAACCTAACCGTTGTTAATATATAATGAAAAACAAATGTAGGAAAATGCCAACAAAACAAACGTTTCATCGTAAAAATGATCAGTTTGCACTAATGATTCTGTCTTTGATATACGTCAATTACAAAGCCATTCAAGTTTATAATAATAATTTGATAATTGATGCAACTTCATTTATAAAGAACTGCTAATGCGTTTTATTTACTGCCAGTGTCATGTGTTTGCTTGTGTTTTCTTTTTATATTAACAAATTTCATCTAAATATACATTGTACAAGCAGAACATGCCCTATGAAAAGCCTTGTAAGATACAAAAAAGGTATGATGAGGAAGTAGTATAAAATACATGTTGGTACACGGAAAGTGAAAATAACCACGGCAGCAATTGTATCCAGCAGTGATATGGCGATAAGGACACATAAGTTAAAAAGGACTATTGATATGCTTTGACTGATAACACAAATTTTGATTTTAAAGGACTTTAACGACCTTTTTTTCCCAGATAGCAGTCTATTCATTGTTCAAGTTTTTATCTGAAATGTTTACTTTTATGTTATAAACAATAAAAAAACGTTTGATACTGTTCAAGAAACATAGAACATTGACTTGAAGAGATATAGGTGCCGTCAAATTCAATAAAGAAAATCAACGATACTAATTCATATTTTTGGTAATTTTACACAGGCTTGTTTTTAAAATTAATGCTGCCATTGTTAATGATACCATCATGAAAGATACAATACAAAATCTAGATGGCTTACTCATTACTGTAATTGACAGTTAAAAGTTTAGCAGATTCCGTGTTAAGGAAGATTATATCATGTATAAATTGTACATGTTCATCAGATATATCGTTCTCCTATATTATAATTAGTATTTAATTCCTACTTATTATTAAGTACAAGTTTGCATGGTGATCAATTTAGGTTTTTTTGGTCATGATTCATTAGTTATCATCTTGAATGTAGAAAATGAAGTAATGGATATATATTTATATTACACAATGCAACCTGTTTTAATCGATAAAAGACGATATTCATTATTGATACGCATCCCTTAACAACTGAGTTTCATGAATTCAAATGATAGCTTTAATCGATTCAAAAGGGTTTTTTTGCCATTACAATAAAATAACTTCAGGATGCCTCAATTTTAGGGGAAAAAAAATATTCCAATAGATTTTACAGGGAACCGTAAATGAAAAAAGTGAAATGTTTGCATGGTTTTAGGATTTTCTGCTTTTGAATAAGCGCCCTTATATTTTTAAGTTTATATGCTATTGTTTTCAGTTCTTATATGTTTTTGCCGAGGTTGTTTGTAATTTACACGTAAACAACGCCCATTTGAAAACCTTTATTCATTTTCAAAATAATTGAGCAGTTTTTGATACAAAAATGCAAATACTGTATTTGGGATATATACATACGTAAGAAGTTTGGAGGTTAAAATAAAAATCTAAAACTTGTATTATCTGTGGTAAAATGTCACAATATACAAAGGTGATTTCTTTAGAACATAATTTCAGTTACAATTACATAGTATCATAGCTTCATAAAATGGATTATAATATTAGATACATTTGTTTTTTTTAACGTTATCCGAAATTTGTTTATGAGTGTTAGTCAATATTTACGTTGAATAATAATACAATTTTATCTAAATCATAATATTGCATGTCAGTGGTTTACTTATTTTCTTGCACCCTTCCGATAAAATGTAAAAATGGCTTCGTTTTGTCAAAAATGCGTTACTTTAGAAAAAAAAACATGGTTAAGCGAAGTTTAGCAACTTAATGACAAGGCTTTCTGATAACATAATTAAGACTGACTGAATTAATCTAATTTAGAACAAGGAAAGCCTCATAACCAGCGCAATTACATAAACTGGAAAGTTAGCAACCTCTAGCCGGACGTTGCATTTTGGCTTAATCTGACAATTTAAATTAAAATTTCTACGTCGTCCATTCCCTTTCTGACCCAAATCCTCTTGCTTACGATCTTCGTGAATACATTGACACGCGTATACAAGTATGGTTATACATATTGAAGTCTTGGTCAGACGTCCATTACTCTTCCGTTGGCATGGTTAAGAAGAAAATCAAAATGAATACATAGTTAAGGCACCCCCATCCCTGAGAATTCACCAAGAATGCACACCATACTCATTTATATTTACAAGGAAGTGAAGAAACATTTATAAAGTTAAGTACGTTTTAACAGTACTTTGTAATGTAGTATTATATGTTATCTAAGTTTTTTTTACAGTAAATAATCAGAACTGGTCTAATTTATGTGATTAGAGTTGTTAAAACTGTATAAATGATTTCTAAATCAAATCAAAGACAAGAAACCATATGTTGATTGTTAAGATTAAAAAAAATGTAGCTATTCTGGCAACTGACTTGCTGTGAAAATCAATAGGGATCCGTTATTTTGAGAACAAGAAAAAGGATAAGCATTTTTACAATGATTAAGCGAAGTGCAGCCCAAGAATGGGGAAAAAAGTATATTCAACTTTAGCGCAATTCTGCATTATCCATTGTAAATAAATGTTACATTAAATCAATGCTAGATGATTAAAGCATCAAATATGTATGATGTGTCATTATATTTTCAACCTGTTTTCAATTTAATCAACTGTAAGTCATGTCAGCATGTGTATTACCTGTTCCTGTTACTTATTTAATCCGTGCCTTGTGGCACCTAAGGCATCAACAGAACGTATCCATCCATCTCTGTCTGCAGTCGTATTCCTCGCCCCAGCCCATGATCTTTATCCTCTGTCCTCTCCTTTTGACTGGTTTTTTTTTCTGTTTTGGGTCTTCTCCTCTTTATTCTGCCTTTCAGGTATCAAATAAATGGACTATGTTACAATCATTGTTGTGGTTTTCTCTAAGGTAATGGCCTATGAATTTCCATCGTATGAATTTCATTACTGGTCTCAATGGTCTTATGTTTGATAATCGTAGTATTTTTGTGTTATTATTTTATCTTGCCATCTGATCTTGATAATACATCTTAGGATGTTATTCTGAAAGACATATATTCTTTTTTTTTCGTCCCTCTTGTTCATCTTCCATGTTTCACAGCCGTACATCAGCACTGGAGTGATTAGTGTCTTATATAGTCTTATTCTTGTTTTCTTGCTGATGTTGTTGGAGTTCTATATCTTCTTCATTCTTTATAAAGGCTGATCTTGCTTTTGAAACTCTTCCTCTATTATCTTTTTGCATGTGTATTACTGTACTGATAAAATGATGAACTTAAAGAAGCTACTTTTATTTCTTTTTAAACACTAAAGGCAGTGTCAACATGTTTTTAAAATTGTCCTTTTGTCTTTTTTTATTTCATATTAAGCATATAGAGAATAAAAAAATGTGTTTTCACTAAACTAATCAAGCTGTACAAGTACATTGGTACCCTTAATGCCAAAGCAAACATTGAGCAAATGATAACTTTTTTGGAGAGTAAAACTGCATCAATAATTAAAAGTACAACAACATATGTACTGTTTACATACTAATTGCATTTTTAGCTGTCAGGGATATAAACAAAATATTTTGAAAATCCCGTCGCTCCTTTATATTTTCATATAATGATATTTTTTTATCAGTTGTATGTGCTCGAATGATTTGATACATGTATCAACCTAATGGAGAAACACAGCTGTTCCTTGTACAGTTGCTAAATTTTCAATATTCAACATAAATGCATAAATGCTTTTGATATCAGTGTAACACGAACTTATACAAAGTGAATTTAGATTTTTATTAAACATAGTTTAAATTGTCAAAATGAGGAAGTTAAGATTTTTCAGTGTAAACGTACTACTAAATTCTCATTTTTTTTCTTTATATGAATGTTACATAAACTATAATATATATATATTATAAATAGCACGCAGTTGATACTCAACCCTGACCCGATTTTTCTGTAGCTTTTTGCAATATTATTATACATATTTAAAAGCATGTATTTGCTGAATTTTGTTTTTAATAACTAAGGGTTTATTAGATATGTGAATTTGAATATTAGAATAAATATCAAAACATAACATTTTTCTTTCCTTAAATGGTATAGGTGAAATATAGTACACGAATTTTTCATAAGTATATGGTACTTAATTAGTTTTAATCACAATTTTCTACGGACACTGTGGGGTCATTTTAAGAAAAGAAAGCCTAAGTGCGACAGGGGTCAAAGTAGCATGTGGCGCACGGCGTAAGCACTAAAATCGATTGTCTTTCTAAACAGGTAGATTTTTAGGGATCCCGTTTAACTGGCCAAAAGCATTCAAACAAAGTCATATAGTCATATAAGAAATGAATTTTAGCACAATATTATTAAAACACTAGAATGGAATTACCTATTAAATGTAGTTTCATTAGAAATTAACACTTACAATAACATGTTCGTCATTGATCTCACCCTATCTCTCTCACTATTCTTCTGTCTGTATCTGTATATACAGGCTGTATCTCCCCTTTTTCTTTTTTGAAACAACGATGGCATAGATTTTACCACTTGTGTATACCCTTTAATCACTAAGATTAATATTTTTAACAACTTCATCAAATATTTTGAAACAAGTAAATGCAGAATTATAAAAAGATGATTTCATAATTGCCTTTTTTAATTGTGTGTGTGTGCTTTTTCTTTTTTTTTTTTTTTTTGGGGGGGGGGGGGGGGGGGGGGGGGGATGCTTTTCAGTAAAATCTTCTTTTATTTTTTATTGAGCGTAATTATACCGTAAGCTTTTTGCATGACTTTGAGTCGTTCCTGCTTAAAACTTCATTCTGCTTGGTACTGTTAAAACAGCACGGTTAGGTTTTTTCAATAGAATAATGTTTTTGGAGGGTAGAGTTCTTCTTTTATAAACAAAACAATACGGTTCGGAAGTTGCACGTTATTAAATAAACAAAAATTATAGATGTTTAGTGTAAAGAACACATATATCTATGTAAAATAATATATAAATCATCGATTTTTTTTAGCATATTGTTTGGTTTTTTTAACTTAAATTGCTTACTGAGGTGACGTTTAAATATATAAGTTAACTACATGTAATTAAGTAAAAACAATTAGTAGGAAAGTAGAATTGATATCTTATTTTTGTATGTGCTGTGCTACATTTCATTTCGTATTAATTACGTGTGAAATAACAACGCGTGTATTTCCCAAGATTTTTTTTTTCTTTTCCATTCAATGAGCAGATGCGTCCACAAAGAGTAGTTTTTTGTTGAAGGACAAAACATCATGAATATTATGTAAACGTACATGATTTACAAACAGGAAACTGGAAACTGCTATCATCACATCCTTATCCAAACTAAGCTGAAATAAAGAGTCGACATACATCACGACTGGTACTGTATATTTTAACAAATGGATTGCTTCCTCAAATATATGAATGTAAATTCAAAAGTAAAGTGCTTTATAAGTTTATTTTGGGTATAGACCGTAGAGCTTGTTTCAAGTCAGTTAATATGTAGGAATTTTGGCGATTTCAAGCGTGTAATTTTTTTTACAAACAGGAAACTGAAAAACATATCCTTATCTAAACTAAACTGAACTTATGATTAAAAACGCATCACGACTGGTACTGTATATTTAAACAAAAGAATTGCCTCCTCAAATATCTGAATGTAGAGTCATACGTAAAGTGCTCTTCATGTATAAATTCATTTTGCGTATAGACCGTAGATCATGTTTCATATCTGTTTATATGTAGGAATTTTGACGATTTCAAGCGGGTATGGTAAGTTTACATTCAAATTAGATCATCAAATTTTGATATATATTTTACCTTTTTTTTTCAATCTACATGTAGGGGTTAACAGTAGAAACTAAAGGGAAGACAGGGAAAGAGACGGTCAGAGTCAAGAAGCAGTAAAATTTTATCAATGGTCCATGTGTCTTTTTGTATGATAACTGTTAGCTTTGCAGGGAAATTAACATATTTACATAACACTGGTTGTGGTTTTTTTCTCATTCCATCATGTGAACTATAATTATATCTTTTTGTTTATATCAATATGATTTTATGTAGATTACTGTATGTAGTGCTTAATACATGCAAAATAACAAAGGTCTTTTTAAACACAGTTGGTGCTTATATTCGTTATATATATATATAAAATGCGTGCATTTTGACAGTTAACGTTGCACTCAACAAACCAGCATACCAGGAGAACCCCCTGTCATTAGGCAACGACACATATATTTATGACGCAAACAACGCTGTTGATGGCCGCAAAACTAACATGAGTTGGTATGGAGGTCAATGTGCTATATCAGCGTCATACAAACACACTGCCACCTGGTGGGTGAACCTGACTAGCGTACACAGCATCCATCACATCAATATATACTACATAAAAGGTAATGCACAATGGAAACATCATATCTATCACTTATTCGATTTTTAACATTAAATAATAATTTAAAAAAACAAAAAAACAAAAATTCATTTTGAAAAATTGATTTTGATTTTACAAGTGTACGATATCAAAACCATGGGAAAATCGCGTATAAATTTGAAAAATTGATTCAATTGGCAGCATTTTTAAGGTTTACTATAAAAATATCAAAGGCTTTAATAAAACGAGGCATTGTTTATTACAAAGCATTGGTGTAAAGCTATCTTGTAATGATACAAATTTGATTTTAAATGAAACACAATAGTAAATTGCACTTTATATGACACTTGGTGGGATCTGAATTGACAGTCACGTATTATATGTCATAAACAGATTTCAATATCGCGAGGGCATGCCCCTTTTTGAATTTAAAAAAAATAAATAAATGATAATTAAATTCTACTTATCTAGTAGATTAAAAAAAAACAAAAACAAAAACGAGAAAATCATAGAGCTTTAATGTTACATAAATATCAACGAAAATATGAAACAAAAAAAGATTATCTTACAAAACACTTCATATAAAAGATTTAAACATTCGAATAAGCGTACATTATACTGTGGATAATCCTTCGGTTTGAAAATACAAAGAATCAGTGCCAAAATTTTTTATTCAATTATTTGAAAACATACAAATACATGTATCTGATATTATCATTTGGAGCTATTTTTACGGAAATGTCTTTATTCAATATTTTAGAGTGATGATGCAGACTCTGGTTATAGATAGTCCCTCTTCATTTAAATAATGCTGGTTGTATACATCATTTGCTAATCAACTTGTATATTTAATGTCCTTGTTAAAAAATTTAGAATGACAGTAAGCAAGAGAAAAATGAACATTAAGAAACCATTTGCATTCCGCAATACTTGTTTTTCATGATTTAGAACAAAAGTGTAGAATCCATAACAGTCATTTCTTCATTTGCATTTTAGAGACTGTGCAAAAAAAAAATAATTTAATGTAAATATGAAATGCTCCCAAAAATCCAAAACCTAAAACCTGTGATTATACTTAACATGAAATCCATGTAGTGACTGCACAAGGCGTATGAAAGAACTAGCTTTCTTTTTTCACCACTAGCGTCTATAGCGGTCAAGATGACATAGAGCAGCCTGATAAACTGCTGAACTCCCATGATCAGCATTGCTTTCGGTAGCGATGAGTCCTCATTCTTGTAATTGGCCTAGTTAATGCAATTAGCCACATGCTGTACGCGCAGCACAATCTTAAATTTCTTTTCCGAAAATGTCCTATCAATACATTTTTTTAATATAATGCGATTTTTTTTTTTTAAATTTCACCAGTAAAAATCATTGACATTTGAGAATAAATTAACAATATTAATTATTTTATAATTAATATTATGATCAAATAATATAAAAAAAAAATTCGAACTATTATCAACAATAATGAAAACACCTTATTCAATGCTTCCGTTTTTGAAAAAAATAATAATAAAAAAAAACAAGGAAGAATCTGATTTAAAAGTTGAAAATATTTGTACTGTCACATCTATTTAGATGGTGTCTAACGTAGAAAAGTGGTAGATGCCTTCAACGTTTGAAATACAATGTATGTTAAGTCTTCGAAATGAAATCAAAGTTGAAATATGGTTTGGGGTTTAAGGTTGAAACTTCAACGTTGATTCAACGTTAAATAAAGGTTGATCAACGTTGCAACTTGAATTTAACCATTTTTCAACGTTTAAACAACGTTACTTGCCCAGTGGGTTATTCCTTAAAGGGCTATTAGTAAATAAACAATGTTGGGGTTTTTTTTACACAGTTTACTTTGTAATAAAACTAGTTAGGATACCTTCTGTTGTTATAAAAAGTACTGGCGCATACAATGACATTTATTTTTATTAGTTATTTTTTCGTATTATCTTATCCTTAAAAAAAAATAATTCGAAAATGTGTTTGGTATACACCTAATGGATGTAATTGTTATTAAGCTACCTAACTATCTATAAATAAATAAAATGTTCATTGATTTGAGTTAATCAAATACAGGTTCCTACTTCGAACACTACGTTGACTGCTTTCTTGGATTCTCGGTGTACGTATCTAATACAACAGATATATCACAGGGAAAATTATGTTTCAAAGACGACAACTTCACACGAAGCACCATACCTGTAGTCTTCACAATTACATGCATTGTCCACGGGCAGTATGTAATCTACTACAATGAGAGACTACAAGGAGTTATCTATCCTGACGACTATTCGAAGTACGCTTACACTGGTCTCTGTGAAGTAGAGGTGAATGGTACGTTTTCTTTTTGAAAATCTAGTTTAAATGTATAGACTAAAAAAAAAAGTTTTGTAATATATACATGTAAAAGTGGCTCGACTAAGTTGTCGGTACCAGCGTATTTTATATTAAATGATATTTACATTTTAAAAGTAAGTATAAATAGATAAATAGGGAAAATGTATTGAAAAAAAGTGGATATTATTTCTATATACTTAGTGAGTCCCGTTATTATCGTTTTAAACCCTTGAATTTATATAAATATGTTGAATTATTCTTATTTCTATGTTTTAAACAATAGGCGTATTCACATATGTAGTCCACTATCGTATTACAAAAAAACGCATATAAAGTTGATCTCAACTTTGAAATTTTAATATCTTCCAAAGTAACCTAAGTGGTTCATGTTCTATATTTCAAGGTTGCAACACAACGGGATATTTCGGACCAAACTGTTCCATTCCCTGTCCAGATGTTAACTGTCAGTACTGTCACATAGAAACGGGCACCTGCCTGGACTGTAAACCAGGGTACAGAGGATACACTTGTGAATTAGGCAAGTAATCTTACATATTTATTAATTATAGTAAGCATTTACATTTATAATCGATATGATAAAATGATTAAAAATAAGGATTTTAACATATTATCTTAATATAGTTACATATATGAAGTTTCAATACTCAAAACCTCATATTTTGATCATTTAATGAGGACCGATTTTGTTGCTAACGTCCTGGTTTTTATATACTTTAAAATTTACATACTCCTAATCATAAGTAAGATTTTTGTAAAATGAACACACTTGTGGCGTAATTTGGTACCAGGTAATATCAATTAACATATTGTAAGCAATCATAAAAAAGAAGAAGTGTTTTTAAGAGTTTGTGCTTATAAGTCTAGGAAACATATATAAGTGGAAGCAATTTTTGGATAAAGCTAGTTCCTTACCCTGAAAAGTATTTTATAAAATGTTTTGAGTGTATACGGTTACATGTTTTATTCATTTATAGCTATATATTTGTACGCATTTCATTTAAATCTTTACTAATATTCCTAAATTATAATCCATGGATTTTTAACAGACATTTTTCTTAAATCATTGAAAACTATTCATGTACAAAAAGATGAAACAAATGTGAATCAGGTATTGATGCATTGAAAATAAAACGAAATTATTATTTTCAAACGCTTTAGCTTGTAAAAGCGGATTTTATGGCTTTGAATGCAATGGAACATGTGGACATTGCCTTGACGTAAACCAATGTTCCAATATCAATGGAACATGCTTAACTGGATGTGATGCTGGTTATAAGGGAGAACTATGCAAAACACGTGAGTTATTATTTACCAAATACATGCTAAATTTAAAGATGCAACTTTAAAAAAAGAAAAAAAAATGTTTATATCGTTTGGCGCTGACAATATGTGTTGCGTGTTTATCGTTCGAAATACTATACATTTATATGCCGTGTTTTAAAGCTGTTATTAATGAATAAATAGAAAGCAATGTATTTGTGTCGATTCTATCCTAAAGCCTGTAGCATCAGTTTTTACGGTATCCGCTGTACTGAAAAATGTGGACACTGTAGTGATGTTAATCAGTGTGATCATATCAATGGAACTTGTTCAACCGGATGCAGAGCTGGGTATCGGGGGGATCTGTGTAAATCACGTGAGTAAATATGCAAACAGGACGGGTGTCAAAGAATAAATTACATGTACATATGTATATGATACATGATCAATCAAATAATTGAAGAATGAATCATTTAATCTGATGTTATTTGTTGAAACATTTAATTGAATCACACATCATCTTTTTTTGTCAATGTGAAATTATATTATCACATGATCTTAGATATGGTGTTAATGTTTAAATCATGTAAAATGTAGTATCAATTGTAATGCAAATGTTTCCTTTCAGGGGGATATTCAGTTTGCAATGACTTAAGTTCCAAAATGAAACTCCAGTTTTATTCAGCATTAATAGAAACAAAATCATTTACACATACTTTTTGTTTCAACAGATCAGATTTCCGAAGTACACGTAAAAAGGATTTTTTAAAACAATTGTTGGAAACAGAAACGAAAAGTAGTCAATATGTATTGGTTTGCGTCAAATTGTTTCATTTATATATAATTTTTAAAAAAGATTATTGGACACAAGAGAAGCCTCTTTAAATACTGTTTTAGCATAAATAAATTGTGATACACGGTGCATATTTTAACTAAATTGTTTACATCTGTATTAAAAAGGCAGATCGGAATTATGAACTTTGACCTACTAGAAACGGAACAGGCATACATGTATTTTAAATTTCATCATAATGATAACTTTATATAGTGAATAAAATACTATATCACTTTAGTGGCTCTCTTAAAGCAAGTCTAATCACAAAGCAAAATATTGGTAATCGTTTTACACGCAATGACAATTGATATTTGTTTCTTTAATCAAAATTTGTAATTTTAGTATTTAATGTAGAAAAATTTGACCAAAGTGATTATAACGTAATAAATTGTTAAACAATAATAATAATGTAAAACGAAAAATGTGTTTGATAAGGTGTTGTCTTTACATTCTTTTTAGCTTGCAAAAGAGGTTCGTTTGGTATTGACTGTAATGAAACATGTGGACACTGTCGTGACATGAACCAATGCTCCAATGTCAATGGAACTTGCTTAACTGGATGTGCCGATGGTTATGAAGAAGACTTATGCAATGCTCGTTAGTAGACAGTTACCAAGAAAGCATACTGATATAAATCACAGCTGGCTAAAGGAAAATCATCTGGAACGAAGAAAAAAAATTATATGACTCATTTGTACATGTATAAGTGAAAAAAAAAAATAAAAAGAAGAAATTGAGAAATTGGACATAATTTGTTTATACCATATAATCTAAAAATATGCTTTACATGTACAATAGAAAAAATAACATCTTAAAAGTCTAACTATTTTTGTTAATTCATAAACAAGGTTGTGTTAGCGGTTCATACGGCTTTGAATGCATTGAAAATTGTGGACACTGCCGCAGCACACATAAATGCCTTCATATCAATGGTACATGCTTAATTGGATGTGATGCTGGTTATCAGGGGTTTTTATGTAAAACTCGTAAGTACACGATTTCACAGAGATGGTGATGTATAGAGAAATATGGATTATAACGAATGCTTGTTTATATAAATGATTGGACAGAGAGAACAATGAAATAATATATATCCTTATTGAAGCGAGTAAGACGATAAACTAGTTTATCAACTAAGATATATTAACGGGTTATACTTGTATATTTATCCATTTTTTATTGTTAATACAATAGCTCATAACAGTTACATGTATCTTCCGATACTGAAACATAAAAAAACTCGAATTGCGACGATGAGATTGGGGGTCAAATGAAAACACAATAACGTACCTATGAAAATTATCAAATCAAAAACAAATTCCACAATCATAATTCATATATAATCATACTCGATTTAGCTTGCAACAGAGGATTGTATGGCGCTGATTGCAGTGAAACATGTGGTCAATGTCGGGACGTTAGCCAATGTTTTAACACGTGAGTGATTATATATGAAAAATGATATATATTAACATATAATTAAAGAATTGGTTTTGATACAGGTCAGCTAATTGGCAGTGAATTGTTGACGTATTTAGTTTGCATACTAAATGGTATACTTGATTAATAATAAACCACTATTTGGGCATTAATGTTACGTACAGCAATCAAACTTTATTTAAAAGCTTGTGGTGATGGTTTCTACGGCGATAAATGCAGCAACAAATGTGGAAACTGTCGTGATATAGACCAGTGCTCTCCTATAAATGGAACATGTCTAACCGGATGTGTTGCTGGTTATCAGGGGGATCGTTGCAAAACTCGTAA
This sequence comes from Magallana hongkongensis, assembly GCA_016163765.1. Taxonomy (NCBI): domain Eukaryota; kingdom Metazoa; phylum Mollusca; class Bivalvia; order Ostreida; family Ostreidae; genus Magallana; species Magallana hongkongensis. The sequence goes on along the minus strand of WFKH01011925.1, from coordinate 10,108,116 downwards.
GTTGAAATGTAATAAAAACATTTGTTAACAACACAGATTGTTTTGAAATGTTATATGAAATATATAATTTTAATATCATTTTAATTTGTTTGCATCACATTAGCTTGCCCTAATGGGTTTTTTGGCAAAGATTGTTCAGAAAAATGCATTGCGACCTGCGCTGGGTGTAATAGATTTAACGGTTTGTGTGATTATGGGTGCATATTTGGCTGGAAGGGATATTTCTGCAATCAAGGTATGGTATGGTATAGTAGTTGATTTTTAAAAAAAGTAGTAAACACGTCAAATATACATAATCTTAGTATATCGAGAAAATGATATGAATGATGTTGAAATGAACGCTAAAAATACATAATCTTAGCCTAAACAAGAAGGAGTGGAATCCTTAAGTCCGTTGATAGAAGGTATCATTTTAATATTATTAATCAAGTATTTACGTAGATTTGCGAACCACATAAGTTTTAAACTTTTTTTTTTCAAATTATAGTGAGAATTGCTAATAGACCATATCATTTTTTTTTTATGGAAACTGCATTTAATATCATGGCATTTTTTTTATTCATTCGTAACATGGTATCACGTGATATTAATGATCAATGCTTATTTCCAACTGCTTAGGACTATTTACAATGTAGTTGACTTTTGTAACATAGCTAATCATTTAACGTAAATTCGGTATCATAAGGGAATTGAAACATTTTATTGTATTATACTTTCATGTTAAATACTGAAAACTAATTGGTTTTGACGCAGTTGATAATCCGTTCTATTTCCCTCAGCTTTAGCAACACACTTGGCAACGGGTAACACAACGAATTGTTACATGCGCGTACATTATGTGCGTACGGTTTGCCGTAGAATTCACATCATTTCTATAAAAAAACAGTAAAATTTTCTCTAAAATTAAGACATGTAGTAAAATAAAATAAATAGTGCCTGTTTGGAAGGGTAACAGTTGAATTTGACACCCCTAAAAAACCATTGTGAACCTCCGCTTCGCGTCGGTTGACAATGACACTTTTCACTATAATACATTTTGGACTGTTTTTATGTATACAATTACTATTAAAAAGCAACTATTTTCAACATATACAAATAGAATAATTATGATTTATTTTCTTGACATGATTATATAATATAATTACGAAAAGCGAAACATTCATTTTTAAAAACGGCTGCGAATGTTTGAGATATACACCTAAAGAAAAAAACACAAGTAAAAACATTACGGTTTGAAAACACTGCAATAAACGCCACCAGTGCTTGCGCGATAATTCCCGCATAACCGTCAATCAACGCGCTACATTTGAACAAATGTGTGGCAAACAAGGCCAAAAAACATTATGTTATTCTAATACAGAATTTGGGTAGGTATTCCAATTATTTCATTCGTCTTTTAGGTGGGTCAAATGAAAACAAAATAAAGTTATACAAAAATTAGTTGAATTCAGTCGTATGTGTTTACCTCACTTTGATATCAGTTTGACATTCCCTGTTAAATACCTTTTTTGGTTAAACTCTGAATCGAATATTTGTATCATAACAGACAATGTTTGTGGAAAATCCTATGATATTGACTGTAGCATTTTGCAATCAGCTTTGTATATTGCACGCTAAAAAAAAAAAACAAAAACAAAAAAAACACTTCGACTCACTAAGATCTTATCCAAAGAAGATGTGAAAACAAGGGGCAAATCAACTATTTCGGCATTTGTAAGGTGACTTGAAGGTAACATATACGTAATTCCATATGTCTGCCATTTTGATATATTATTGATATTTTTTTTCTTTTTAACATACATGTAGCTGTAACTAAATTGCATCAAATATGTTGAAAATACTTAATCACCATTCATTTTGGAAAAAAATAGCATATTTTTAGGAAATTATTTGTCATAAGGATTTTCCATCCGGACCATCATTCCAATAATTTTTATATTAAAATAAAGTCTTAAATACATGGATGCTTTGTTTTTGTTTTTTTTTTTTTTGGTAAATAGGTTTACCTTTATTTTTGCAGAATATCACATTGGAAGACATATGTATGATTTCGTGTCCAGAAATGACATGACATGCACTTACATGGCGCTAGCGCACACCAGAACAACAGAGACGTAGCAGAACAACTGAGAAATACATAAACTGTGTGTTATTGTGAAGTTTTGTGTGTTTATTTGCATTCCGCAAAATATTACACCACTGCCATTGTTTACCAAATCAAAACTTGTTCTCATTTCCCTGTATAAATGATAAATTGGTTGTATGTATTTATTAATAATAAGAATCTCATTTATATAGAAGAGAGAAATCTTGTTACTCCCATTTTTGTATTTACGTTCGGATTTCCTAAAAATTGATTTTGTTCAGTGATCCGTCTGTTTAGTAATATAATGTTCAAGATTTGTCTAACGAAGGTAACGACAGGATTTGGCGTTGCAATCTACATATGGATATGCACATTCAATATGTTTATATCAAGGAAAGTCAGGCAATATCAAATTATGTTTCTTTAATTTTTTTTTTTTTTTTTTTTTTGTCATTTATAATAATTATCTAAATCATTATGTTTCAACCAGCGATGTTAATCAAGAATCTAAAAGAAAGTTATCAAGAATGTATTTTTTTTAGATAATTGGATACATAATAATAAAAAGAGCATCGTGGTTTCTTAATTATGCATTAAATAGTGTACAATTATGGATATTACCGAATGATAACCCCTACAACTTTTACGCTGACCCCACAAGGGACATAATTTAAATAACATTTCGCAGAGTATAAAATTGACATGTACAGGTAATTTCCTATGTTATTATCACGAAGCTGATAACTGGTACAGTATAGCGTAAAAACTCGGCAAATTCAGGCGTACTAAAAAGCACAAAAACAAGATGGTTTGGGTTCTAAATAATGAATTATTGTAACTGATGGATAAATATGGAACTCACTATTTATAGTATGTCAAATTTTATACAAATATATAAAAAATAAGGAAATACGATTTTAGAAAAAACACGTTAAATTTTAGCCGATAACATGTACAGTGCAAGCATCGTAAAACAATCTTAGTTTCTGTCTTGCGAAAATGTCATCGTTTTAAAATATATTAATTTTTGAAATGACCCTCTGTATAATTTTGAGGAAGTTCATATTACAACGGATGTCTTGCAAGTTGCATCTATCTTAGGGAGCAAACAATTGGATATTAGGACACATTACTTTTTTAAAATTAAGTCAGTATTGATGTTTCTTATAAAGAAGCTTAATTTGAATTTTTTAAGAAATCACATGCTATTTCGGTCATATTTGTTAATGAATATACGTTTTTGTCATCGATCCATTAAAACAAACAACAACACTAAACATGTTCTCAAGTTACAATAACATTTTCTGAGTTGTTTTGCAAGCAATCGAATGTTCTCCTTTCACAATGCTAAATAACATCAAATATTAATCTCAAACAAACTGTTTTCAATGTTTTTGATTTAAAATAATGAAAAACATAACCAACTCTAGGAACTGATGTTAAATGCATTTCTCGAAATTGACAAAATTGTTTAGAATCTTACTTGTTGAAATTATCCCGCAAATTGCATGCAAGTGTGCTCTATATCTGGTATATATACATGTACGGGCACAAGGTCAGCATTATTAAATGATGTATTAAAACAATATTTGAATTACATTTCTATCATGTGTGCTACTCTTATGCAAACACAATAATTTGTATATGATGGTTGCTATGTTGACTTTAGAAACTCATAACTGTCGATAGATGAATATACAAATAAAGGCATGCACTATTTGTTTATGAAATTTGTACAATTATCTTACACTTGTCAATGTTTATTTCGTATTGGAAATATAACAGCTGGGAAATGTAGACGTTAACCACAAAAAATGTAATCAATTTGTCAATTAATATGCAACACCCTTTTAGTCCGACATTAATCGCGAGGAAAATATTAAAATTGTAGCACGTTATGCATAGTCCTTTTTTTCTAAAGTCTTCTATAAAATGTTATAAAAGTGAAAATACCTTAATATCAAAATTTCGACGAGACTCACATGTCAATCATATATTATATACAGGGTTATTTTCGCCCCGTGTTTTTTTTTTTTTTTTCGCAATTCTACACTTCCAAATGGATTCGCCCGTTCTTGAATTCGCCCAGATACAGTTGTGTTAAAAGATATATAATTTGAGACATTGGAATTCGCCCAGTCTTAAATTTGCCCACTAGCAACTAGGGCGAAAGGGGCAACAATAAAACGGGGACGAATATTTCCCTGCATACAATTTGCATCTTTCTGCTGTTTGCTATTTAAACTTTCCTACAAGTACCCATTTTTGTTGCTGTGTAATGACAAGGTTTAATATTTATGATGTTTTTCCCGAAAACAAGACAATACAGTCAACAGAGCTAAACATTTATTATTCCTGATGATTATTAATCTTAATTATAAAATCAAACCCTACTTAATAGCTTGGTTATGTACAGGTGTGTTAATAAAACACAATAACTTCTCGTATCAAAATACTTTCTTTGTATTGTTTTTTTTTTAAATCACAAAAGATGCTCATACACGTTTATAAATAAATTTGACAAAGTGGGTACAGTAATACATGTACGAACCAAAGCTTAGGATCTCAATATTCAAATTATTTTTTTTTTTTTTGATATCAGAGAAGTGATATTACTTGGTAGTTTATGAAAACGATCTATTTTAGTTTTGACTTATTTAATGAGCATACAATCAGCACGAAAGAATTGTATTTTTTCTTGTATTGTAGTCCGTTTAGCTATTGGTTACGTAAAATAAACCAATGGATTGGTATGTAAACTTTGTATAATAGATAATTGATTGATATAGCAGATATAAAACATACGAAAAGAACAACATTGCACACTGTCCATGTAACATACATCGTACAATACCGACATGAAGCAGCTCCTCTGTATGATCATCTTCCTGGGTTACCAGTGCTACACTTACTGTGCTATAACTTGCAAAGATCCAAATGGAAATGATGTTGATTGGTAAGCCACTACCAAGATTTTTTTTTAAACTTAATTTAAATGTATTCTTCAAATATTAAACAAAAAGGTTAGTTTCTTAAATATTTTTATAAAAGTCTCATTAAACGTTCTAATATTTGACTATGGACAAAGATGGCCATATTATTTCGAATTCAGCATCCATATTAAGTTACATGCACCTTTTCGTTAAAAAAAACACTTAGAAACATATAGATATGTCAATAATTTTGTGAAAGTACATGTTCAAAGAGATATATGTATATATATTTTTTTCTTTGCCAAAGTCGACTTTTTTCACTGATATAAATATGTATTTAACAAATAAAAAAGACTCACATAACAGTCTCGACATTTAAAGATATGTTGTAACATGAACTAAAGGTCATTATCATTTGTTTAAAAAAAAATCCCACAACTACAACTAGAGCTAGTACAGATATATTTCTTAAAAAGAAAATTACACCTTTTGATTTGTAAATTATTTTTTTATTTATTAATAAACAATGGCCATGTGTGAAAGTAATTAAATAATTGTACAATAACGTAACTGTTTGATTTTTTGGTTTTGACTGCATTATTCATATTAGGTGTATCGTTTACAAAGTACCAAAGTTAACAAATGCCAAGAAATATCCTGTTCTGACGACCGGAACTGAGTTTTTTTTCTACATGGATACAAGTTCACAAAAATTTAATTATAAAACAACGGACATTACGAGTAGCACACAAAATCCCGTGTACGAAAACCTAAAACCTAATGTGTATATCCTGTATATTCTGTGTTAGTTCCAGGGTTTTTCTGAGATTTAACAAACAGTAGATTTTAATTAGATATACACAAAGAAATGAAAGCATGTCTGGACACACAACGCAGTGATTTTAGCAAAAGAAATTGATTTTACATGAACATGTACGGTAGTTAAGTAAATAATATATATTTTGTCGCAAGTTTCAATGATTCCAAGACAGAAAAAGTATTAAAAACGGTTTTTTCTCTAAAATATAGAATGGAAAAAAAAAAATAAAAAAAACTTTCAAGACGGGTACCGATCCCGGTACCCTTCATTTACTGGCCCCAGCTCACTTCCATTGCACCACCGGATCTTCATCTCGAATGGGGTGTTTATATACCATAAATCATTGGCTATGGAATTAATGTACCGGTAATGTGTTTGGTTTTTTTACTTGAAAAGATTTTTCCTTTATTCAGTTTGTAACAATCAATACCTATTTATATGCAATGCAGCATGCATGTATTTAGAATAAATAACGATACTTGGTCTTCAGTGAACAAAATATATATTATACCTGATTAGAAACTGTTCGGCTTACTAGACCAAGTACTAAGTTTAGTAAATTTAAGTCGGTTAGATTTATATACGTTCACCTAATTCATAACTATGAAATGCAAGGAAAAAGATGAAACTATTTTTGTTAAATGCATTGAAACTATTAGGGTAATACTTCCACGCAATATACCGGTTTTCATCATTACGGCGCCGTTCCACCATGTATAATTTTAATAATGTTGATAATTGTACATTTACAACAGATCTAGAATTAAATGATATATGTTTAAATATTTAATTGTATACATGTTATTTAAACTATCAATTATATAACAAACAATATCACCAATTAAAAAAACCGTGCTATTTTCAGCATGTGGCAATTGCAAATGATGTATACATATACATGTACATATGATGTAAAAGGCCTGGAAAGTGACATATTATTTTATCTCTTATAGATATATTTAAATAATTAATACCCATTTATGATAATTGTAATAAATTAGCCTCTAAATTTTACTATTATACACATGCATCTTTGATTTGTAGACGTAAAAAGTTTTAAAACTCTGGGTAAGGAAAAAATATTTTGAGAATTCATTAACATGTTAATCAAACGTTAATTCAATGGACTTATCGAATACACGTACATACTAAGATTTCAACATCTTTAGGAACCCTGACGTGCACATGGGCACAAGACATACCTGTTGTGTATATTTTGTATATTCTGTTTTAGTTCCAGGGATTTTCTCAAGTTGAACAAACGACAGACTTTAATTAGATATACACAAAAGAATAAAATCATGTCTAGACAAACAATGCAGCAATACCCCGCCCAACATAACATAAGCAAATGAGAGTCTTTTCATCTTTAACATGTATCCAGTAGATCTAGAATTAGACCTAGAAATAGTTAAAATTTCAAACAAAAATATAATTATCTTAAACTAATTATTAAATTTAATCACGTATTATTCATTCATTTTTTTTAATTTTGTTAAATAACTGGATAAACTTGGAAAAAAAGAAATAAACCCATTATCGTAGTTAGTCTGTGTGAATGCGTGTTCTTTTACGAAAACAAATTCTAAATAAAATCAAATTTATGAAAAGAACAGGTGACGTTTTTGGTCGTATTTGGCCGTAAAATTTACGATGTTTTCAATGTCTTAGTTTTGTTTATTGATATGGTGCATCATTCTAAGTTTGATACTGGCTAAATTCTACAAGCACCAAAATGACGTCATTTTTCATTATGACGTCACTAATGTACGCTAAACACGGAATGATCTCCGAAAATCGTTATAATATATAGAAATATGAATAACCTTTGCTGAAATTAGAACCTTTCACATGCACTAACCACTTTTATATTTAACATACTTATTTTCTATATCATAACAAATTCATATACATAAAATGGTGATGGTTAATAACTGTGAACAATGTGAATTTTAGCAAAAACGAATACGGAATTGAACATTTTACCAACGTAATTCAAACAAAGCTATCCAACACGGGCAGTTACTTCAGCATAACACGCGGTTTTTACCGGTGAGAGAGTGTTTATCTGATAAAAATCTAAAATATTTTTTGTACACACAAAAGAAGCCAAAGAAAAAGAAATAGAAATTGCAACCGAAAAATAAATAAAAAGATAAATAAATAAATAATTACAACACACAAATCATTTAGATGTAAACGATTGTTACAATGGATTTCTGTTGAGATAAGAACAGAAAATAATCGCCGACATATTGAAAGGATTGATCAAAGCACTAATAATTTCCTTTTTAACAGTTTAAGTCCATTCGAATCCGTAATATGTGATCTAGTTTGATCGATCGTAAAACCAGAACGGACTTCGTCTTCCGTGATCTTTTCTTACATTAGACTAGAAAGTCACATTTCAGTCGATGGTCGGCCAATTACATAGACAAGTTCGCAATTGCTGAATATTCGCCAGTAACTTCGTGGGTATTGCTTCAATTTATCGAGGAAAAAAGTTACGCGCCTGACCACCGCTTATATATCAACCGATTGTATTGTATTGTTTATTACCAAGAACCATACGATTCATAGATTTAACATATATACATAAGTAAAGTGTACAGACATATGAAGACATTTTTTAATAACATCACAATCTTAGATTAGACTGCGGGTGCACATAGCAGCGTACATAGCAGTGTGCAATATGTACATGATAAAGGTAAAAAGGATAATGAAGATTATATTCTCAAAACAAAACAATAATTATATTTTCTCGTATTTTTGAGCATTTATAAAGACGGTAAATGTTCAACGTAATCCGTAAACGGTCGGTCGTCAGTGCATCAGCCGATTTGTCACAATCGCACTAAAGACCAGTCGATCCTTGGTCAATTTTCTATCGTCAGTCGGCCGACATTTAAGAAAAATCCAACTGCCAAAATGTCGATCGACCGAGCGACGACAGACATAATCAAAGTACTGAAGTACTGGCGGGATTTGATTTTATCGATTATTATTTATTTTAAAATCAACGAAATGTTATTTTGCATGGCAAGTAGTTCCTATATGTATTTAAATTACGCACATTTTTTATAATATGAATTCTCCCACAGGAATTAATTTCGTGAAAACCCAATATGAATATGTGTGTTAGGCTAAAGTCTACATACATTTAATTTTAATTCACTAAGATATTTATTTAATCTTGTTGTCAAATAGTAAATCCTTAAATCGATAAAATGATGCACAATAATATTGTGATGAAATTCAACCAAGCAGTTTCAGAGTCCACGTGCTATACACTCAGCCTCCTTCCACGAGTCGACAAGTAAAAAATGTCGTTTCTTTGTTTTTCAAGTCAAAAGATAATAGAAGTATGATCAGTAATAACTTAGTCTTACATTGTTTGTTATGATTAGTATGATTCTTACACTGCGTATGTGAATTTAATTTGTATATATACTATACGTTTAAGGACGGCGGACCCAATTCACTTCTACAATAGTGATTTTTATGAAAAATTTTATATGAGTTAGAGTTATTAAAGATATATCAAAATCAATCAAAAAATAACATGAAATTTGAATTAGATTTTTAATAGGGACCATTACAAAAATTGTGTATTACTTTTCTTTTTCAATTGAACATAATGGGGAAAAGCGTTCTTGTAAGAGTAAAAATAATTTTTAAAAAAATCTGCAATAGATTTTCTATCCAAATTAAAATATGAAACTTCAATGATGATTTTGAATTAATATTTAATAAATGACCATGTCATCGAATTTGTTTTTACGGGGGCATATGTCAAAGTGCGATGTGACGTTATTTTTCTTCAATTGTTCGTGCAAAGTACTGCGCAAACTCTAAGAAAAAGGCTTTGTGCATCGTTTCGAAGATGATTTATGAAAGCAGAGAACTATTAGAGTTTGCTATAATCTTTTAAAAATAAAATACTTCAAAACTTAAGCACAGGGACGGTTTTACTATATTTTTTCGATACGAGTATTGATGGGGATCGGAATGTAAATGATTTGTTCACTGGCTCAAACTCTGTTAAATAATCTATGTAGATGCTTATAAATATCGTGAGCTAATATAAAACTCATTACAGAACTTTGACATCCCCTAACAAAATTTGTGCATGTTAAATAATGTTGAAAAGCGTATTTCAGCAATTTTTAAATACTGGCAAGATCGCCCACTACATGCATATTAAAGTGTGTATTGATGAAGTTGAACAGCTATATATATATTGCGTCATAGGCAATTTTTCATTGAGTTTTAGAGATTGTGACGTAATATTGAGAATTCAATGTTCGTAACAATCACTCCTTTTAGGTGCGCGATATATCTGCGTTAAGCGAATTAAGTCCGTCGTCCTTAAACAATAACAACAACTCTCTCTCTCTCTCTCTCTCTATTTGTGCCAACAATACTAACAGTGACTTGGCTACTAAAGTCTTATTTGAATGAATTTTATTTATTCTAGACTCTTGGTTTTAAAAACGATCTCCAAACAATGACTAAAAGTTTGTAGACGATCTATGACCAGGTTTATAGGTTTTATCTATTCAATGCAGATTGAAAAGAAAGTGCATTGACCTGTGCTCGTTCTAAATACTTGCTAGAAGTTAAAATATGTTATTCATCTGTTTCAATAATCAGATTTTTTGTATATTAATTATTCTACCGGTTGGTAAATGATTTTTTACGCAAATTAATACTTTGTGAAATTCCCGCATTTATAAAGTTGCTGAATATTTCTATCCACGTGCGTCGATTGTCTTAAATTACATGTAGTTGTTTGTGTATTCGAAAAAAAAATCATGAAACTAGCAAAGTAAAAGTCAGATATTTAAACAATAAAATGCTTTCTTTGGGGATTTATGCGGGATGTGAGGGTGGCGACATTGCAGAAAAAAATGTACAAAACCCGCGGGTTTTTTTCTGCATTGATCGCTAATTTATTGTGTATAGCGAGCGCAGCGAGCGGCGCGAAGCGTCGCTCGCGTAGCGAGCTCTAAGAACCAGTGTGCGCGGGAAAAAGAAC
>WFKH01011925.1:10061860-10097136 GCA_016163765.1 Magallana hongkongensis | reverse complement strand
GAGAGAGAGAGAGAGAGAGAGAGAGAGAGAGAGAGAGAGAGAGAGAGGGAGAGAGAGAGAGTTGTTGTTATTGTTTAAGGACGACGGACTTAATTCGCTTAACGCAGATATATCGCGCACCTAAAAGGAGTGATTGTTACGAACATTGAATTCTCAATATTACGTCACAATCTCTAAAACTCAATGAAAAATTGCCTATGACGCAATATATATATAGCTGTTCAACTTCATCAATACACACTTTAATATGCATGTAGTGGGCGATCTTGCCAGTATTTAAAAATTGCTGAAATACGCTTTTCAACATTATTTAACATGCACAAATTTTGTTAGGGGATGTCAAAGTTCTGTAATGAGTTTTATATTAGCTCACAATATTTATAAGCATCTACATAGATTATTTAACAGAGTTTGAGCCAGTGAACAAATCATTTACATTCCGATCCGCATCAATACTCGTATCGAAAAAATATAATAGTAAAACCGTCCCTGTGCTTAAGTTTTGAAGTATTTTATTTTTAAAAGATTATAGCAAACTCTAATAGTTCTCTGCTTTCATAAATCATCTTCGAAATGATGCACAAAACCTTTTTCTTAGAGTTTGCGCAGTACTTTTCACGAACAATTGAAGAAAAATAACGTCACATCGCACTTTGACATATGCCCCCGTAAAAACAAATTCGATGGCATGGTCATTTTTTAAATATTCATTCAAAATCATCATTGAAGTTTCATATTTTAATTTGGATAGAAAATCTATTGCAGATTTTTTTTAAAAATTATTTTTACTCTTACAAGAACGCTTTTCCCCATTATGTTCAATTGAAAAAGAAAAGTAATACACAATTTTTGTAATGGTCCCTATTAAAAATCTAATTCGATTTTCATGTTATTTTTTGATTGATTTTGATATATCTTTAATAACTCTAACTCATATAAAATTTTTCATAAAAATCACTATTGTAGAAGTGAATTGGGTCCGCCGTCCTTAAACGTATAGTATATATACAAATTAAATTCATATACGCAGTGTAAGAATCATACTAAACATAACAAACAATGTAAGACTAAGTTATTGCTGATCATACTTCTATTATCTTTAGACTTGAAAAACAAAGAAACGACATTTCTTACTTGTCGACTCGTGGAAGGAGGCTGAGTGTATAGCACGTGGACTCTGAAACTGCTTGGTTGAATTTCATCACAATATTATTGTGCATCATTTTATCGATTTAAGGATTTACTATATGACAACAAGATTAAATAAATATCTTAGTGAATTAAAATTAAATGTATGTAGACTTTATCCTAACACACATATTCATATTGGGTTTTCACAAAATTAATTCCTGTGGGAGAATTCATATTAAAAAAATGTGCGTAATTCAAATACATATAGGAACTACTTGCCATGCAAAATAACATTTCGTTGATTTTAAAATAAATAATAATCGATAAAATCAACTCCCGCCAGTACTTCAGTACTTTGATTATGTCTGTCGTCGCTCGGTCGATCGACATTTTGGCAGTTGGATTTTTCTTAAATGTCGGCCGACTGACGATAGAAAATTGACCAAGGATCGACTGGTCTTTAGTGCGATTTTGACAAATCGGCTGATGCACTGACGACCGACCGTTTACGGATTACGTTGAACATTTACCGTCTTTATAAATGCTCAAAAATACGAAAAAATATAATTATTGTTTTTGTTTTGAGAATGTAATCTTCATTATCCTTTTTACTTTTATCATGTACATATTGCACACTGCTATGTACGCTGCTATGTGCACCCGCAGTCTAATCTAAGATTGTGATGTTATTAAAAAATGTCTTCATATGTCTGTACACTTTACTTATGTATATATGTTAAATCTATGAATCGTATGGTTCTTGGTAATAAACAATACAATACAATCGGTTGATATATAAGCGGTGGTCAGGCGCGTAACTTTTTTCCTCGATAAATTGAAGCAATACCCACGAAGTTACTGGCGAATATTCAGCAATTGCGAACTTGTCTATGTAATTGGCCGACCATCGACTGAAATGTGACTTTCTAGTCTAATGTAAGAAAAGATCACGGAAGACGAAGTCCGATCTGGTTTTACGATCGATCAAACTAGATCACATATTACGGATTCGAATGGACTTAAACTGTTAAAAAGGAAATTATTAGTGCTTTGATCAATCCTTTCAATATGTCGGCGATTATTTTCTGTTCTTATCTCAACAGAAATCCATTGTAACAATCGTTTACATCTAAATGATTTGTGTGTTGTAATTATTTATTTATTTATCTTTTTATTTATTTTTCGGTTGCAATTTCTATTTCTTTTTCTTTGGCTTCTTTTGTGTGTACAAAAAATATTTTAGATTTTTATCAGATAAACACTCTCTCACCGGTAAAAACCGCGTGTTATGCTGAAGTAACTGCCCGTGTTGGATAGCTTTGTTTGAATTACGTTGGTAAAATGTTCAATTCCGTATTCGTTTTTGCTAAAATTCACATTGTTCACAGTTATTAACCATCACCATTTTATGTATATGAATTTGTTATGATATAGAAAATAAGTATGTTAAATATAAAAGTGGTTAGTGCATGTGAAAGGTTCTAATTTCAGCAAAGGTTATTCATATTTCTATATATTATAACGATTTTCGGAGATCATTCCGTGTTTAGCGTACATTAGTGACGTCATAATGAAAAATGACGTCATTTTGGTGCTTGTAGAATTTAGCCAGTATCAAACTTAGAATGATGCACCATATCAATAAACAAAACTAAGACATTGAAAACATCGTAAATTTTACGGCCAAATACGACCAAAAACGTCACCTGTTCTTTTCATAAATTTGATTTTATTTAGAATTTGTTTTCGTAAAAGAACACGCATTCACACAGACTAACTACGATAATGGGTTTATTTCTTTTTTTCCAAGTTTATCCAGTTATTTAACAAAATTAAAAAAAATGAATGAATAATACGTGATTAAATTTAATAATTAGTTTAAGATAATTATATTTTTGTTTGAAATTTTAACTATTTCTAGGTCTAATTCTAGATCTACTGGATACATGTTAAAGATGAAAAGACTCTCATTTGCTTATGTTATGTTGGGCGGGGTATTGCTGCATTGTTTGTCTAGACATGATTTTATTCTTTTGTGTATATCTAATTAAAGTCTGTCGTTTGTTCAACTTGAGAAAATCCCTGGAACTAAAACAGAATATACAAAATATACACAACAGGTATGTCTTGTGCCCATGTGCACGTCAGGGTTCCTAAAGATGTTGAAATCTTAGTATGTACGTGTATTCGATAAGTCCATTGAATTAACGTTTGATTAACATGTTAATGAATTCTCAAAATATTTTTTCCTTACCCAGAGTTTTAAAACTTTTTACGTCTACAAATCAAAGATGCATGTGTATAATAGTAAAATTTAGAGGCTAATTTATTACAATTATCATAAATGGGTATTAATTATTTAAATATATCTATAAGAGATAAAATAATATGTCACTTTCCAGGCCTTTTACATCATATGTACATGTATATGTATACATCATTTGCAATTGCCACATGCTGAAAATAGCACGGTTTTTTTAATTGGTGATATTGTTTGTTATATAATTGATAGTTTAAATAACATGTATACAATTAAATATTTAAACATATATCATTTAATTCTAGATCTGTTGTAAATGTACAATTATCAACATTATTAAAATTATACATGGTGGAACGGCGCCGTAATGATGAAAACCGGTATATTGCGTGGAAGTATTACCCTAATAGTTTCAATGCATTTAACAAAAATAGTTTCATCTTTTTCCTTGCATTTCATAGTTATGAATTAGGTGAACGTATATAAATCTAACCGACTTAAATTTACTAAACTTAGTACTTGGTCTAGTAAGCCGAACAGTTTCTAATCAGGTATAATATATATTTTGTTCACTGAAGACCAAGTATCGTTATTTATTCTAAATACATGCATGCTGCATTGCATATAAATAGGTATTGATTGTTACAAACTGAATAAAGGAAAAATCTTTTCAAGTAAAAAATACAAACACATTACCGGTACATTAATTCCATAGCCAATGATTTATGGTATATAAACACCCCATCCGAGATGAAGATCCGGTGGTGCAATGGAAGTGAGCTGGGGCCAGTAAATGAAGGGTACCGGGATCGGTACCCGTCTTGGAAGTTTTTTTTATTTTTTTTCCATTCTATATTTTAGAGAAAAAAAACGTTTTTAATACTTTTTCTGTCTTGGAATCATTGAAACTTGCGACAAAATATATATTATTTACTTAACTACCGTACATGTTCATGTAAAATCAATTTCTTTTGCTAAAATCAATGCGTTGTGTGTCCAGACATGCTTTCATTTCATTGTGTATATCTAATTAAAATATATTGTTTGTTAAATCTCATAAAAACCCTGGAACTAACACAGAATATACAGGATATACACATTAGGTTTTAGGTTTTCGTACACGGGATTTTGTGTGCTACTCGTAATGTCCGTTGTTTTATAATTAAATTTTTGTGAAGTTGTATCCATGTAGAAAAACTCAGTTCCGGTCGTCAGAACAGGATATTTCTTGGCATTTGTTAACTTTGGTACTTTGTAAACGATACACCTAATATGAATAATGCAGTCAAAACCAAAAAAATCAAACAGTTACGTTATTGTACAATTATTTCATTACTTTCACACATGGCCATTGTTTATTAATAAATAAAAAAAATAATTTACAAATCAAAAAGTGTAATTTTCTTTTTAAGAAATATATCTGTACTAGCTCTAGTTGTAGTTGTGGGATTTTTTTTAAACAAATGATAATGACCTTTAGTTCATGTTACAACATATCTTTAAATGTCGGGACTGTTATGTGAGTCTTTTTTATTTGTTAAATACATATTTATATCAGTGAAAAAAGTCGCCTTTGGCAAAGAAAAAAATATATATACATATATCTCTTTGAACATGTACTTTCACAAAATTATTGACATATCTATATGTTTCTAAGTGGGGTTTTTTTAACGAAAAGGTGCATGTAACTTAATGTGGATGCTGAATTCGAAATAATATGGCCATCTTTGTCCATAGTCAAATATTAGAACGTTTGATGAGACTTTTATAAAAATATTTAAGAAACTAACCTTTTTGTTTAATATTTGAAGAATACATTTAAATTAAGTTTAAAAAAAAAATCTTGGTAGTGGCTTACCAATCAACATCATTTCCATTTGGATCTTTGCAAGTTATAGCGCAATAAGTGTAGCACTGGTAACCCAGGAAGATTACCATACAGAGGAGCTGCTTCATGTCGGTATTGTACGATGTATGTTACATGTACAATGTGCAATGATGTTCTTTTCGTATGTTTTATATCTACTGTATCAATCAATTATCTATTATACAAAGTTTACATACCAATCCATTGGTTCATTTTACGTAACCAATAGCTAAACGGACTACAATACAAGAAAAAATACAATTCTTTCGTGCTGATTGTATGCTCATTAAATAAGTCAAAACTAAAATAGATCGTTTTCATAAACTACCAAGTAATATCACTTCTCTGATATCAAAAAAAAATAAAAATAATTTGAATATTGAGATCCTAAGCTTTGGTTCGTACATGTATTACTGTACCCACTTTGTCAAATTTATTTATAAACGTGTATGAGCATCTTTTGTGATTTAAAAAAAAAACAATACAAAGAAAGTATTTTGATACGAGAAGTTATTGTGTTTTATTAACACACCTGTACATAACCAAGCTATTAAGTAGGGTTTGATTTTATAATTAAGATTAATAATCATCAGGAATAATAAATGTTTAGCTCTGTTGACTGTATTGTCTTGTTTTCGGGAAAAACATCATAAATATTAAACCTTGTCATTACACAGCAACAAAAATGGGTACTTGTAGGAAAGTTTAAATAGCAAACAGCAGAAAGATGCAAATTGTATGCAGGGAAATATTCGGCCCCGTTTTATTGTTGCCCCTTTCGCCCTAGTTGTTAGTGGGCAAATTTAAGACTGGGCGAATTCCAATGTCTCAAATTATATATCTTTTAACACAACTGTATCTGGGCGAATTCAAGAACAGGCGAATCCATTTGCAAGTGTAGAAGTGCGGGAAAAAACACGGGGCGAAAATAACCCTGTATATAATATATGATTGACATGTGAGTCTTGTCGAAATTTTGATATTAAGGTATATTCACTTTTATAACATTTTATAGAAGACTTTAGAAAAAAAAGGACTCTGCATAACGTGCTACAATTTTAATATTTTTCTCGCGATTAATGTCGGACTAAAAGGGTGTTACATATTAATTGACAAATTGATTACAATTTTTGTGGTTAGCGTCTACATTTCCCAGCTGTTATATTTCCAATACAAAATAAACATTGACAAGTGTAAGATAATTGTACAAATTTCATAAACAAATAGTGCATGCCTTTATTTGTATATTCATCTATCAACAGTTATGAGTTTCTAAAGTCAAGATAGCAACCATCATATACAAATTATTGTGTTTGCAGAAGAGTAGCACACATGATAGAAATGTAATTCAAATATTGTTTTAATACATCATTTAATAATGCTGACCTTGTGCCCGTACATGTATATATACCAGATATAGAGCACACTTGCATGCAATTCGCGGGATAATTTCAACAAGTAAGATTCTAAACAATTTTGTCAATTTCGAGAAATGCATTTTACATCAGTTCCTAGAGTTGGTTATGTTTTTCATTATTTTAAATCAAAAACATTGAAAACAGTTTGTTTGAGATTAATATTTGATGTTATTTGGCATTGTGAAAGGAGAACATTCGATTGCTTGCAAAACAACTCAAAAAATGTTATTGTTACTTGAGAACATGTTTAGTGTTGTTGTTTGTTTTAGTGGATCGATGACAAAAACGTATATTCATTAACAAATATGATCGAAATAGCATGTGATTTTTTAATAAATTCAAATTAAGCTTCTTTATAAGAAACATCAATACTGACTTAATTAAAAAAAAAAGTAATGTGTCCTAATATCCAATTGTTTGCTCTCTAAGATAGATGCAACTTGCAAGACATCCGTTGTAATATGAACTTCCTCAAAATTATACAGAGGGTCATTTCAAAAATTAATATATTTTAAAACGATGACATTTTCGCAAGACAGAAACAAAGATTGTTTTACAATGCTTGCACTGTACATGTTATAGGCTAAAATTTAACGTGTTTTTTTTAAAATCGTATTTCCTTATTTTTTATATGTTTGTATAAAATTTGACATACTATAAATAGTGAGTTCCATATTTATCCATCAGTTACAATATTTCATTATTTAGAACCCAAACCATCTTGTTTTTGTGCTTTTTAGTACGCCTGAATTTGCCGAGTTTTTACGATATACTATACAGCTTCGTGATAATAACATAGGAAATTACCTGTACATGTCAATTTTATACTCTGCGAAATGTTATTTAAATTATGTCCCTTGTGGGGTCAGCGCAAAAGTTGTAGGGGTTATCATTCGGTAATATCCATAATTGTACACTATTTAATGCATAATTAAGAAACCACGATGCTCTTTTATTATTATTCTTTTATTATTATGTATCCAAGTATCTAAAAATATACATTCTTGATAACTTTCTTTTAGATTCTTGATTAACATCGCTGGTTGAAACATAATGATTTAGATAATTATTATAAATGACAAAAAAAAAAAAAAAAAAAAAATTAAAGAAACATAATTTGATATTGCCTGACTTTCCTTGATATAAACATATTGAATGTGCATATCCATATGTAGATTGCAACGCCAAATCCTGTCGTTACCTTCGTTAGACAAATCTTGAACATTATATTACTAAACAGACGGATCACTGAACAAAATCATTTTTTAGGAAATCCGAACGTAAATACAAAAATGGGAGTAACAAGATTTCTCTCTTCTATATAAATGAGATTCTTATTATTAATAAATACATATAACCGATTTATCATTTATACAGGGAAATGAGATCAAGTTTTGATTTGGTAAACAATGGCAGTGGTGTAATATTTTGCGGAATGCAAATAAACACACAAAACTTCACAATAACACACAGTTTATGTATTTCTCAGTTGTTCTGCTACGTCTCAGATGTTCTGGTGTGCGCTAGCGCCATGTAAGTGCATGTCATGTCATTTCTGGACACGAAATCATACATATATCTTCCAATGTGATATTCTGCAAAAATAAAGGTAAACCTATTTACCAAAAAAACAAAAACAAAGCATCCATGTATTTAAGACTTTATTTTAATATAAAAATTATTGGAATGATGGTCCGGATGGAAAATCCTTATGACAAATAATTTCCTAAAAATATGCTATTTTTTTCCAAAATGAATGGTGATTAAGTATTTTCAACATATTTGATGCAATTTAGTTACAGCTACATGTATGTTAAAAAGAAAAAAAATATCAATAATATATCAAAATGGCAGACATATGGAATTACGTATATGTTACCTTCAAGTCACCTTACAAATGCCGAAATAGTTGATTTGCCCCTTGTTTTCACATCTTCTTTGGATAAGATCTTAGTGAGTCGAAGTGTTTTTTTTGTTTTTGTTTTTTTTTTTTAGCGTGCAATATACAAAGCTGATTGCAAAATGCTACAGTCAATATCATAGGATTTTCCACAAACATTGTCTGTTATGATACAAATATTCGATTCAGAGTTTAACCAAAAAAGGTATTTAACAGGGAATGTCAAACTGATATCAAAGTGAGGTAAACACATACGACTGAATTCAACTACATTGTAATTTTTGTATAACTTTATTTTGTTTTCATTTGACCCACCTAAAAAGACGAATGAAATAATTGGAATACCTACCCAAATTCTGTATTAGAATAACATAATGTTTTTTGGCCTTGTTTGCCACACATTTGTTCAAATGTAGCGCGTTGATTGACGGTTATGCGGGAATTATCGCGCAAGCACTGGTGGCGTTTATTGCAGTGTTTTCAAACCGTAATGTTTTTACTTGTGTTTTTTTTCTTTAGGTGTATATCTCAAACATTCGCAGCCGTTTTTAAAAATGAATGTTTCGCTTTTCGTAATTATATTATATAATCATGTCAAGAAAATAAAACATAATTATTCTATTTTGTATATGTTAAAAATATTTGCTTTTTAATAGTAAGTGTATACATAAAAACAGTCCAAAATGTATTTTAGTAAAAAGTGTCATTGTCAACCGACGCGAAGCGGAGGTTGACAATGGTTTTTTAGGGGTGTCAAATTCAACTGTTACCCTTCCAAACAGGCACTATTTATTTTATTTTACTACATGTCTTAATTTTAGAGAAAATTTTACTGTTTTTATATAGAAATGATGTGAATTCTACGGCAAACCGTACGCACATCATGTACGCGCATGTAACAATTCGTAGTGTTACCCGTTGCCAAGTGTGTTGCTAAAGCTGTGGGAAATAGAACGGATTATCAACTGCGTCAAAACCAATTAGTTTTCAGTATTTAACATGAAAGTATAATAAAATAAAATGTTTCAATTCCCTTATGATACCGAATTTACGTTAAATGATTAGCTATGTTACAAAAGTCAACTACATTGTAAATAGTCCTAAGCAGTTGGAGATAAGCATTGATCATTAATATCACGTGATACCATGTTACGAATGATTAAAAAAATGCCAAGATATTAAATGCAGTTTCCATAAAAAAAAATGATATGGCCTTTTAGCAATTTTCACTATAATTTGAAAAAAAAAGTTTTAAACTTATGTGGTTCGAAAATCTACGTAAATACTTGATTAATAATATTAAAATGATACCTTCTATCAACGGACTTAAGGATTCCACTCCTTCTTGTTTAGGCTAAGATTATGTATTTTTAGCGTTCATTTCAACATCATTCATATCATTTTCTCGATATACTAAGATTATGTATATTTGACGTGTTTACTACTTTTTTTAAAAATCAACTACTATACCATACCATACCTTGATTGCAGAAATATCCCTTCCAGCCAAATATGCACCCAGAATCACACAAACCGTTAAATCTATTACACCCAGCGCAGGTCGCAATGCATTTCTCTGAACAATCTTTGCCAAAAAACTCATTGGGGCAAGCTAATGTGATGCAAATAAATTAAAATGATATTAAAATAATATATTTCATATAACATTTCAAAACAATATGTGTTGTTAACAAATGTTTTTATTACATTTCAACTTACGAGTTTTGCAACGATCCCCCTGATAACCAGCAACACATCCGGTTAGACATGTTCCATTTATAGGAGAGCACTGGTCTATATCACGGCAGTTTCCACATTTGTTGCTGCATTTATCGCCGTAGAAACCATCACCACAAGCTTTTAAATAAAGTTTGATTGCTGTACTTAACATTAATGCCCAAATAGTGGTTTATTATTAATCAAGTATACCATTTAGTCTGCGAACTAAATACGTCAAAAATTCACTGCCAATTAGCTGACCTGTATCAAAACCAATTCTTTAATTATATGTTAATATATATCATTTTTCAGATATAATCACTCACGTGTTTTACACAGGTGTCCCTCAAAACCATCCTCACACCCTGTTAGGCATCTCCCATTGACATTAAAACATTGGTTAACGTCCCGACATTGACCACATGTTTCACTGCAATCAGCGCCATACAATCCTCTGTTGCAAGCTAAAACGAGTATGATTATATATGAATTATGATTGTGGAATTTGTTTTTGATAGTGTGTTTTCATTTGACCCCCAATCTCATCGTCGCAATTCGAGTTTTTTTATGTTTCAGTATCGGAAGATACATGTAACTGTTATGAGCTATTGTATTAACAATAAAAAATGGATAAATATACAAGTATAACCCGTTAATATATCTTAGTTGATAAACTAGTTTATCGTCTTACTCGCTTCAATAAGGATATATATTATTTCATTGTTCTCTCTGTCCAATCATTTATATAAACAAGCATTCATTATAATCCATATTTCTCTCTACATCAACATCTCTGTGAAATCGTGTACTTACGAGTTTTACATAGGAACCCCTGATAACCAGCATCACATCCAATTAAGCATGTACCATTGATATGAAGGCATTTATGTGTGCCGCGGCAGTGTCCACAATTTTCAATGCATTCAAAGCCGTATGAACCGCTAACACAACCTTGTTTATGAATTAACAAAAATAGTTAGTCTTTTAAGATGTTATTTTTTTTCCCATTGTACATGCACATGTAAAGCATATTTTTAGATTATATGGTATAAACAAATTATGTCCAATTTCTCAATTTCTTCTTTTTATTTTTTTTTTTCACTTATACATGTACAAATGAGTCATATAATTTTTTTTTCTTCGTTCCAGATGATTTTCCTTTAGCCAGCTGTGATTTATATCAGTATGCTTTCTTGGTAACTGTCTACTCACGAGCATTGCATAAGTCTTCTTCATAACCATCGGCACATCCAGTTAAGCAAGTTCCATTGACATTGGAGCATTGGTTCATGTCACGACAGTGTCCACATGTTTCATTACAGTCAATACCAAACGAACCTCTTTTGCACGCTAAAAAGAATGTAAAGACAACACCTTATCAAAAACATTTTTCGTTTTACATTATTATTATTGTTTAACAATTTATTACGTTATAATCACTCTGGTCAAATTTTTCTACATTAAATACTAAAATGACAAATTTTGATTAAAGAAACAAATATCAATTGTCATTGCGTGTAAAACGATTACCCATATTTTGCTTTGTGATTAGACTTGCTTTAAGAGAGCCACTAAAGTGATATAGTATTTTATTCACTATATAAAGTTATCATTATGATGAAATTTAAAATACATGTATGCCTGTTCCGTTTCTAATAGGTCAAAGTTCATAATCTGCCTTTTTAATAAAGATGTAAACAATTTAGTTAAACTATGCACCGTGTATCACAATTTATTTATGATAAAACAGTATTTAAAGAGGCTTCTCTTGTGTCCAATGATATTTTTTAAAAATTATATATAAATGAAACAATTTGACGCAAACCAATACATATTGACTACTTTTCGTTTCTGTTTCCAACAATTGTTTTAAAAAATCCTTTTTACATGTACTTCGGAAATCTGATCTGTTGAAACAAAAAGTATGTGTCAATGATTTTGTTTCTATTAATGCTGAATAAAACTGGAGTTTCATTTTGGAACTTAAGTCATTGCAAACTGACAATCCCCCTGAAAGGAAACATTTGCATTACAATTGATACTACATTTTACATGATTTAAACATTAACACCATATCTAAGAAAATGTGATAATATAATTTCACATTGACAAAAAAAGATGATTTGTGATTCAACTAAATGTTTCAACAAATAACATCAGATTAAATGAATCATTCTTCAATTATTTGATTGATCATATTCATATGTACATGAAATTTATTCTTTGACACCCGTCCTGTTTGTATATTTACTCACGTGATTTACACAGATCCCCCCGATACCCAGCTCTGCATCCGGTTGAACAAGTTCCATTGATATGATCACACTGATTGACATCACTACAGTGTCCACATTTTTCAGTACAGCGGATACCGTAAAAACTGATGCTACAGGCTTTAGGATAGAATCGACACAAATACATTGCTTTCTATTTATTCATTAATAACAGCTTTAAAACACGGCATATAAATGTATAGTATTTCGAACGATAAACACGCAACACATATTGTCAGCGCCAAACGATATAAACATTTTTTTTTCTTTTTTTAAAGTTGCATCTTTAAATTTAGCATGTATTTGGTAAATAATAACTCACGTGTTTTGCATAGTTCTCCCTTATAACCAGCATCACATCCAGTTAAGCATGTTCCATTGATATTGGAACATTGGTTTACGTCAAGGCAATGTCCACATGTTCCATTGCATTCAAAGCCATAAAATCCGCTTTTACAAGCTAAAGCGTTTGAAAATAATAATTTCGTTTTATTTTCAATGCATCAATACCTGATTCACATTTGTTTCATCTTTTTGTACATGAATAGTTTTCAATGATTTAAGAAAAATGTCTGTTAAAAATCCATGGATTATAATTTAGGAATATTAGTAAAGATTTAAATGAAATGCGTACAAATATATAGCTATAAATGAATAAAACATGTAACCGTATACACTCAAAACATTTTATAAAATACTTTTCAGGGTAAGGAACTAGCTTTATCCAAAAATTGCTTCCACTTATATATGTTTCCTAGACTTATAAGCACAAACTCTTAAAAACACTTCTTCTTTTTTATGATTGCTTACAATATGTTAATTGATATTACCTGGTACCAAATTACGCCACAAGTGTGTTCATTTTACAAAAATCTTACTTATGATTAGGAGTATGTAAATTTTAAAGTATATAAAAACCAGGACGTTAGCAACAAAATCGGTCCTCATTAAATGATCAAAATATGAGGTTTTGAGTATTGAAACTTCATATATGTAACTATATTAAGATAATATGTTAAAATCCTTATTTTTAATCATTTTATCATATCGATTATAAATGTAAATGCTTACTATAATTAATAAATATGTAAGATTACTTGCCTAATTCACAAGTGTATCCTCTGTACCCTGGTTTACAGTCCAGGCAGGTGCCCGTTTCTATGTGACAGTACTGACAGTTAACATCTGGACAGGGAATGGAACAGTTTGGTCCGAAATATCCCGTTGTGTTGCAACCTTGAAATATAGAACATGAACCACTTAGGTTACTTTGGAAGATATTAAAATTTCAAAGTTGAGATCAACTTTATATGCGTTTTTTTGTAATACGATAGTGGACTACATATGTGAATACGCCTATTGTTTAAAACATAGAAATAAGAATAATTCAACATATTTATATAAATTCAAGGGTTTAAAACGATAATAACGGGACTCACTAAGTATATAGAAATAATATCCACTTTTTTTCAATACATTTTCCCTATTTATCTATTTATACTTACTTTTAAAATGTAAATATCATTTAATATAAAATACGCTGGTACCGACAACTTAGTCGAGCCACTTTTACATGTATATATTACAATACTCTTTTTTTAGTCTACACATTTAAACTAGATTTTCAAAAAGAAAACGTACCATTCACCTCTACTTCACAGAGACCAGTGTAAGCGTACTTCGAATAGTCGTCAGGATAGATAACTCCTTGTAGTCTCTCATTGTAGTAGATTACATACTGCCCGTGGACAATGCATGTAATTGTGACGACTACAGGTATGGTGCTTCGTGTGAAGTTGTCGTCTTTGAAACATAATTTTCCCTGTGATATGTCTGATGTACTAGATACGTACACCGAGAATCCAAGAAAGCAGTCAACGTAGTGTTCGAAGTAGGAACCTGCATTTGATTAACTCAAATCAATGAACATTTTGTTTATTTATAGATAGTTAGGTAGCTTAATAACAATTACATCCATTAGGTGTATACCAAACACATTTTCGAATTATTTTTTTTTAAGGATAAGATAATACGAAAAAATAACTAATAAAAATAAATGTCATTGTATGCGCCAGTACTTTTTATAACAACAGAAGGTATCCTAACTAGTTTTATTACAAAGTAAACTGTGTAAAAAAAACCCCAACATTGTTTATTTACTAATAGCCCTTTAAGGAATAACCCACTGGGCAAGTAACGTTGTTTAAACGTTGAAAAATGGTTAAATTCAAGTTGCAACGTTGATCAACCTTTATTTAACGTTGAATCAACGTTGAAGTTTCAACCTTAAACCCCAAACCATATTTCAACTTTGATTTCATTTCGAAGACTTAACATACATTGTATTTCAAACGTTGAAGGCATCTACCACTTTTCTACGTTAGACACCATCTAAATAGATGTGACAGTACAAATATTTTCAACTTTTAAATCAGATTCTTCCTTGTTTTTTTTTATTATTATTTTTTTCAAAAACGGAAGCATTGAATAAGGTGTTTTCATTATTGTTGATAATAGTTCGAATTTTTTTTTTATATTATTTGATCATAATATTAATTATAAAATAATTAATATTGTTAATTTATTCTCAAATGTCAATGATTTTTACTGGTGAAATTTAAAAAAAAAAAATCGCATTATATTAAAAAAATGTATTGATAGGACATTTTCGGAAAAGAAATTTAAGATTGTGCTGCGCGTACAGCATGTGGCTAATTGCATTAACTAGGCCAATTACAAGAATGAGGACTCATCGCTACCGAAAGCAATGCTGATCATGGGAGTTCAGCAGTTTATCAGGCTGCTCTATGTCATCTTGACCGCTATAGACGCTAGTGGTGAAAAAAGAAAGCTAGTTCTTTCATACGCCTTGTGCAGTCACTACATGGATTTCATGTTAAGTATAATCACAGGCTTTAGGTTTTGGATTATTGGGAGCATTTCATATTTACATTAAATTATTTTTTTTTTGCACAGTCTCTAAAATGCAAATGAAGAAATGACTGTTATGGATTCTACACTTTTGTTCTAAATCATGAAAAACAAGTATTGCGGAATGCAAATGGTTTCTTAATGTTCATTTTTCTCTTGCTTACTGTCATTCTAAATTTTTTAACAAGGACATTAAATATACAAGTTGATTAGCAAATGATGTATACAACCAGCATTATTTAAATGAAGAGGGACTATCTATAACCAGAGTCTGCATCATCACTCTAAAATATTGAATAAAGACATTTCCGTAAAAATAGCTCCAAATGATAATATCAGATACATGTATTTGTATGTTTTCAAATAATTGAATAAAAAATTTTGGCACTGATTCTTTGTATTTTCAAACCGAAGGATTATCCACAGTATAATGTACGCTTATTCGAATGTTTAAATCTTTTATATGAAGTGTTTTGTAAGATAATCTTTTTTTGTTTCATATTTTCGTTGATATTTATGTAACATTAAAGCTCTATGATTTTCTCGTTTTTGTTTTTGTTTTTTTTTAATCTACTAGATAAGTAGAATTTAATTATCATTTATTTATTTTTTTTAAATTCAAAAAGGGGCATGCCCTCGCGATATTGAAATCTGTTTATGACATATAATACGTGACTGTCAATTCAGATCCCACCAAGTGTCATATAAAGTGCAATTTACTATTGTGTTTCATTTAAAATCAAATTTGTATCATTACAAGATAGCTTTACACCAATGCTTTGTAATAAACAATGCCTCGTTTTATTAAAGCCTTTGATATTTTTATAGTAAACCTTAAAAATGCTGCCAATTGAATCAATTTTTCAAATTTATACGCGATTTTCCCATGGTTTTGATATCGTACACTTGTAAAATCAAAATCAATTTTTCAAAATGAATTTTTGTTTTTTTGTTTTTTTAAATTATTATTTAATGTTAAAAATCGAATAAGTGATAGATATGATGTTTCCATTGTGCATTACCTTTTATGTAGTATATATTGATGTGATGGATGCTGTGTACGCTAGTCAGGTTCACCCACCAGGTGGCAGTGTGTTTGTATGACGCTGATATAGCACATTGACCTCCATACCAACTCATGTTAGTTTTGCGGCCATCAACAGCGTTGTTTGCGTCATAAATATATGTGTCGTTGCCTAATGACAGGGGGTTCTCCTGGTATGCTGGTTTGTTGAGTGCAACGTTAACTGTCAAAATGCACGCATTTTATATATATATATAACGAATATAAGCACCAACTGTGTTTAAAAAGACCTTTGTTATTTTGCATGTATTAAGCACTACATACAGTAATCTACATAAAATCATATTGATATAAACAAAAAGATATAATTATAATTCACATGATGGAATGAGAAAAAACCCACAACCAGTGTTATGTAAATATGTTAATTTCCCTGCAAAGCTAACAGTTATCATACAAAAAGACTCATGGACCATTGATAAAATTTTACTGCTTCTTGACTCTGACAGTCTCTTTCCCTGTCTTCCCTTTAGTTTCTACTGTTAACCCCTACATGTAGATTGAAAAAAAAATGTAAAATATATATCAAAATTTGATGATCTAATTTGAATGTAAACTTACCATACCCGCTTGAAATCGTCAAAATTCCTACATATAAACAGATATGAAACATGATCTACGGTCTATACGCAAAATGAATTTATACATGAAGAGCACTTTACTTATGACTTTACATTCAGATATTTGAAGAGGAAATTCTTTTGTTTAAATATACAGTACCAGTCGTGATGCGTTTTTAATCATAAGTTCAGTTTAGTTTAGATAAGGATATGTTTTTCAGTTTCCTGTTTGTAAAAAAAATACACGCTTGAAATCGCCAAAATTCCTACATATTAACTGACTTGAAACAAGCTCTACGGTCTATACGCAAAATAAACTTATAAAGCACTTTACTTTTGAATTTACATTCATATATTTGAGGAAGCAATCCATTTGTTAAAATATACAGTACCAGTCGTGATGTATTTTGACTCTTTATTTCAGCTTAGTTTGGATAAGGATTTGATGATAGCAGTTTCCAGTTTCCTGTTTGTAACTCATGTACGTTTACATAATATTCATGATGTTTTGTCCTTCAACAAAAAACTACTCTTTGTGGACGCATCTGCTCATTGAATGGAAAAGAAGAAAAAAATCTTGGGAAATACACGCGTTGTTATTTCACACGTAATTAATACGAAATGAAATGTAGCACAGCACATACAAAAATAAGATATCAATTCTACTTTCCTACTAATTGTTTTTACTTAATTACATGTAGTCAATTTATATATTTAAACGACACCTCAGTAAGCAATTTAAGTTAAAAAAACCAAACAATATGTTAAAAAAATCAATGATTTATATATTATTTTACATAGATATATGTGTTCTTTACACTAAACATCTATAATTTTTGTTTATTTAATAACGTGCAACTTCCGAACCGTATTGTTTTGTTTATAAAAGAAGAACTCTACCCTCCAAAAACATTATTCTATTGAAAAAACCTAACCGTGCTGTTTTAACAGTACCAAGCAGAATGAAGTTTTAAGCAGGAACGACTCAAAGTCATGCAAAAAGCTTACGGTATAATTACGCTCAATAAAAAATAAAAGAAGATTTTACTGAAAAGCATCCCCCCCCCCCCCCCCCCCCCCCCCCAAAAAAAAAAAAAAAAAGAAAAAGCACACACACACAATTAAAAAAGGCAATTATGAAATCATCTTTTTATAATTCTGCATTTACTTGTTTCAAAATATTTGATGAAGTTGTTAAAAATATTAATCTTAGTGATTAAAGGGTATACACAAGTGGTAAAATCTATGCCATCGTTGTTTCAAAAAGAAAAAGGGGAGATACAGCCTGTATATACAGATACAGACAGAAGAATAGTGAGAGAGATAGGGTGAGATCAATGACGAACATGTTATTGTAAGTGTTAATTTCTAATGAAACTACATTTAATAGGTAATTCCATTCTAGTGTTTTAATAATATTGTGCTAAAATTCATTTCTTATATGACTATATGACTTTGTTTGAATGCTTTTGGCCAGTTAAACGGGATCCCTAAAAATCTACCTGTTTAGAAAGACAATCGATTTTAGTGCTTACGCCGTGCGCCACATGCTACTTTGACCCCTGTCACACTTAGGCTTTCTTTACTTAAAATGACCCCACAGTGTCCGTAGAAAATTGTGATTAAAACTAATAAAGTACCATATACTTATGAAAAATTCGTGTACTATATTTCACCTATACCATTTAAGGAAAGAAAAATGTTATGTTTTGATATTTATTCTAATATTCAAATTCACATATCTAATAAACCCTTAGTTATTAAAAACAAAATTCAGCAAATACATGCTTTTAAATATGTATAATAACATTGCAAAAAGCTACAGAAAAATCGGGTCAGGGTTGAGTATCAACTGCGTGTTATTTATAATATATATATTATAGTTTATGTAACATTCATATAAAGAAAAAAAATGAGAATTTAGTAGTACGTTTACACTGAAAAATCTTAACTTCCTCATTTTGACAATTTAAACCATGTTAAATAAAAATCTAAATTCACTTTGTATAAGTTCGTGTTACACTGATATCAAAAGCATTTATGCATTTATGTTGAATATTGAAAATTTATCAACTGTACAAGGAACAGCTGTGTTTCTCCATTAGGTTGATACATGTATCAAATCATTCGAGCACATACAACTGGTAAAAATATCATTATATGAAAATATCAAGAAGCGACGGGATTTTCAAAATATTTTTTTTTATATCCCTGACAGCTAAAAATGCAATTAGTATGTAAACAGTATATAATTTGTTGTACTTTCAATTATTGATGCAGTTTTACTCTCCAAAACAGTTACCATTTGCTCAATGCTTGCTTTGACATTAAGGGTACCAATGTACTTGTACAGCTTGATTAGTTTAGTGAAAACACATTTTTTATTCTCTATATGCTTAATATGAAATAAAAAAAAGTCAAAGGACAATTTTAAAAACATGTTGACACTGCCTTTAGTGTTTAAAAAGAAATAAAAGTAGCTTCTTTAAGTCCATTATTTTATCAGTACAGTAATACACATGCAAAAAGATAATAGAGGAAGAGTTTCAAAAGCAAGTTCAGCCTTTACAAAAAATGAAGAAGATATAGAACTCCAACAACATCAGCAAGAAAACAAAAATAAGACTATATAAGACACTAATCACTCCAGTGCTAATGTACGGATGTGAAACGTGGAAGATGAACAAGAGGGACGAAAAAAAAGAACATATGTCTTTCAGAATAGCATCCTAAGATGTATTATCAAGATCAGATAGCAAGATAAAATAATAACACAAAAATACTACGATTATCAAACATAAGACCATTGAGACCAGTAATGAAATTCATACGATGGAAATCCATAGGCCATAACCTTAGCGAAAACCACAACAATGATTGTAACATAGTCCATTTATTTGATACATGAAAGGCAGAATAAAGAGGAGACCCAAAACAGAAAAAAAAACAGTCAAAAGGAGAGGACAGAGGATGGAGATCATGGGCTGGGGCAAGGACTACGACTGCAGACAGAGATGGATAGATACGTTCTGTTGATGCCTTAGGTCCCACATGGCACGGATTAGATAAGTAACAGGAACAGGTAATACAAATGCTGACATGACTTACAGATGATTAAATTGAAAACAGGTTGAAAATATAATGACACATCATACATCTTTGATGCTTTAATCATTTAGATTGATTTAATGTAGACATTTATTTACAATGGATAATGCAGAATTGCGCTAAAGCTGAATATACTTTTTCCCCCATTCTTGGGCTGCACTTCGCTTAATCATTGTAAAAATGCATATCCCTTTTCTTGTTCTCAAAATAACGGATCCCCATTGATTTACACAGCAAGTCAGTTGCCAGAATAGCTATATTTTTTTTTCAATCTTAACAATCAACATATGGTTTCTTGTCTTTGATTTGATTCAGAAATCATTTATACAATTTTAACAACTCAAATCACACAAATTCAACCAGTTCTGATTATTTACTGTAAAAAACTTAGATAACATATAATACTACATTACAAAGAACTGTTAAAACGTACTTTACTTTATAAATGTTCCATCACTTCCTTGTATGTAAAAATTAATGAGTATGATGTGCATTCATGGTGAATTCTCAGGGATGGGGATGCCTTCACTATGTGTTCATTTGGATTTTCTTCTTGAACCATGCAAAAATAAGAGTAATGGACGTCTGACAAAGACTTCAATATGTATAACCATACTTGTATACGCGTGTCAATGTATTCACGAAGATCGTAAGCAAGAGGATTTGGGTCAGAAAGGGAATGGACGACGTAGAAATTTTATTCTAAATTGTAAGATTAAGCCAAAATGCAACGTCCGGCTAGAGGTTGCTAACTTTCCAGTTTATGTAATTGCGCTGGTTATGAGGTTTCCCTTGTTTTAAATTAGATTAATTCAGTCAATCTTAATTATGTTATCAGAGAGCCTTGTCATTAAGTTGCAAAACTTCTCTTAACCATGTTTTTTTTTTTTCTAAAGTAACGCATTTTTGACAAAACGAAGCTATTTTTACATTTTATCGGAAGGGTGCAAGAAAATAAGTAAACCACTGACATGCAATATTATAATTTAGATAAAATTGTATTATTATTCAACGTAAATATTGACTAACATTCATAAACAAATTTCGGATAACGTTAAAAAAAACAAATGTATCTAATATTATAATACATTTTATGAAGCTATGATACTATGTAATTGTAACTGAAATTATGTTCTAAAGAAATCACCTTTGTATATTGTGACATTTTACCACAGATAATACAAGTTTTAGATTTTTATTTTAACCTCCAAACTTCTTACGTATGTATATATCCCAAATACAGTATTTGCATTTTTGTATCAAAAACTGCTCAATTATTTTGAAAATGAATAAAGGTTTTCAAATGGGCGTTGTTTACGTGTAAATTACAAACAACCTCGGCAAAAACATATAAGAACTGAAAACAATAGCATATAAACTTAAAAATATAAGGGCGCTTATTCAAAAGCAGAAAATCCTAAAACCATGCAAACATTTCACTTTTTTCATTTACGGTTCCCTGTAAAATCTATTGGAATATTTTTTTTCCCCTAAAATTGAGGCATCCTGAAGTTATTTTATTGTAATGGCAAAAAAACCCTTTTGAATCGATTAAAGCTATCATTTGAATTCATGAAACTCAGTTGTTAAGGGATGCGTATCAATAATGAATATCGTCTTTTATCGATTAAAACAGGTTGCATTGTGTAATATAAATATATATCCATTACTTCATTTTCTACATTCAAGATGATAACTAATGAATCATGACCAAAAAAACCTAAATTGATCACCATGCAAACTTGTACTTAATAATAAGTAGGAATTAAATACTAATTATAATATAGGAGAACGATATATCTGATGAACATGTACAATTTATACATGATATAATCTTCCTTAACACGGAATCTGCTAAACTTTTAACTGTCAATTACAGTAATGAGTAAGCCATCTAGATTTTGTATTGTATCTTTCATGATGGTATCATTAACAATGGCAGCATTAATTTTAAAAACAAGCCTGTGTAAAATTACCAAAAATATGAATTAGTATCGTTGATTTTCTTTATTGAATTTGACGGCACCTATATCTCTTCAAGTCAATGTTCTATGTTTCTTGAACAGTATCAAACGTTTTTTTATTGTTTATAACATAAAAGTAAACATTTCAGATAAAAACTTGAACAATGAATAGACTGCTATCTGGGAAAAAAAGGTCGTTAAAGTCCTTTAAAATCAAAATTTGTGTTATCAGTCAAAGCATATCAATAGTCCTTTTTAACTTATGTGTCCTTATCGCCATATCACTGCTGGATACAATTGCTGCCGTGGTTATTTTCACTTTCCGTGTACCAACATGTATTTTATACTACTTCCTCATCATACCTTTTTTGTATCTTACAAGGCTTTTCATAGGGCATGTTCTGCTTGTACAATGTATATTTAGATGAAATTTGTTAATATAAAAAGAAAACACAAGCAAACACATGACACTGGCAGTAAATAAAACGCATTAGCAGTTCTTTATAAATGAAGTTGCATCAATTATCAAATTATTATTATAAACTTGAATGGCTTTGTAATTGACGTATATCAAAGACAGAATCATTAGTGCAAACTGATCATTTTTACGATGAAACGTTTGTTTTGTTGGCATTTTCCTACATTTGTTTTTCATTATATATTAACAACGGTTAGGTTTTTGTTTACATTAAAAGTCTACTTTCTTCACAATGAAGGAAATTTAAGACGGTAAAACGAATTGTCATAAGAGGAAAATTGATAGTTTGTATTGTCTTTGCATGTATGTGTTTAATTAATCGCTCAAATCATATCTTTACTCAAATACTTTGACGAAGAGTGCATACATTTGTGTTCAATACCTTTGTGGCTGCGTATTGACTTGAGGGAAGTTTGTGAGAGCAGGGCGTGATTTCCTAAAAGTTGAAAATGTATGCGTGATATCGTTTGAAAATAGATAAATACAATTTAGTATAAAAGGTAAGCACCTATTAAATTAATATAAATGCATGTAAGTAGACAATTTGGCTATGTCAATAGAAATTATGATAAATATCTTTCTTTTTAAATTAGTTTTCCTCAATTAACTTTTTCATATTTCGGTTTGTATTTGAGGAGATAAAAAGTTGGTTCTGAAGTAGCACAGTTATAACTTTCATTTATTTCATTTATTTTGTTCACTCGACAAGTATTATTTAATTTAATACATTTTTTCGGGGGGGGGGGGGTATTTTTTGCGAACCTTTAAAAACATTAATCTATTAGGTTTTACGAAATAGCTTCCCCATCACATGATCGGTTGTCTTCAATATCTCTATATAAATCGATTACAGTACGGTTTGAACAAATCAGATGGCAAATTCCATGCAATGTTTATTTTATACGGACAATCAATTTGGCATATCAATGTCTTCATTATGTGGTTTTGCCTTTTGGATGCATCCCAATCCTATGGTACATGTAGGTCATTGACAAGGCTTAATTCACGGAAACAATGCTCAGTATGTAAATTTATAACCCTTTATAATGTACATGATTCGTGTCAGAATATTAGTCATAGTATTTTATTCCAAAACAAAATTTATTTTTGTCATTTAGATTTATAAGCTCCCATAATGAGAATGCTATAATGACGGTATTTAAAATTTAAAAAAAAACCCACATTATCAAGATATATCTGATATACATAAACTAGACAGTTATTTGCATGATTTTGGATGTATGTTATTCAGAGGTAATTTAATTATTTTTTTGGTGTTGGTAAAGTAATTGTTGTTACCCGGTTTTAAAAGTTTATATTGTTTCAAAACGGAGCACGGTAACGCCTAAAAATGACGGTAAGACGAATCCAATACTCTATGTTATAATACCCTTTAATTTTTTTTTCTTCAATTTGTATTCCCAATCTAAACTCTGATTTTATAAAGCAACTTTAGATTTGCTCACAATTGTTTGAGATTCATAAGTTTGTTGGTTGACGCTTTCATTCTTCTACCGTGCATCTATTCAATCACAGTAAAGAAAAACATTGAATGTCAGACGATGTTTCTAGAACTTTCAGCGAAATATTGACCGATTACTGGTATATTTTTGGGGCAGTTTGATGCAAAAATAAATGCTTTACCATGCCAAAAATCTAACATATTAAAATACAATGCACGAATAACGTTTACATTTTTTGCAACATCGTGCATTTCACAGTTTGTATCGTGTTTTCCCGATTGTAACTCATACGGTCATTACCCATCGTTGCTCCATGACGTCTGGCGACGGGATCTTTTTGAGTCAATTTCAAAAAGGTCCATCTTTGTTTTGTAACCGATGCCTTCTTACCGAAACAATGTATTCCTATTCATTTTGTACATAGGTTGTCTCAATTTGCAATTTGAGGTTTAAATATAATTTGGTTTCAGACCCAATTTGCAGAAAAATATGAGCATCGATATTTTCATTATCTTTGTGAAAGCTTTGGACCTTTTAACGGAATAATTGTTTTCAATCACATGTTTGAGATTATACTGGTATATTTGAACTTTAGTTCTTATTAGCATTTGTTGACAGCTATCTATATTTATGAATTAAAAAAAATATCGATATTTTCTATTGAATTGTCCTTATCTCCTACTCGTATCCCGTGTAATAATGAATAAATGATGAATTGTACATGCATAAATCCTTGAATTTGCATGTGTTTAAATACGAATGATATGATGCAGCATATTCCGTGTTTACATGTATCACTCAATGAACTTAATGATAAACTGTAAGTTTTAACTTGCAGAAAATGTTGCCTTACACACACCTGCATTTCAATTGCATCCGTATGTCAGACTAAATAAAACATTCGACGCAAGTAATGCAGTAGATGGACTCAAGTCTGACTTATTTTGAGATGGAGGTCAATGCGCTGTATCAGCTCTCGGAAAAGAAATCGCCACCTGATAGATGAGCCTAGGCAGCCTTCACATCATCCACCACATCACTGTGTATTTCAAGACCAATAATGACATTTGGGGAAAAGTATACCAACTATAAAAATATTGATCTCATAGATTGGAAAATACATGTAAAAAGCTGATTAAAGTCTCTTTATGTTACAGTTTTTTAAAATATATATTATATGTTTCTATATCAACAATAAACATTATCAATATCGAAACCCTTTGCTTCAAACTAATAAAAACTCTCACAGGTTTCAGATTCTAATTTTAAATGATCAAGGGAACAAACAAACTTGGCGCGTGTGCCAAACATGCGTAATTATTACATCATAACATTTCATTCTTTTAAATGAAATAACAAGTACATTTAGAAAAAAAAATAGACGGACTATTGTACTTGGTAATCAGTCAGTGATCACGGAAATGTAAAAGAGAAACAAGTAAATGTTAAAGTATTTATCCTTAAGCGGTGCTTAAAATATATAATTACATTTGCACAGGTTATCTGATGATATTTGTAATAGTCTATATCATTCGCTACATCCTCCTTTGTAGGATTTTCACTGTATGTTTCTAACAGATAGATTACACGGAAAATTATGTTTCAAAGATGATCGGTTTAATAGAAGCACTATACTTGCGGTTTTTAGTACAATATGTTATGTACATGGACAATATGTCGTCTACTACAACGAGAGAATGAAAGGGGTTTCCTATCCTAGCGATTATAATTCAGATGCTGAAAATGATTTATGTGAAGTCGAGGTGTATGGTACAATATGCTTACTGTGGTAACTCAAGTCTGGCGTGGCCTCCTCTTGTAGAAAATTGAAGTGTTTTTCCTTACTTTGATTTTCAATTCTAAAAACATGAATAGCTGTAATTTCTTTCAAATCGAAATTCTCAAACATACATCTAGTTAGAAAATATTCGGTGTCAAAAATGGCTACTGCACATTTCTTTTTTTATCCACTGCATTTTCTGGACACTCAGTTGTTTGCTTTTCTACAGAAATAAGTTTAATATCATCTACCAATAGTTATAAACTGTTCATCAATCAAGAAATCAACAATCAATTCATGTTTAATGAATCTGACTTGGACTTTTAAGTTAAGCTATCATAAAAAACACCATTTATTTTTACACCAGGTGTAACTCACACTGACAATAGTGTACCTACAAATTTTACTCGAAGATATTTTGAAGATCGGTTCCAAATGTAAGCATAGTTACCACAGAAAATGTTCGGAAATACAAATTTGGCAACTAAAAGCAAATTTCAAATCCACATTGACCGTTTTGATTAAATATTAACATGTTAGGTAAACGGTAATTTACATTATGAGCGAGAAAATGAAAATTTGCCGAGAAATTTCAATAGGGATATGTTAAGATTACTGACTTATTGATTTCTGTTATGTTGAATTATTTACGAGAAAAATTAAGAAAAAAGTGTATATTCAAATGATTAACGTTTCAAAAAAAATATTTCGTTTAAAATCATTTTTTATGACCTGCTCTTAAGATGTCTTTTTTGGGGGGGTTACGTCATTAATGTAAATTATCAACGGTTGTCATTTTTAGATACATTATTCTTTTTAAAAAAAATAGTTTTATACTGTTAAATTTGCTTCTGTTATATAAGTTTTTTGAATTTTTTTTTCGGTATTTATTAAAATTTCAAATTTAAAATTTGCTATATCATTGGATGCTGCTGACAATCCTGTGTGATAAATACACCATTAATTATTCATTTATTCGATATAATACAATGTAGTATAATGCTAAGTATTATTCTCATGTTTTAGTAAAAATATAGTTTAAAGAAAACTTTCAGCTTTTGCGTAAACATAAAATTATTTGTGTCTCTATTATCGAAGCATTTGATAAATGATGTTCTGTGTAGTGTTGTTAATTTTCTCAAGCATTTAAAACTGATCAAATGTGTACCCTTTTCCTCCAACAAATGTACAAAACAGGAACAATTAGATTAAAAATATAGTATACTTTCGAAGTTAAAGTAGAATAATTTTTAATTATACTATACATTGGAAGAACATTTAGTCCTAAACAACATTAAAAATTGTGAGCGGTGATCTAATGTAAACATTATACTGTCTCTCTCCTTTTTTTTTTTTTTTTACACTCAAAGCCTTTTTTAAACAATTAATTTGATTTTCTGCTCTATACAATTTTTTTAAAGTTAAAATTGCCACATACAAACCCCATATTAAATGTAGTTTGGTTAGAAAGTGATTTCTAAGTCGAACGTGCATATCCACAAAATATAATTATTATATAAATTAAAATAGTTTAAACAAAATATGTGACTGTAAAGTTATAATTAATTATTTTGAGATACATCTTCAATATAGGCGTTTATTGTAGGCTGCCCGGTACAAACAACTTATTGCGATGTCTTGGACACAGTTGAATGTGTCTGTCTGGCCTGTAAACCTGGCTACCATGGTGACCAGTGTGAACGAGGTAAAGTCTTATATATGTTCATATTTTCTTCTTGTCATTCATATTTAAATACAGGTATAGTGTGATACTATAAACAATCATTTCAAGAAAACATTAGCGGTTAAACAAATTGATTTCTTAGTTATAAATT
Organism: Magallana hongkongensis; assembly: GCA_016163765.1. NCBI lineage: Eukaryota > Metazoa > Mollusca > Bivalvia > Ostreida > Ostreidae > Magallana > Magallana hongkongensis. Next base: position 10,069,365 of record WFKH01011925.1, on the reverse strand, counting down.
CGGGTTCTTGCTTTACCCATGCGATAGAATATTGAATGCTAAGCTAAATATATTATACAATGCGAATGGTATTGCAATGCTATCATAACTAATCTCATCTCCTCATTCGAAATATTCCCAATATATTTACCATTATCAATGTAAATAATCATTAACGAATAATTGAATCGTGCATCCGTAAATCTATAAATTCTAAAATACACTAGTTTTAAAACCAGTTACTGTCATTGTTGCTTTGAAAGATGTATATATGGATGAATGATGTATGTATTAATGAATGAATGGATGGATAGATGGATGAATAAAAGGATAAACTGGGTGGAGTGTTTGGTTTTTGGAATGGATCACTGACCAATTGATTTCTGTAAATACAACAAGTAGGTAGTATTTCCATCCAAAATAATATAATACAATCTTTTTAGTTGCCTTTTTTTTAATCAAACAATTGTGATATTATTTATGGCAATAATTGATTACCAACTAAAACAATTAAAATAAATGCACGTGACTATTCATTCAAGTTTCTGATTGATGACTTTTTTTTTTCTTTTTGCTACGATGAATATTCAGTTAAATGAAATTCGCACGTGTTGTACAAAGTATCCACACAATGACTACGGAAATTAATTGATGCAACAACAATTTTGAAGTGCGGTATAAATCACTTGTTATTATTAGAATGTTTATACTATAAATTGTAAGGTTAATGTATTTAAAATTTCACCATTTGTACTTTTCTGAAATTAGATTTATTTTAGCAATATGTTTATTTTTATCTTTAAATAACGATTACAGCTATAGAGATAAATATGTTGTTCTAATTAATTTAAAACAACAACAATTCTAATTAATGCTTCTCTGTCAGATTTATTACTCATAACTTACTTATATTTACAGTTATGTTATTATTTTTCCTGAAATAGTGATTTCTGTTTGCGAGTTATGTTATATTTTTTTTTTCTTCATGAACTTGAAATACATCTTAAGCTTTTCAATGTAAGTTTGATTGTGAACATATATATCTTAGCCATAAAACGTAACCTTTATTTCAAATATAAATACCAAAAAAAAAAAAACCCACCAAAAAAAAACTCCATTCTAATCAGCTTCTCTTCACTGTTTGCGAGATTTTGGTATAATTGTACGGATGCTATAAGATATTTATCTGATGTGATACCTTTACATTCTATTTCGTGTACTAAATTTTAAATTGACATTTTATTCAAAATTGTTATAGTATTCTCTTTATTGTCAAAGTAAATAGCTGGACTCCTGCCCTGCAAGGTCTGATCGGTGGCCTGTTTCTGTTTTCATCATCGGCGTACTTATTCTTTATATTGTACTGAAAAGGTAAAATACATGTACGATATCAAAATTGTGAATTTCATTTGGTTTTGATATTTTCAATTCTTCATCTTGAAATCAATGTTTAGATGAGATATATTTATTATATAATCTTAGAATTTTAATGAGAAGTAACCACGGCGAGCATCATATATTCAACGCAGTAGAATTAGGAATGGCGCCAACTCCTGTCTTTCTGAAAACAGTTGTACTGGGAATAATTACACTCAGTTCGGATGGTCCGAGAACACTGACCCGTATTATACGATCCAGGAGATGACAGGTGTAGTTTAAAACTTATTCTTTTAAACATTGGAACGTTTTCACAAGTCATTTTCCGGAAAAAAAAAAGTTGAAAATCGAAGAAAATTGAAGAATAATGATAATTTTAGCAAATATACATGTATTTTTGAAATCGATTTAGATATGTTATCGATAAATCAAAGCATGAACGCAAACATATATATTATGTTTAAAGAAAGGTTTAATTGTACACATTTTTTCTTGCAACGTAAATAAACTGATTTTTTTAAGTAACTACTGATCAATTGTAATTTTAATTGATTTTTATTCATGTTACTAATTTATGTAACTGTATTGTATTTTGAAAATAACGAAGAAGATTATAGTACAAAAACTGTACTGCATCTTTTTTATTTTAGTAACCATTTAATAATGTATGTCATAAAATGATTAAAATTTCCTTTATTATATATTTTGAAAAGTGTGCACATTAGAAAACCTGAAACAATAAATCAGTTGATGAATGTACAATTAAATGTATATTTTACGTCTAAGACATTTGAATATCTGCTTTCATAAGAAAAGATAATAACAATATATGTATATGAGTTTTTAAATATAATAAAGTTCGTATTTTTCTTATGCTGCATTGTTATTTACTGTTCATTGAAATTATCATATATCAATTGAATATAACGATGTGCGCGTTCCGTATCTTAATTTTTACTTTAATTCTCTATTTTAGCCAACTACCGCTGTACAGTTTTAACAATGTATTAAAAAATGAAAATCAAAACCATATCTGACAAAACGCCGATTAACTTGGACATTGTGCTATATTTTCTAAATTTAATAATTTTATACTCCATAGTTTTACTTTAAACATAGGTTGATTTTCTACTTTTTTCTGTGTTTTTTTTTATTCTATTTATTTATTTATTTATTTTTTTTTTGGTTTTGTATTTTTTATTTGCATTTAACTAATCAGACGTTCTGCAGTTTTATAGGTTAATATCATTTAGGTACATCTACCTAAGAAGTATAATGTTCAACAAGCCCAGACGTAGAAAAAAACATTGTACTTCGAGGGTAGCTACATTAATTCATCGTACGTATCGAGGACAACCAGCAAAAATAATTTCATTTTATGATTCAATGGCGAATTGTTACAGTCATTTCAAACTGCATGTTTTCTTGCGAGGAAAATTTTAAGGTGTCAAAAAATGGCTGAGTCGAATTAAAATCGCAAACTCCCCTTTGAATTGTTTCCGCCATGGACAGAGACTGATTTTTGATGAATAAAAAAAAACAATGTGTAAGTTGTCTGACTGTTCCGCTATTGTACTTATTCGAGGTGTTTTGAAATATTGTTGCAGGAGTTTGGTGAAAAGCCTGAGCTTGTTTTCAATGTGTAACTTTGACGTAAACAAACACTCTTGCCTTTTTTGGGAGGGGGGTTATTAAAATGCATACCAAGTGTTGTTCTAAGTAATGTTCAGAGGAACTTTTACAAACGTTCGTTTGGAACTTATAACCTGTATCTTAGGTTGCATATTTTTGTCAAAAATATTTAGAGAAATTCAATGATGTTAGTAGTGACACCTGCCTTAAGCATAGAGTTGAAGTCAAAATTAAACACACAGACAAACCGCGAACTTTCTTTGGATAACAGAAATGATAAAACATGTAACCTACTGTAGCGTTTTGGAAAATCCCACTCTATTTTTGGTAAAATATAGAGAATATCTTATGTTATACTTACCTCGTACGTCAAGTGGAGGCGAATATAAGTTTGAATTTGATCATCACAATATCAGCTTATTAGAGAGCTAAGGATTAATCAATCGTGACAGTGTTCAAAATAAAAAGTCCAAAGGAAAAAATAGAAAACAGGAGCAGAGCAAACACGGACATCTACATGTAAAATAATTAGAGATAGGATCATGTGCCATGGAGGAGTGACCATCCTCTGCAGACCGGTCACACCCACCGTGATAATTGGAAAATATTTTTAAAAAAAGTCAAAAGACACACATTGATTTTAAATACAATTTTTATTTTATTAATTACTTGCAGCATATATTTAACATGTTGGTTGATGCTAATGTCGTTACATAACATAACATGCAAAATGATGAAAGTGATGTAATGTTATATATATACATATAAGATCTTGTATTCTACGATTTTATCAAAATGCGTGTGCATCCAATTTATCAGGATTGAAATTGAATGAATATGAAAGTTTCGAGAATAAATGGAGGTAAGTTCGTGGCCAATGATTCTATGAGTACATAATAAATATTATTATCTATTCATTTACAGGTATATTTAATTTCGTATATCAATCCAAAAAAATATACGGAAATTGGTATTTCCTTTCCGAAGATCTCATTATTCGTTTTGTTTCATTCACACCTCTAGGTTTTGAACGAATAATGACATCCTTTTATTCTATCGAATCAATGAAGAAAGACAATATGGTAACTTCTTTTCAATAAGCTGTGTAGTTGTTAGTCATAAGTGCCTAATTTAAAATCTCTTAAACTAATGACAGAACTGAGATATATTTATATCAATCTATGACTCTGTGATTCATGGACGGTTCAAAGTCTAGTAATTTGAAAGTTTAGTAAGTCGACCCTAAAATTATTAAAGATAGCAAGTGACTTCCGTAGATAGTAAAACAATGTTCAGGTTAATATTTCATTGTATGAAACAAAACGACAAAATCAAGGGAATAGGAACTCACATAATTTAAGGAGTGTACATATTATAGGATTTTGACCTAGATGCGAAAGTTGACTATCCAGTAGCAGTTTATACTTGCAAACTCGTATTTTTGTTACTCTTGCTTGCATACTGTATTGGATAGATAAAAACATGTTTGACATCTCGTTACATACCATTTGTGTATATAAATTGAAACAATACTAATGTATCAAAGCAATCATAAGTAGGAAAAGCCATGTAAACTCTAATTTATGGCTTGAAACGATGATCATTAATCAGATCACACATTCTTACTATCACAGTCAAATTCTAAACAAACTTAGAACATCAATATAATAAGCTTAGGAAATTCAGTTATAAAAACAGTTGATTCCTTGACTATGATAATGGTAAATTAAAGAATAAATTCCTTTTTGAGATATTTTATCATTGTTTTTACTACACTGATTTACAAACACGTAAATGTACCATAATATTTAATTATATCATTTAAATGAGAACTTTGATTTTCTGAAATAGGAATTATCTTTTTTTATTATTTATTTCAATTTACTGTATTTCATTTATTATTATTATTTTATAATATTTAATCTTTTTTTTTTTTGGGGGGGGGTATCTTTAACTATGTTCTCAATCCTTGAAGTGTGTACTAGTGATTGATTGGTCCAGTACCATTCTAAACAATATCATCGTTTGGATTTTATTATCTTAAAAATATTAACATACATACATCTACTCTTAAACCCGTATGATCCAACTTATGTCCAATTACACGGTGTATTTGTGACAATCTTATATTTCCGTTACAAAGCGAAACAAATGCAAGGACTGCAGCAAATCATTTTTTTTTCTTATTTATTACTGTGTGACCGTCATCACACATAGCATTGGTGATTTCTTCTTCAGAATATTGAAGACACTTATAAACTCAGAGTAAATCTCGTCTTTACTCCGCAAAGCTACTTACGGATGTTTTGCATAGCAATTAGCATCAGCTGTTTTGATCACAAAACATTAACTAAACAAGAACTGCGAATGATAGCATTGTCTAGCCGCCTAACTTAATGTCATTTTTGATAATTGTCGAATTAAACTTTTTTCTTTTAAATAATGTAAACATTTATGTGTATTTTCATAAGATATAAATGATTTGGTCAAACAAAGAGAGATACCTTTGGATTTTGGGTTAAAATAGCTCATTCCATACATGTAATAGAAACTAACAATAAACGGATTTTTAAAAAGCATATTCCCCCCCCCCCCCCCCCCCCCCCGTGAAACAAAATTCCTTTTGAGGGGTTTTATATCTTGTTATTAAGTATACTCATAACAAAGGGTTTGTTGTTTTACGGGGGCGGGATATATCAACAGACCAAAATACATTCTAAAAAATGCATTTTGCATTATAACGTTTCAAAATTTTATTAACGAATATTAATTGAAATGAAATTTTTTTTTTTTTTTTTTTTTTAAATTATGATTTTATTCATGACTTTCACAGCTTTCTTACATACAACATTTCTTTTGGAATCTCTACATTTTTTACATACAATATACATGCAAGAATAGATTTATGATAGTTCACAGTAGTGTGAAAGTTTGGGGTTTTTTTTTTTTTAGTGACAGTGAGAAAGTACAGAATACATTGAGTGAAATAATATGCATATAAACACAAACAAAAGAAGAGAAACAAATAAAAAATATAACATGCACACCAACTTATAATTGATAGCTCTAAATTTAAAGATTTTCAAATATGTGATTATATTATATACAAGCAACAGCATAGACATCATATTTAGCATGTACATGTATATATTTTTATTTATGAGAGAGAAGAAGGGGGAAAGAAAAAAGCTGTTGGGGCAATGGTTGCTTTGCGACATCGCTGTTTATCAGGGTTTGCTTATTTAAAAGATTAATTATTTTAAATAGCATCCTACATTTTGTTTACAAATAGTTGGGGATATAGTAAAAACTTGCTAAATTCTTTCAATGATATTTAAATGAATTTAAATGAATTTAAATGAAAATTGACTTTAATATCTAACGTAAACATGTGATTATTAAGTTTTTATGCACATATCGGCTGTTAAAAAAATATTTTCCTTACTAATAAATACTGATTTCACTAAAGAATATTTTAGACCCCCCCCCCCCCTTCCAAGCAAAACGTTCGTTTTAAAAAATATTATTTGACTAAAATTTCATTTTGATATAAACCAATTAAGAATTGATTATACTTTTTAGTAGATAACTTTGTTTTTGAATATCTGACAGAAATTCCGAAATATTTTTGAATGTAAAATGTAGGAGGAAAACAGGCGTTAGCGTTTGCAGTCCTTTGTCTGAAAAACCGTTTCCTGATGTTTTTTTGTTTTTGTTTTGTTTTGTTTGTTTTGGGTTTTTTTTTTTTTTTTTGGGGGGGGGGGGGGGGGGGGGGAGTCTCTGGTTTACAGCCTCTTACAAATAATTTAAGAGAGCCACTTATAAACTTTCTTTTATGAAGGTTATTGTTCATTTGAGTTTTTTTAACATCTCATATGTGCATAAACAAGTAAGTATGAAATCTACAGTTGTGCTTCATTTATCATTTCTTAGAACACTTTTGCTAACTTAACAGTTTCTTTCTGCTAAATCAGTCACCTTATATTTCAAAGATGTGTCATTCGAAACACTGTACTGAGGCGCCATATACTGTATAATCTGCATATAAACTGTACGAAATTAAACCCAATCTCGACAGTACGATTAGATAATTTTGATTGAAGGCAAGAACCCACAAATGGGAGTACTAGAATCATCGTTTCAGTAACAAGTCATGTAAATAAAAAATGCAAGCATTTATAATTTGAGCCAATAGTTGTAAATATGAATGGAGGTGGCGATATCTCCAGTTTAACTGATGGTACAGTTTGTTACGTTTTCCTTGTTTTAAAATAGATATCAGTGGAAACAAAAAGCAACATATTTTTTGTGTAAACATAGTGCCATGTTACGAAGTTGTACGACTCCTCTAATCTGTTGTTTTTTCTTCCTTGAAGACACATGTCTGTGGAAAAACGGTGTCATCAGATAAGTTTTTACATGTTACCAAAATAGATCAAAGAAATATGAATGTGGTGCTGCAAATACCTCTTTTATATAAACTATATTATTGTCCAACATTCATATTAACTAACATG
>WFKH01011925.1:10018126-10028871 GCA_016163765.1 Magallana hongkongensis | reverse complement strand
AAAAAAAACATTTGTCAATAAACGCATGTATACATGCATGCCTGTATCCACGTATGTAGAGAAACATTAAACAACCCTCAGTTTAAAGTCATGTATAATAATTGAAACATGGGCATTTTGTTAGGAGAACGGTAATTTCCTACCCGCAGTCGCTAATTGTTGTGTGCATACAGTCATTGAGATGGCGGCATTTCTTTGATGTCGGCAAAGCGACCCGGCGAGCTCTAATGCGGTCGTATTGCACGGGTGCTTCGGCGGCATGACTTTGATGCCGGCGATGCTACGAGCGTCTGAATTTAGATAGCTGCTGATAAAAACAAGACTGTCACAAAGCAGGAAATTAACTGTATTTTTAACCGGGCTCTATATTTGTACTGAAAAAAACCACGATATTATTTTGATTTATGATAAAATATAAACGGAAAACATTTAAATCCATTGTTTTAAAGATAAAATCGTTAAACAAACCACAATTAAGAAAGAAAAAACGTTCGACACTCGGAGACCGAACCCGGGTCGCCTGGGCACAAGTCCACCACTTTAACGACTGAGCTACGCGGACTCTCGCTTCAGGACTTTGGAGCCCAAATTCTCGAGAATGCGTGGATCGATTTTAAAACGGATTTCATATTCTGAAGTTTTGAACGCGTCTCTATCGAATAAAAACATTAAAAAAATTCAAATAAAAAAAGTCGAAAAATGACTATAATTTGCTTCCTTCCGGTGACGACCGGAAGTGACGGCGGACGTTCGGATATGCGAAGGGCACTGCGGCAGACGACTCTCTACCATCCCTGAAAATTTGAAAGTTTTATCTTAAATACTTTTGAAGAAAAATCGTGAACAAGCAAAAACATAAAATTTTTAATATCGCGGGACCGGAAGTGACGATCAAAAAAACCTCGTGTAATTTTCTTATAAATTTTGTCATGAATAAGATTTTAAAGTTTCATAAAAATCGGCTGAAGCGTTTTTGAGAAAACGTGACAGAAAAAAAAACAAATAATAATAATAATAATAATAATAATAGAGGAAAAGAAACAAAGCAATAACAATAAGGTCTTCCGTTGGAAACGGAAGACCTTAATAATAGAGGAAAAGAAACAAAGCAATAACAATAAGGTCTTCCGTTGGAAACGGAAGACCTTAATAATAGTGAAAAATAGAGAAAAAGAAACCTAACAAAAACAATAGAGTCTTCCGTTGGAAACGGAAGACCCTAATTATAATTCTTTAACATATCATGTGACAACATTTTTCGGTTACGTTTATTCATCAGTCAAGTGAGTAAGGTTATGAAACGTCATACGAAATGAATTAACGCCAGGTAAACAACAATCATTTATAATGGAGAAGACAAATGAAACTGCGCATTGAGGTACAATTTTCTTTATATAGGATTTTTTAAAATAAATACAATAACTAGTGAGTAGTTGAGGGAGAAAATGAACCTATATGCTCTCATATATTTTGATTGCTATATCAATTGGTGGAAAGGGGGGGGGGACTAAAATAAAAGGAACTGGAAGTTACATGTAACCGTGAACCCCTAACAAAAATTTAGTAAAATATCTTGTATAAGATCTTATTTTTGGTAAAAATGGTACATGTATTGTATGGAGGTACAATGTCAAAGATAAAGTGTATGCAAAAATAAGTGTAAATTTTGATACTTTATGGTATTTATTTTTTGTTATTCTACCGAAGGGCCGTATGCCACAAAATCTTTTGAACGCCCATATAAAGACATTGTTGCTCAGGTGAGCGAGGTGGCCCCATGTGCCTCTTGTTTTCTACACAAGCCCCTGTGGCTGACAGTGGTGAATTTACATGTACCATTATTACTGGCAACGATTTTATATAAGATTTGGGCATTTGATCTGCTTCTTCATTGGTTAATTATAATTTATCGTTACATAACTCGTTTTAATCTATTATCTATTTCATACTGTAAGAAATTAACATCAAAATTTCTACCAGTTAGGGACAAACATCAATCTAAATTTAGATAATTAATGTCACATTCCTTTTGAAAACTGATTAAATGCAGCGTTTAACTTTATTTAGATTATTCAAAGTGTTGCCTGAAAGAACACAAAGAAAGTAGTAGCATGTATGTAGAACCTAGGAAAGCAATTGACCACAGTTTGAAGGCTCTGGAACATTACAAATTGATCGTCGTAACTGGAGAGGCGGGAAGTGGTAAAACTCGCTTCGGTCTGGAGCTGATGTCCCGGATGCAGAATAAACACCAGAACCTCACAGCGTTGATCCTTACAAAGTGCAGTCAGTGGGATATATTAGATTTAACGAAAGAATACATATTCTTTATTGATGATATGTTAGGAAAATCTAGTGCTGATGATGGAGCTTATCACAGCTGGGGAACAGCTTTTGATCACATGCTAAAATTGTTGAAAAAAGGCAATGTATATTTCATTTTTGCTTTACGAAATTACATTTGGAATTTGATGAAAGACAAGTTCTCTGAATACACTTTATTTAGATTATCAGAATCGTCAAATGCACCAGTTGATCTCTCTGGGATGAAATTTGGAATGACATCTCAAGAAAAGTTACGGATGTTAAAAAGGTTTTGTAGACATTATGATGTTCATGTATGTAAAACTTTACAGGAAGAAAGAAAGTCATTTGAATGTCGAGATGATAATTCTGTCAGTCTGAGTGAGAAAACTCTTAAAAGTATTGCAGACATGGATACAACAAGTGGTTTTCCGTTTCTATGTGAAAAATTTTTCTCTCAGAAAAAATCCTTAAGAAAGAGTTCTTACTTTTTTAAAGACTATTCTGCACGAGATTTTGTTAAAGAACAAGTAGATCAGTTATTGTATGAGAAAAAGTACCTGCAATATGTTGTGTTGGTCGTTTTGTTTTTGAAAGATAAATCATTTGAAGTAAACGATCTGCTCAAAGTAAAGAAAGAGATTGTTTGCATTGGGCTGGTCAAATCTACAGAAATTATGCCAGCTACAATACGGGGCTGTCTCAAAGAAATGTTAAATAAATTCATTAGCTCATCAGATGATGTCTTCAAATTAAAACACAAGGTAGTATATGAAGCAGTACTGTTATCTTTTGGAGAGAATTTTCCCGAAAAATTTTTAGATCTCATTTCAAAGTCAGTCCTTTTTACTTATGTCAGATCCTGGGGTTATGTTGCTGGAGATCATGAAGTCATTGTACAGTTAGATGATGACATGACAGAATCTTTGGCTAAAAGGCTGATAGATGTGTATGGGTCAAACAAAGAGGAAGCATATTCTGATGTGTACAAACATCCATCATTTTTAGACAAAAAGCTGGTTGATTGTTTTCTGGACATCTTAGAGGGAGAGGAAAGTTTTAAAGTCTTTTTAAATTTATTTTTAGCTGGCGCCTGTCAGGAGAAAAATGATATACTAGCGACTGAAGTTATCAAAAGATTTGTTAACTCTTACGAATTTGAAAGTGATATTTTAGATTTAGTACTAAAAAATGACCTTATCTATACCTTTAGACAATATATGGATCATTCGGGTTACATAAAATTATTTTCAGAATTCTATGTTGAAAGCTCTGGTGAAAACTATGCATTTGATTTTTTTATGAAAGCTGTCCGATATGGAGCTCGGCAATGTATAATGGATATGCTTAATTATTTTGATACCGAAGATGATTTAGAGACAGATTGTGACATTGAAAATATGACATATATATTAGCAGACATTTGTGATCACATCCCTTCTTTGATGAAAATTTTGTCCCATCATAATCCATCTTGTGGTTATGATTGGACTGATGTGCTAACAAAATTAGCAAAGCTTTACCCTTTTCTGGAAAATAGAAATGATTTTTACCGCAATGTAATCCTGTTTTCTATTATAATGAACAAGTTAGGTATTGCTTTAAAAATTCTAGAAATGATTGAATTAGTTTCAAACGAAATAGTTAAATGGTTGGTACATGGAATATTTATTTGGAACAAAACAGGTTTTTTTAATACAATGCGCAAAATATTGAAAAAAGTTTACTTTAAAATTGATTCTGTCGAAGCAGCGCGTTTATGTATGTCAGGTGTAAAGATAAATGGCAATGAGCAGTTGTTTAATGAATTTTTAAATGCCTTTCCATGCAATTTTCAATTTTGTGTTGATTTGAATACAATTCTTCATGTTTGTGAAGTTCAAAACTTCTCTGACACTACTTTACTACACCTTATCCAGAGACCAGAAGGAAAATTTATGTTTACTTTGGTAGATGATAAAGGGAGGACGCCTGTTCAGTGCAGGACAGTATACAAAAAAGTAAGACCAGTGGATGTGGCTTCTTCATACAGTCATTGTGTACGTGATATTGATTGGAGAGATGATACGCTGGTTCTGTATTCACCAGTTAAAAATGTTCATGTTATTGATGTAGTTTGGAGGGATGATACTCTAGTTGCACGGAATGTTGTTAAACATTGTATGTATTTAGGACACAATGTTTAGATGTGCAAATAACCAGGAAATTGGAATTCCGTTATTTTTTCTTATGGATTTGGAATTTTGTTTTTGTTAAAGACAAAAGTATAGATGTTCATCATGTTCAAATTTGCTGGAAATGTAATCTTATTTTGGGAGTTATGCTCCTATATTTAGTTATTTTATGTATTTAATGCATATACTGTTATTCATGATGTGTTGCATTTCAAGGAATGACTAACTGGGGGGGGTGGGTGTATGTGAACTTTCTCACTCTTTCTTTCATTAATATATTAAAGTATCTAACGTTTAAGTAGTTTTAGTAGTTTTAATTGAACTTTATATTAATGGATAACAGCGGTTTATAACATAATTAGTGTTAATCCTGATTTATATGTGTCTGTATAATATATGATTCCATTGTTTTTGATTGATCATTTCCTTTTTATTAATGATTCCTTTTATGCACACCTATATAATGCATGGTAACATGAATTTTTATGGACTTTTTATTTATGACTTAGTCATGACTAAGTCATCTATATTTTATGCTTAGTAATTTTTTTTGGCATAATTTGCTGTCATTATGCATATTTTCTACTTTTCCTAATCCTATAGGCTTTTTTAAACATGGGATAACGAGTATATAGAAGATTAACATCTATACTTATAAACTAAGACTCTTTGCCAATAAACTATAAAAATACCTTCACCAGAGTGATTAACTGCTTGCACATTTGGTGTTTCAACACGTGTGATATGATGTCCGTATTCACTATAACTGAATTTTATCTGAAAAAGTACTTATGGTAAAATTTATTAAAAACCTACTTTCATTTTCGATAAATCAGCCCAAAATAGCAAAAATGAGAATAAGGTGGTGGACACCTTTTGGCGGATCAAAATCAGTGGTAGTTTGCATCATAATATAATCTTGCAATGAAATAATATTGAACATTTACGTGAAGAGTGAATACTAGTATATTTATTGGGAACGTACTTAGAGAATAACATAATAGTAAAGATTTCACAAATGTTGAATAAATTAAAAGAGGCAATTCATTTTCTTGAATGCACGAATTGGTTTTGATCACTTGCGAAGCACGACCTCTGGTGAGAGAATGGGATAGAACTTTTCACAACGGTGTAACAAAGAACGCGGGTTTACTAATTAACGTCAAAGCGAACCGTGTAGGACGAGTTCATCATGCTTTGCGTGCAGATACCTTAGATTAGACATGTACTGTTAATATAAAAAGTTAATAAATAAAATAGAACAATTTGACTCGTTTTTAGTTTTTAGAGAGGGGGGGGTGGTTTCCCCCCCCCCCCCCCCCCCAGTTGTTTCTTAAAACAGTCTTTAGCTGAAATTTATATTTGGGCAGTTCATTAAAATTAAAGTGAAAATTGACCTTAAGAACAAAACGACAAGTGCACTTATGGGTCCCGGTAAAAAGTGAAAAAAACCCCAATGAAGATTCTAATTAAGCATAATTTTTTATCTCACATCATCTATTGATATTTCAACCATAAGAATCAACAAGTTTTAGCGCTGAATTCAGTGTATATAAATAGCACGAAGCTTTACAACATAGTAGAGGTCATCCGACACTCGTGATTTTGTATAAATCGATGACAGGCATTCATTTTAAAGCTTTTGTTTACTATCAGGCTAACCGAGTACAAACTTGTGGAAAAAATAAAAGACACATCATACATTTAGGAAACTCCTGTTAAAATAAAAAGTTAGTACATTAGACTGGTATCTAAAATAAGAAAATCGAATGAAAATTTCAAGGTTTTTCCTATAGCAAGTGGCAGCTATTACCTGGGTGACCTATGTTTGAACCCACGTATGGAATAAATTATTTCAAACAGTCACGTGAGTTCTCTTCAGGTAGTCTTGTCAAATGTGCTCACTGTAAAACACCGGCACGTTTTAAATTGCTTTCCATCAACTTTGTATGATCAGGAATGTTTGATTACTATGGTTTTATGCATAATGTATGATTCATCAATTCATCAAACGCGCCAATCGATCCACCAACAGAATAATGTTGACTTAAATGTCTCCTCCCTGTGATTTAAATAGAGACAATACAAGTAGGTTCCGTACGAATTTTCCGGATTTAGATTATCTATAGGCATTTAAATCCTTAGTTGTTTAAACTGTATGCTAATTTTGGTAAATTTAAGCGTGCATACAACACCCCTGCGAATGTGTTCGGAATGTTCTCTTTATCGTTGTTAAGTATGTAATAAATCCAGAGGTGCTCGAATGAAAGTTAACGAGACTTTCCAGAAAATAGTTCAGTTCCTGTGAAATTTCGAGCGGAAGCATGAGTGTTCGGATAATATTCCCAAAATACGTAAGTACTGGTCGTTTTCTATATAATATCTTGCTTTGATATGTGTTAAAACATGAAAATCTATTAAGATATATGTCTATTTCATCAACTATCGGTTATATACACTTAACGATGATATTCAGAAAAGAGTTATCGTTCGTGTTCAACCATTTTACACGTGGTTGAAAACATTGGATTGCTTGATAAAATCATAGCCATGTTTGACGCTTTTGATGTGCAATACCATTCTTTTCAAAAAAAGAACGGGTGTCTGTTTTGTATAAAACTTAGTATATCGAACCATTTTCAAGGAACATTCTGCATAAAATAGTATAGTCTGTTTCACTATTGATGCTATTACTAGGTCAGGCGCGGATCGAAAATTAATCCTTAGGGTCGCTAATTAGCATGTTAATTTTTGCAACAGCTGAAAAAACTATATTTCATATTGTCACATTTATTTCTATAACTCATTTTATTCACTGATTAACAAAGATAAAATTTAAATTAATAATTGTACAGTTGTCTTCAAGTACCTTTTCTCAGAAATAGACTATACACACGAGGCATGGTTTTACTGAGAAACTGAAAGGGTCAAATAAAACCACGTGGTCTAAATTTAAATGACAATAACATTCGCAGGGGTGTATAAATCAGAAATATCCATCAGTGCTTGCATATTACGGGAAAAAGCAATTTGTTGATATTTTCTACATAAAAACGGCACTGGAAAAGGTTCCATTCTATATAGCTTACGTGCACTTTTTCTTTAGAGATATGAAGCACTAAATACCCACTCACTAATTTGAAATAAAATTTAAAAAAGTTTCTTATTTCTTTCCAGTCAGGTGCAACAAAATGAATTAAAGCCACAAATACGGATATATCATCCATTGAATTTTAGATTTTTTATCCCTGTCTGCTTCTCTAAATATTCAGCCATGCAGTTGGTTTTTTTATTTCAATTTTTAAAAATAGTTTAAGAAAGCAATTAAGAAAAAAACCGGACACACTATATACAAAAATGATCAAAAATAAATTTTGTTCAACATATTATAAGCATTTTATCATATAAATATTCCTGCACTTGCGCGGGATATCTTCTATTGTTATTTATGAAATGGGTATGCTATTTACATTAAATTTCCGTAGACATTGGCTTTGCGCAACAGTTGAACGAGCGCAAAAATGTACGTTTTGTTTTTAAACTTTGTCAATATAATATTGTATTTCACCTAAGCCAAAGGTTTAAGAGAGTTTTCTAATCAAAATGTGTCTGTTTTCTGTCGTTGTCGTTGTTCTCGTAGGTTTTGCACGCTCACCTTAATTCTCCTCCAGAAACAACGAGCAAATATTAACTCTACTCGGCACAAAACATAAAGCGTTCTTTGTTCTGTACAGTGTTTGTCATTGCTAGACCATATTCCTCTGATAGAAAACTACTTGATAGATGTACTAAATTTAAAAAGAAAATCACTGAGTAGTTTCCAAAATGTAACAGGAACAAATTAATAGTTCCTTTGCTTGGAATTGAACCATGGACCTCCGGCTGACAAATCTTTCACTCTATCAACCAAGCGTAAATGTGCTCATGTAATCCAAAAGCTAAAGCTTGTGGGAATGCCTTTTTACTCTTCTACAAAAATGCACTTGATAAATGATTGCAAGGACAGGAAATCAGTTTTGGGCCTTTGTATCACTATTTGTTTTATAGTTCTATGATCACTATCCATTAAGTTTACAACTAAATTTGTAGCTCATTCTAAATCCTTTACCATGTATCAAGAATCCTGCATCCTAATACTATCCTATCCCGTCGCATTCTGTCCCATTTCATTCTATCTTATCTAGTGTAAAACTAATTAATATGGATAGCTGCACTGTACACCACTGAACCGATAAAAATGAACCACATCCAAGAGCTTTTTGAGATTAAACATATAACAAAATTATTAATTTTAATGCAATTCCTGAATATTATTTCAGATATCACTTATTTCTCTCTTAATAGCAATAAAAGCCCTAATTGTAATATGTATGCCTAAAAAAGCTAAATCTTGCAGGACTTCTCTGATCTAGAAAAAAACAACTTAAAGTGCAGCCAAATGGTGAAATTTTCTCATTCCATTTGCTTTTCACTAAAATCGTACCATATAACCACTACAGTCGGAAGCAAAGTTTGAAAGTCCATTGAAAATCTTATTGCATTTAATTATCAATTGACTTTCAAATGAGAATTTTTATGTCAAGATAACTTTACTTGGACAATTAACATAAATTGTATAAAAAGATTGCCTGTTAAATGACATCGTGTGACCACCTCAATAATCTACTCCAATCAACGTAAATGAGCAAGTTGATTTCAAATCAAATACAAAATGGCATCGTGTGTACGCCTTTAGTATTTAACCTGATCACTACTGGATTTCTCTTGTCCCTTACCTCTCATTCTGATGTCCAGCATATTTAAACTGGCGCCGTTTACAGAAACCAGGATGTCGTCTGGATGGAGCATGCGAGGGACCCTTACGGATTCCGACCACGTCAATTCTTCATTTCCAACATACATGTAGCACCGGTGTAAGAATAATAATGACCCCCGTAGAATAAAGACCAGGGATCATTTTTCGACCTAGAATAATTTTTCCCAAGCTGTAGAACAATTGGATTATTTTGAAGAAAAAAGACCTAGGTCATTTTTTTTCACATTAAACATGAAGAAAACTGACCCCCGTAGAAAAATGACCCCCGCTAAAAACAAGAATAAATTATGGATTACCCCATTTAGCAAAACAAATTGAAGAATAACCAGTATTTTTTGTGGAAAAAAACTAAAGAAGCATCTAGCGTAGAATTATGAATTTTTTTTTAAAATATCTGGGAAATGTTATTTTTACTTCCTTGATGGATTAATTCCTTGATGGAACTCACATAAGACTATCATCAGCCCTCAATGGTGAAAGGGATTTTTATAACAGAAAAGGATTTCCGTCTATTCAAGTACAGGTAAGTAGCAAGTGTAAAAGTATCTTGTTTGTATAAATGTCATAACTTTGTATGTATAAATGTCATAACTTTGTATGTATAAATGTCATAACTTTGCATTAAATTAAACTTGGCAAACTTGGCAAAAAGTAAGTACTTGGGTATTATCATGGTACCATTGTTTTATCACATTACAGCATTTTCATCTTTTGACATCATTTTAATAATCCCCTACACATCATGTATTTATATATGGTTGTACAGTGTATATTATCTAACTTATCATTTAGTGATTCTTCAAACAGATTATCTTAAAACATTAATTTAAGGTGTATGTTAAAATACACTCCATGTTTATTAAAATTAAGAGATTTTTTTTAAAAAGAGCAGTAAAAAAAAACCCATGTTTTCCACACCTCTGCATATATTTTCTTGATAACATGTATATACATGTAATATATTTTGCAGACTGTAGTAGATCACCAGATGAAATTTACAAATATTTATGCTGGGTGGCCAGGGTGTGTCCATGATGCACGTGTTTTGAGAAATTCAACTCTATACACAGAGGCTGAGGCAGGAAACCTTGTACTCGTTGATCACTATATTCTCGCTGACAGTGCATATCCTCTCAGGAACTGGTTAATAACCCCGTTTAAAAACTTGGGAAATCTTACCCCACAGCAAGTCCTTTTCAACAAAAGACTGTCAAGTGCAAGACAAGCTGTCGAACGTGCTTTTGGCCATTCAAAAGGACGTTTTCGTCGGCTGCAGGACATTCCGTTACACAGCTCCACAGAAATTTGCCAAATGATTTTGGCTGCCTGCGTATTACACAACATGTGCATCTTTAATGATGATGAAGTTGAAGATTACATTAAGGAAGAACAATTACAGGATCCAAATGACTGCCAGTGTGATAATATTTACCAAAACGGACACAATGGCA
>WFKH01011925.1:10002955-10016621 GCA_016163765.1 Magallana hongkongensis | reverse complement strand
CCCCCCCCCCCTTTTATGAAATAACCGGGTATGCCGTTTTCAAAGATACATGTACAGGTTCTTAAAAGCAAAATAAATCATAAAAAAGTATGAATCAGTGATAAAGCAATAGGTAGATGAAAATATGTACAGATAAATTTGTTCTTCCTTTTTATCTAGACTAGACGTTAATCTAGATGCTATAGAAACATGCGATATGATTATAATTCAACTGACGGTTTTGAAGAGCCAGAATCAAATTTATTCACGTGGCTCCAAAGAATGATATTTTAAACACGCTGGACAGTAGAAATCAAAATTGATATATGTTAACATCAAAATACAGAACATATGGTCATCTCTCTAACTGTATTTGTGAAAATCAAATGGTAGTTGCCGTGTTCGATAGAAATGCGCGTAAAATGTTTGTGTATTTTGCCTACAAACCCGCTACGTAAATATAACCGTCTACGTAATGTGTCTATATTTAGATATGACTCTTCAAGCATTACGGGTATTTAAAGGTCCTTTCCACGCTAGGGAATAATCTCGCGTTTCTGCAACACCCTCTTTATCACTGTTTATACGTGGTATTTGTCTAACAAGGGAATACATGTACAGTTGTGATTTACTGTTACCATCTGATGCAATTGTATTTATTGCCTGTTTTGAAATTTCAAAGTACTGTGGCAATTTACCTGACTGTGCTCTAAAAACTCGGTGTCTTTTTTATTTTTATTAAGGATTGGAGCGCTCTAAATCAGACGAGTCGATTGTAAATAAATGCGTATAATTTGTACTGTTTGAAAAACAGCAAGTATAACCAACAGGCCTATTCAATATGTGAACTTTATTGAATGTAGAGATCTGATGTGTGGTAAAGTGCTGAAACAAATTATAAACAATTTATAAATACATGGTATAAATATGCAAACTGACATTTTAACAATTCACACAATAATACATATATATCATAGTTGTCATAAGAAATAAATTGACAATAATCAAAATACACAAATTCCAAAAATGTGCACCCATTATTGAAACAGTAGCCCGTGGGAAATTATGGAATGTAGGTAAACAGTAGGAAAATGTATTTGAAAAATATAAACATAGAATTTACACAGCGTACTTAATTAATGACCAGAATAATAACATTATATCATATGATAAAGGTATCCTATGTTCAACTTCAAGATATGTAAACACGAGAAAATATGGCGTCTACAACCTACTGCATCAACAATCATTACGTGGGTGCTTTTAACTGCTTTTATAAACATGCCATGATAAAACCAACATATAAAAAGAACATTTTATATATTTAAATGCATATGATACTTACAATTTGAGGGGACAAGGATGAAACATGGAATATGATAAGAATGGAAATGTGTAGCACTGCGGCGGGACCGCACGTACACAGCGTGAAAAACTAAAACAAAGAAGAGTTCCACATAAAGAGGAATAACTCTCCGCCTATATAGAATAAATATATCAAGAGAGATAACTCTTGGTTCCACTACATTGTCTACCTCTTTAAGAAATATTTAGATTGCATATTAAGCAAATTTGTCAGATATTTACTTAGTCAATCAATAAACTGTAGAGAAATAAATTGATTAGAACAAAAAAGTATTACTAAAATTGAAATTTCTTAGTGTCATTGTATTATTTTAAAAAATTATAGAAAGTCAAAGAAAATTAACATTGTTTATCAAGATACACATGTAACAATACAATTTTCGCCCTCACCATCGATACGATTGATGTATGATCGTTGATTATCACATTTCTAGATTATATGTACATGTATTTGAATAGTAAAAAAAAAAACTTGAAAACAATGATATCGAGGCCAAAGTTTAAACCAAATGAAATATGACTAGTCTTAGAGGGACTTAGACACAATTTGAGCTGAACATTTTAAACTTTAATTTTCCGTTTTTAATGTTTAGATTTGTTAATATAGGTATTTTTAATGACTTCTCAAAATTTGAAAGTCAAATCTTGAGTTCAACGCAAGATACAAAGTTGAAATTCTTTGTTTTGTAAACAAAGCTCGAGTCTGGTTATTGTTCAAATATGTGTTTTATTGGTAAAGTTGGTTTTTCTGTTGATAATATTATTTATGAACAGATTAAATTAGATTATCTTGTTTACCACGAGTGACTGACATTTTGTCAAAGAAATTGCGATTCCTTATTTTACATTATTTGTAAACAAATATAAGACTCGAGCTTTGTTTACATAACAGTGAACCTCTGTATCTCTCTTATTACTTGACTTCTAACATTCAAACTTTGGTCAACTATTCAAAATGCACTTGAAAACCATTTTATCCAAATTAAGAATTTGATCTCAAACCATGTCCAAGTTCCTTTAAGGAGACCTAGACATGATTCGAGTTGAAATTTTATTTTTAATCTTAATGTAAAAAAATGGTTTACCTGTGCATTTGAAAGTTGCACGAACATTTGAATGTTAGAAGTCAATTTACAAGCGGGATTCAGATAACATTTATGTAAACAGAGCTTGAGTGTTCTATTTGTTTACTATTAAATAATGTAGAAAAAAAGTACCATTTCTTTGACAAAATATCGTGGTAAATAAGATAAACTGATTCAATGTGTTAATAAACTATGTTATCAAGATTCCAACTGGTCCCTGCTGCTAAGGAAAGTAACAACATTGTCTTTGTTTGTAAGGCACATTATATTAATTGCATTTTCAAAGAACTAGGTTTCGATTCTACACATGGTAGTCCTACTTACACCCATAGCAGCCTTTCCAACCTGGAAATACTTCAAAATCATAAATCGGTTATGGATACCTTTATTATCCCCAATAAACAAAATGAATATGATTTACCTTATTTGTACTGGATTCCAAAGCTTCACAAAAGTCCTTACAGAGAAATATAGCAGGTTCCAGTAAATGTTCTACCAAACCTCTCACTCTTTACTCCTTACTAAAATTCTTACAGTAGTTAAGGTGAAGCTTCAAGAGTACTGTACAACAATATACTCCAGAAGAGGTGTGAATCAGATGTGGATACGATACTAAAAAACTCTAAAGAATTATTAGAAAATTTGAGGTCACAAAATCTTACCAAAATCAAAAGCATCAAAACGTACGATTTTTCAACGCTTTATACAACCATTTCCCCACGACAAATTAAAATCTAGACTTTTTGATATCATCGACAGTTTCTTCAATAAAAATGGAAGTCGTAAAATAGCTTTCCTTTTCATTTGAAATCTAAAAAACTATTTTGTTAAAAACCATTCTGATTGCACACACAAGTACTCTGAAGTTGACATTAAAAAGATGCTTGAGTTTCTGATAGACAACATCTACAGTACTGTCAACGCGGATCCCGTATTTAACCGCGCTCCCCTCGCGGTTAGTTAATCCTTTACGCGTTACACCATCGCGGTTAATTCATCGCTGTCCTCGCTGCAGCCATTTTTAAACCGCGGCGATGTGACCTACCGTTAAGATGATCGGAGATTTTTACCTGTACGCTATTAGACAATAAGACGGCCACCAAACATTGAGAGTCATTTTATACAGCCCATGTCTGATGTATTGTGTTCATTTCACATAAAATGATTACGTATTTAATGCACGTTTTTAAAACTCTATATCATTATCAATTATTTTAGAGAAATTTTAATTGAAGAATCGCCTGCACCCGTGATAATTTTCACGTTACTGTGGATATAGCAAAATAGCTATTATTTCAAAAATATTTAATCATTTTTATAATATAATCTACATGAAGGAAAGGGTAAGAACTATTACATTTTATTTCGTCGATTTTTTAATGATTTTAAATTTAAACTTTTTCGACTGCAAAAATGTTTTAAATCCATATCAATTGTACATGTAGCTCGTTTTACGGTACAGTCTATCGATGCTTATGATGATTAACCTAGACCGTGACAGGCACATGCTACACGGAGAACGTCTACCTACGGTCAACGGCATGATATGAAAATTTTACTGTACCTTTAAAATAATAATTTATATTGATTTTGATTTTTTTATGTGTTCAATGTATATATAATGCTACAATACAAATGCAGAATTAGCTGCGAATAACGTTTTTCGTACCCTCCCCCCTTCTACGTCCCAGTCGAGGTAAGGAGGTCCGGAGAATGAAAATTCCCTCAAAATTATTGGATGGAACATTAATGGTGGTTTTGAGAATAAGTGGGAACAATTAAAGTGCTACCTGTGTACATATGCCTATCAGAATGTTGGATTCGTAAAGACTACTCCATGGATGTGGAAGGCTATAAAACATACATATTCCACAGAGATTCTAGATCCGTCCAAGGAGGAGGAACAATTATTTTGATAAAAGATATATATGATAAATACGTGTCTGTTATTGATTTTCTATATGATATGATTATCTGGTTCAAAATTGACAAATCTCTTTGTGTTGATAAATGCGATATTTAGTGTGCATTTACATATTTACCCCCTGCAAATTCCATATTTTTAAAAAGCTTCAATTGTGATATCTTTGGTGAGTTAAAATTTTTTTTTTGTAATTATCTCTCTTAAGCCTCTTCTGTACGATAGAAAATGCGCGATGTTGTACAGTTAGACGAAGCCGTACGCAATATAGAGTGTTTCTTTTGTCTTGAATAGGTGTGAAAACCCCTAGGGCATGTCGTTTTCTACCCTGGGTTTGTTAATAACTATACACAGGAAATGATCGCCACTTATAATTAATATACACAAGAAGGAAATGTTTACATTGATAGTTTGCATTTGATTTTATCAAAGTAATTCAAGATATATGCATTTAATAAAATGTACTATTTCCCATGTTGTGTTGGGATGCAAATTAATTACCTCCTTCCATTTCTTGTATCGAGTTAAAAACAGCAGAAATAAAACAAGCATATAAGGTTAATCAACACTAATTATTTTAAGATATTATCAATCTAACTTTGATGTCAACCTGAAAAATATCCTCGCGACCTTAAATTGCCATAAACTGCTTTGCTAATATCTTGATATGAAAAGTGTTTAGCGCGCTGTTTTTTAAACGTGTGTTATATTACTTGTACAGAAAACCTTGCCCATGAACAAGTTGATTTAGAACTTAATATACATATACATAAAAAAAAAAAAAATAAAACCAATACATGTAAATGAATATTTTCTCATTTTAATAATACGATTACAAACTGGTTGAAAGTTTGTTGAAACTCGATCGCGCGGATATATCGATCAGCAATAGCATTTCACTAATTTAATTACCCGGTATGTAGTTTACGTAGATTAAACAGAAAAGTTTCAATACCTTTTCACAATTTATTAAGACTCAATAAAAAAAGAAACTATAATCCCACTGCTAAGCATACTTATCAAATTTTGAATAGGCCACGTCAATTTGAATGGATTGTAAAATACATCGTCAAGTAACTAATAAATGAAATAGAATTGAATAATGATTTTTTATCAAACACATGCTAAAAATTCAACATTTTAAAAATATATCGTATGTTATTTAGATAGTTCCATTAAATAAAATGATATATCCATGTAGTTACGAGTAGCTGCCAATTGTTTTTTTAGTCGAGGGAGATAACTCGCGTTTAAGTCCGATACTTTTGTTCACCTGTAATTTATAGTCAAGACCACGGCGGCGTTGACTTGCTGGACGACCCAACCGCGGGGGTACGCGGTTTTACCTGAGAAACCTGTCTTAAACCGCGTTGCAATTTGGACCGCGTGGGTGCGCGGAAAATACGGGATCCGCGTTGACGGTGCTGTATGTAGTTTTTGGAAAACAAGTCTTCCAACAATCTGTTGGAATTCCCATGGGTACCAATTGTGCCCCATTGTTAGCAGACCTATTTTTGTATTCTTTTGAAGCAGAATTTATTCAAAAACTTGTACGTGAAAAAGATAAATTCCTCGTTGTGGCCTTCAACTCAACATTTAGGTATATCGACGACGTATTATCAATTAACAATTGTTATTTCTACTTACGTCGACTCAATATATCCCAGTGAACTTGAAATGAAAGATACCACAGAATCTGCGTCATCTTTTTCATGTTTGGATATTTTACTGGAAATGGACATTGATGGTAAACTAACAACAAAACTCAATGATAAACGCGATGACTTCAATTTTTATATTGTCAACTTTCCTTACTTATGTAGCAAAATACCTTCATCACCTGTATATGGTGTTTTTGTCTCTCAGTTAATTTGATACGCAAGGGCATGCTCTTCGTATGAACAGTTTCTAAGACGATGCAAGCTACTGACAAACAAGTTGATAAAACAGGACTGTAAACAGTCTCATTTAAAGTCATCTTTTCGTAAGTTCTATGGTCAATACAACGACCTTGTCAGCAAATACAATCTTCCACTGAGTCGCATGCTGACTGACGTTTTTCATACTAATTGTTAGACCATAATTAATTACCTAATTGTCTACGGACTTTTGCGGTTGTATTATCCCGATAACGACAAAGAGCACACGGCGGGTATGACCGGTCAGCAGAGGATGCTCACTCCTTCATGGCACCTGATCCTACCTCTATCTTGGAGGTCCGTGTTGCTCTGCTTTGAATTTTTAATTTCGTTTTATGTATTTTTGAGATGGTTGACGGTTTGTTATTGTCATTTTTTCACAAATTAAAAATGGAGAAATAAATTTTGAAAAATGAGCCCAAATTGTGTCCAAGTCCCTTAAACACTCTGTATTTATTGCAATGTAAAGATAAAGAGCTATAGGTACATTTTCAGTCATATTTTGTCATGTTTTAAAGTGATTTTTTTAATATATCACAAACATTACCTGACTAGACTTTCGCAATTGTAATTGTGACATCATTAAAAGAGCATTTTACCAATTTTTTCTTAGCAGCGAGCCGTTGATCATAATTACTGAAATTCTCATTAAAACTTAATCATGTGTAAAATATATTAATTCTGTTGTGTGCCTGGATTGTAGACACAATTTTCATTTTTTTAAAAACTATGAAAAATATGCCATTTTTCATCGTTTTTGACTACATGTATTTATTGATCTAATATGACATATCATCGAACTATAAATATTCCCTTAAGTTTTGTAAACAAACATTTTTTATTTACTTTGATCTCCTATTTTTCTAGAATGTCTCATCCTTCCTAACATATGGCCGGTGAGCCTGAAGCAAACTTTCTGAAGATTATTATACTGTTGATGAAGTATGGATCAAAGGTTTTGCAACACAGAATTGAGTTTGAACTAAGAGTTCGGGAGTGGCAGCTAGTGACTCAATTTCTAGATAAACGAAAACATGATATACTTCATCTTACTTTTGATAAACAGAAAAAAATGTTGCATCAAAGACTGCAAAATTCCAAATTTAAGGAAGTGTTTGATACATTACAATTTGTTAGAGGTTAGGTACAAAGATGTGAAAAATAGTTGTTCCACAAAGTTGATTGGCTGCCGTTCTTGTAACTTAGTCCCCATAACTGATTTGGACATCAATAATTGGGATATAACTTTGACAAGCTGCCTGCTATTAGAGGTAATATGTTTTAGAGATGCTGGACAAAAACAAGCAATTCAGAACTTACGAAATCTACGGAATAGCAAGGAACTACTACACAAAGGTAATGCTGAAATGCAGGATGACGAATTTGAAAAAAATATGGATAAGGTTGTCAAATGATATTAGAGAAGTTGCTAAGAAATGTGAACCATATTTCTATTCATCAATTGTGAGGAAGTAGAAAAATTAAATGATAATCCCCTTAAACGGGGAGAAAATTACAAAGCACAAGAGTGCTGGAGAGAATTTAAGGTAAAAAAGAAACAATAACATCCTTATTTCAGTTTAACACTTTCTCCTTAAGCTTTGTATTCAATAAACACACAGATAATTAATATCATTTTGAAAACTTAAATATAATCACTGTTCTACTCTCAAGCTCATATGATTGCATGAAGTATTTTAATACTGAAATTATTATTGAGAATTTAATTACTGCAAAAATCGAGCTTTAACAGCTTAATTTGAATGAAAAGCTGGTTCTTGTATTATTGTTGACTGAATGAAAATTCATATGTAGCAATCATTTTTATTTTGAAGAATGAGAAAGATTCTATACAGAGTGTGGTAAAATTATTTACTTCATCTAAATCAGAAATAAAACGGGACATTGAAGTGGACAACATTTATGGTATGTAAAAAGACTTACAGAATCCAAAGAACATATTTTTCTTTTGTTTAAATCTTGCACTGTGTTATAAATATGTGAAAACACATATAGTTATGTAGCTTGAAATGTATCAGAAGTTTGGGTTTTTTTCTTTTTTAGAAAATGAACCCAGAAAATAACTAAATGAGCAAAATCCAGAAGAATATGAATTTAAAACTAACACACAGCTGGGGCATTGTCCTTTTGTAGTAAAAAAGCACCGTTTAAAAGGTACACGTACCTCTGATAAAAACAAAACCAACGGAAGACGCCAATTTGGATAGCTCCTTGCTTCATCAGCTTTGATTTTTCAATGGCATTAGATTTGTTAAACTAGACACAAACGCTTATCATACCTCCAAATTTATCCTTGCTAACATCTCCAATAACATTAAAAAGTGGTCTAATTCTCGTGTAAATGCCCAAATAGACAACTCCTTGGCTTCTGTAGAAGTACAGAATGAACAAGTGAATTTCTGTTGCTCACTTGGTCTCGGGGAGACCAATATTTGTTTATTTGGGATATGTTCGAGAGAAAGAGACCAAGCTTGTTAATGTATATGTGAAAAAAAAATTAAACAAAGGGTGAGATCTTGGCAATGAAGAATCATTATAAAGGTATATGAATTGGTGCCACATATGTCTTGTTTAACAATTCAAATGAAAGATAGGCTGATGAAGCGATGTATGTGGTATTCAAAATTGCGACATAAATTGTTATTTGTCCGTACCTCTTAGTACTTTTTAGCGTTTCTTTATTTTGTGCACTCAAGCCTCTGTGGCTAACAGTGGTGGATATAAACGAACATATCACCTAATGCAAATATTTTTTATGTGAGATTTAAACATTTGATTTGCCTGTTCACTGGTTAATCATCATTTATACATTACTCATTATTTTGCAATCCATTTCATAATTAATCAACATCAAAGATTTCTACCAGAAAGGGACACCAATCTACCTTTATATAATCAATAATGCATTACTTTTTTAAAAACTGATCAAATGACGGTTTAACTTTATTTAGATTATTCAAAGTGTTGCCTTAAAGAACACAAAGAAAATAGTGATATGTATATAGAATCAATGAAAGCAATTAACCACAGTTTGAAGGCTCTAGAACATTACAGACTGATCGTCATAACTGGAGAGGCGGGAAGTGGTAAAACTCGCTTGGACTAGAGTTGATATCCCGGATGCATAATTGACACCAGAGCTGTACAGCTTTGATCCTTACTAAAGGCAGTCAGTGGGATATTTTAGATTTAACAAAAAAAAAATACATTTTATTTATTGATGATATGTTAGGAAAATCTAGTGCTGATGATGGAGCTTATCAAAGCTAATTCAAATTTGTAAAGACCCCTCTTATCTCGTGGATACATTGTTTCATCATGACCCTTCGTGTGGTAATGATTGGACTAATGTACTGACAAAATTAGCAAAGTTTTGTCCTATCCAAGAAGTCAGGAATGAGTTTTATGGATACCGGTATTGCATTGAAATGTCTGTGTTTTGTGATAAAATAGATACTGCTTTTGTATTTCTTAAAGGTGACCTTCGCTTAATATTTTACGTATTTATTAATTCATTCTATAGATTTCATCAAAGCAGCAGCACTTTTTAATAAATTAAACAATCCCTTAATTTATATCCAAAAGATCGTAATAATCTGTTAAGTGTATGCCCTTGTAAAAAGCGGATTTATATAGGCTTCCCGATGCCAAACACATTGATTTTGTACATTAAACACTCTAAAAAGGAATAATACACGCTCTAAAAAATAAATACATGCTGGATTAAAACAAGCATAATTAATAGGATTTAATGGTATAACAATTGTTTTAAGATTATGCTCCGTTCATTTAT
Source organism: Magallana hongkongensis (assembly GCA_016163765.1). Lineage (NCBI taxonomy): Eukaryota > Metazoa > Mollusca > Bivalvia > Ostreida > Ostreidae > Magallana > Magallana hongkongensis. The sequence continues at coordinate 10,006,538 of WFKH01011925.1, read as the reverse complement.
GAAATGCTTTTTCCCTGTTAAAAAATTGATTGATCCGCCTCTCTCTACACAAAATATGCGTAAAAATTTACAGTATGACGTCACATCGACAAGTGCATCGCGATCGGTCAGTTGTTTATATTTAACGTTGTTGAACTTATTTGACTACAAAGTTGCACGCAGAGGTAGTTTTTAATGTAGTTTAATGTATTCGTACCCATAACAATCGGGAATTACTTTATTTTTGAGCATTTTTGGTGACTTGTTGTTTTGTCTGATGTCATAGTTAACATTTCCAGTACTTTCTGGTCGGCGCGACCACAAAGTAGACCTTAACAGTGCTGCGATGTCGTCATTTGCAAGCTGATGTTCAGAGGCCTAAGCCTCTATTAAGAGTTTATGGTTTTAGATACTTTGACCATGACATTTTGTTCAACGATTTAACAGTTGATATGTAGACTGCAGTATAATGCACGACATGTGGTGATAACGAGCAGTGCTCAACGGAAAATTACAAACTAGGAGCAGAGCGAACACGGACCTCAGAAAATAGAGGTAGGATCAGGTGCCATTGAGGAGTAAGCATCCTCTGCTGACTGGTCACACCCGCCGTGTGCTCTTTGTCGTAATCAGGAAAAACGGAAAAGTCCGTACACAATTAGGGAATTCATTATGGTCTAACAATTAGTATGAAAAAAGCCAGCCAGCCTGCGACCCAGTAGAGGATTGTATTTGCTGACATGGTCGTTGTATCGACCATAGAACTTACGAAAAGAACTCTAATTGAGACTGTTGATAGTCCTATAAGAATTTGAATGTAATTTAGCTGCCGTTTAATATCTGTATTGAACATGATTATTAATGATTTCTGTAATATTCTTTCACTTTATACTCAGGCATATTATGTATTATATGAAAGGTCTATTCATTAATTTATGTACCTGTGTAGTATTATTAATTAAATAATTCTAATTTATTTTTCATTTTATATTGTTCTCTATTCATATAGACTTAAGGAATGCATATCAACATGAATTTATCATATCATATTTTATAAATATATTATTTAATATTATATCATGCAAAACAATGTCATATACATATATGATAGCGTATTCAGTAATACAATAGTATCATAAACAATAATTATATAATTCAATATCATAGAAATAGGAATCATGATACATTATTTATAAACATTCTCAACCATCAAGCAAGTTTGAGTGAGAAAGGACACGGTTTCTTAGCATCCTTGATAATGTAGATCAGGCTCTGTATCTAAAGCTGGCATATGTTTCAAATCCTAAGATAAATGAACTATGAAGTTAGTCAGGAAATCATTTTTTCCAACATTCCAACCTGCATTTAACTACTCAAAAAACTTGCACCTCCTCCAGCATCAAGATAATCGAGATCAAACTCTGTATCTGATATTGCCTGACGCCATGACGTTAGGCATATCTAAGGTTTGAAAGTTGCTTTCTCTGAAACAGTGCAGAAAATGGGAGCAAAAATATCAAGATTTTTCAGTAAAAAGATTAACCGATGTATGTTTAATGTGTCAGCAGTTACATTCAGAATTCATGAAAATGTTATATTAGATGTAATACAGCGAACTACGTAGAAGCGTTTAATAGGCGTTAACTCCAGAAAAATTTTAACGTAATGTTTTGACTGACCTTTGTCCAATCAGATCGTAGAAGGCGGACTTGAGACATTACCGCTCGTGACTTAATATGAAAGAGAGAGAGAGAGAGAGAGAGAGAGAGAGAGAGAGAGAGAGAGAGTTAATTGAGTAAATAATAGATGACGCAGATGAGCAAACTATCTATCAATAGTTTTAAAGTGAGAAATCAAGGTCTGGTATATCTTATAAATTTATCTAACTTTGAAGTGTTTTGAAATTCTTTGATTTGGGGTGAAGTAATGTCAAACATCAAAGACTGTACGAATATTTATAAAACTGTTTTCATTGCAAGTATTACCGGTTAGTATTCTATTCAAAGTATGCCGAATCTTCCGGAATTAAACATAGGTTGTAATATTACTTTATATAAAAACCTTCTTCATGGTTACTCAGTGTGAAACATTCTTTGCATAAGGACAAATTTTTCCGCCATTGTTTTATTTTTCCACAACACTAAGCTTCCTCCTGCAGAACTATATATAATATTAGTCAAATCTGGCCCCAATAATTCGTCATTTTTTATAGTGTTTCAGGTACATTAAATTGTGTTATTTTTTAGAAGAGTTGATATAAAATATATTTTTCACCTATTTATTTGATTTATTTGCAGTCACTGGCAGTATATGACGACAGAAGTGACGCTATTTTTATGAATCAATCATAATCAGTCATTGTTTGACATTTTTCTTATCTTTTTTTGAATGGGGAATACAGAGCGATGCTTTGAACAAGATCAATTTTTTTGTCACTTTTATGTACTGAATAGATACATGTTTAGTGAAAATATTTTGTTTGCTCAAGCAATCGCTCAATGTTTTCTTAAAGAAAAACTGCTTGAAAATAATCCGTTTTATGTTAAAATAAATCCGAAAATCGCGGGAAAAGGTAAGCTTTATGATGTCATATTTTTAAATTGTGGGCACTTCATTCAAAATAAAAATTAAGAAAACACTTCAAATGTACTAGTATATCTGTACAAATATATATATATATATATATATATATATATATATATATATATATATACAGGTAACTCTCGATGGCTCGAACTTCGATCGTTCGAAGTTCTTGATAGCTCGAAGTGAGTCTAGGGTCCCGATTTTTTTCCCTATATAACTAAGCAAATTTACTCTTGATTTCTCGAACTCTTGATCTCTCGAAACCCTTGATCCCTCGAAGTCAAACTGCAGTCCCGTTATTCATAATCTATATTTTTTCACTCTCGATACCTCGAAGTCGCTGTGTATCTCCAAGCGTTATACCTAATTTACACCTACTTGGTCATTTAAATGGCTCCAGGCGTTAGACGCGGGACCAGTGTCGCGGGTTGTTTATTCAGGCGACACTTGTCCTGCAAGGTGATAATTGTTTGATGATTGACCATACCGATACCTAATCTATAATTAACACCAACCGTTTTACGATAATTTGGAGACGCAATGAAAATGAGAAATCATTTGAGACGAAACGATAATATTGAGCCATGGTCAACATTTTATAATTATAAAACTGTAAAAATTATGCTTATCAGCATCATTGTCATTATAATGATTATTGCTGAACAAATTCTTACAGCTGGTGAGGACCCGTACAGTGGGAACAATGGGTGATACTCAGTTATCTCATTTATGACATGTCGTCAGGCAGTCCAGTAGTACTGAGCAATCTAGTCTTAATATGATGCATAAAATAAATAATTATTATGAATTTATTCAATATTTGTTTGCATTTTGTTTTTAAAACATCCAGTTCTTCAAATTTAACTGAAAAGAAAATGTTGTTTAAGCACGTGCGTAAGGTTAGCACTAAATAAATGGCTTAATCAGAACATCCGGTAAGTCTAATTTTAAAACCCGTCGGTCAACCCGGTAAATTCCGAACTCTTGAAAACTCGAACTCTTGATACCTCGAAGTTTT
>WFKH01011925.1:9982635-9992989 GCA_016163765.1 Magallana hongkongensis | reverse complement strand
AGAGGAAACGCTGAAATGAATGATGACGAATACGAAGGACTGTGAATGAACTTGTCAAATAATATAAAGGAGGTTGCTGAGATATGCGAGCCATATTTTTATTCATCAATTTGTGAGGATGTAGACAGATTAAATAATAAATCCCTTGAACAGTGGGAATGTAACAGAGCACAAGAGTGTTGGAGAGAAAGAAAAGTAAAAAAAATAATGAACACAGTTTCTCCATAAGCTTGCATCTTGTAATAAACAGATAAATTGTTAATTTGTTTTTTTAAAGATAGATGCTATTTACTTCATATCTCAATATAGCTATGTGAGTAAACTGAAGAATTGCTTTATTTAAGTTATTATTATTGATAAAATCACTGAAAAATGTGTGTTTTCAAAGATTTATGTTAAAGAAGCTCGTGTGTTATTACTTGCATGTATAGACGTCACTTTTATTTTGAAGAAAGCAGATGATTCTATTCATAGTGTGGTTAAAAATGGACTACAACAAATGTATCGGAGATAAAACGTGGCATTTAATGAAAGACAGATAAACTGACTACACATTGTTCAGATTGGTAATTTCATCCAATTCCCCAGTAGATCTCTGATGGCAACATTGTAGAAAAAATACATAATCTGCATTAGCGGGCTATGTAACATTTTTATCTGCAATGATCGCTACGTTCATAACCCGCATGAATCATCAAAGAAAACATTGTACTGCGTATATTTACACCTCTCTTTTAACAAATTGATAAATTGATTGTAAATATTAAATTAAATTAACTAAAGTACTGTTAATGCACATCTGTAAGTTTGCAAAAAGAAACAGCCAAATCGTCTCCTATGGAAATTTAGTATATCATTATGTTTACTTTTTTTATTTTTCTTAGGTCGCTGTAGGTTTCGACCAATCGATAAACGGGGCGTGTAGTTGTTTCTATAGAGCTATGAATTGACTATAATTTCCCGTAAGAAATAGAGGGAATCATACTCGGAAGATGTTAATTTATTTAATTAAAAGCAAACATAGAAAGATGAATAATGAGATAAATTTTGTGACCAAAAAGTATATTTACGTCTCTAAACATTTCTGTGTAAAGTATTGCTACTTTCAATAAAAACCATCTAAGATCGCGAGTGTCTTACAATTTAAATTTATTTATGGAGATGTTTAGTAAAGAAAAAAAATTACGTAATGTAAACATCCACCATATTTGCAAAAAGGAAGTAAAGAAAGCGACCCAGTGCAAAGGAATGCGTTTATTTGAGCGCTAACATCAATATTCAACTACGTAAGTGAAATTAATTTTAATTATTATTAAAAGGTCGTTGCTAATTGTCTAATTTTGTTACAAATAATTAACTTTGATTAATAATAAGCAGATTGCTTGAAAATGAAAATCAGTACACGAGAATCTCTGAACGAGTTTAAATGAATACAACCTCCCTAATGTTTTCAATATTAGGCTTTTAATCTTAAACAATTAGGAAAAAATTAAAAGATTTTGCCGCAATATAGATCATGGCATTGGATAATATACATCTTAAATGAGATAATTTTTCTCCTGCGCCTTCTGTAGAGTTAACCAATGAAAAATCGTCTTTCTTTTTACATAGAATATAACAGAAGCATGCATGTTGAATAAAAAAACATAAGGTATAAGGTTTAGCATTTAAGGTTAAGCATTTAGTGAAATAGGTAAAGCATTTTCAACATACTAAAATATATCTAATATATTGTCCTTAAAAAAAATGCTATATCGGGTTGGGTATGAGTCAAATATCATTATCTTGTTCATGTCGCATGTATACAAATCTGTAATACTTATCAACTTAAGGAAATAAGCTTTATATGAAGTATCATTCTTATAGACTCCACCTGTGTATAATTCCTTCTTAATATTTCCTTTTAAATATTTTTGTTGTGGTATTTAAGCTTCCGTGTACTCGACTACTCTCTCATCGAGTAATTTATTGTACAGTGATTAGTTGTGAATGTATACGATGAGGCTTCCGAAGTAATTCGGATTTTTTTATATTATCATAAGTTAAGACAGCTAATTTTATATTTAAAAAAATTTAATAAGTTGCAATGCCAGGAAGATTATGAAATTTTGCCCTTAGGCATATTGTACATGTACATGTAGTTTACTTATATACACTTATAAATATGCTTTTTCTGCATATCTGTGCAGGGTTTCTTATTAGTTACTCTATAAAATGATCACTGGACCATCACTTGGCCTAGTTTAAATCTGATATGAAATCTTAAATACGCATTTCCCCCTTTTATTTCCGACTACCGCCATATTAGTTTTGGATTTCTATTGATACGCTCATCGTTACACACCCAAGGCCGAAAATATCTTCTATGCTTTACCGCATTCAGGTATTTCATTCCCTATAAAACATTTTTGTTATGTTTTATGCATTTTATAGCGTAATAGATTTTAATATTTAAACCTGTACATTTAATCACCTGCAATCTTTCATAACGTTGACAAAACTGTCAATTTTTAACCACCATTAAGCATAAATATCAACCATTTGTATATTTGTATATGGAGAGGAGTCAAATGCCAAAAGACACAATATATCCCGATGTTTGATAATTTCACATCAAGATATTTATTTATGAGTAAATGTCTCATCCGGGGCCTTTTTACACAATGTATGCACAGATGTTGGTCAATGTACATATATTCCATGAATGTTTAAAAATAGCAAACCAGAATTGAAAAAAAGGAAAACTTATTTTCTGATGAAATGATAACCTCAATGGATGTACTGCAAGCGGCAATGAAATTATGTTTTAAAGGAAAGGGATGATAAATTTTCATCTTTTTCATACACTCGACATATGCATCGTCTGAATCCCCCGCATTTTCTTGATTTATGTCACTAACTCACTACTCCTGTTCTTTGTTGGTTCGATTGTATCTAGTATGTAAATCACTCACAATGCCACCTGTATTGGCACTATCAGCGGGATTTCTGCATTTTTATTGAGTTAGAAATATATTTTCTCTATCCTATGGGGATATCTTCACATAGAATGTAGACAAAAATCAAGTGAAGCTATCCTTTATATCAAAAACGACTTGGCATTGTCTTTTAAAATCAGCAATACAACTCTCTTTTCAACTCTTTTGTTGTTGTCTTTTAAATGCCATTCACTATCCGGTCAATCAATTTTGTTGATTAATTAAATAATTCAAGCAATCATGTAACCATCATCTGGGTCAGTCCATTAGTTAACAATATAGAAAATGTTTTAAGAAGGATAAAGTCCAAAAAATTTCCATTTTCTGTGAAAGAACTATTTTCGGCCCTTTGGGCCTAGAACAGTCCTTTCTTTAACAGAAAGAAAAGTTTTCGGACTTTATCCCTCACTTAACGCATATCTTTTAACGGAAAATTTTGTACAAACGCAAAACATAAAACAGTTACTGAACTGAGAAGAAATATTAAATGAAAGATGAAGCAAGACAAACTGAAATCCATGCAATTATATTAAAAAAAATTATCGGTAATTTGTAAGAAAAAACAACATTGCAAATATGAATTTGCATCCTAAAGGAAAAATCAGACTTAAGTGATATATATATTTTACTGTTTAAAACAAAGTATAGAAATGGGTTTAGGAACAAGGATTCCTTGCCCGTTTGAAATATATCAGAGCGCCTCTATTACTTTCTTGAGTTGATCATACTTTTTCGGTAAAAACAAAAACGCTACCTTTTCACAAAGGAGTAAAACTACTTAGCACAAAAAATTTCCTTCATGTTGTATGACTAAATTTTCAGAGTATCTACCTACTTGTTGAAAAAGCCATTCCAATTAAAACCATGTTACTTTAGCCTATAATTAACCTAATGTAAGAAAAGAATTTAGGGTTGCAGTCTATTGCATAATTGCCAATAAGTTAATTGCGACTCGTCCGACCGATTAGCCGGTTATTTGTATCAAAATTTGTCATGTATCATTTAAATTTATTAGGAAAGATATGTAGAAAATCGATTCATAACGATAATTATTGCAAAAAAATCTAACACACTTGGTAAATAGGCGTTAGAATTTCTGACTTTATGTTGATAGCATTTAGACCATTCTCGTTCTACCAGCTGACTACTTTAAAATCGAGACTAACAAAGGCAGAAAAAAGTTTGATAAGATCGATTACATCCGTTTATAATAATCTTGGGGTCAATATTTTTGTTATACCAAACATTGAAGAAATGCAAACGCATCTTTTATATAATCATTGCATGTGTCTTATAATTTAAAATGAAAAAGGTGTAAAACATACTCATTAAAAGCACTACTCAAACGATGAAAGTGTCACTGCAAACTCAAGACTACTAGTTCACCAAGCATTTAAATGCCAAATTCCTTAAAAAGTATGATAAATGTTTTAAGATTTGTTCTCTTTTCGATCTAGAAGAAACAGTTCTGAGACAAAGTGAAGGATGGCAAATAAAAATGAAACAAATTTTCTGAAAATAATTTTGTTGTTGATGAACTATGGATCAAAGGTTTTACAGCACAGAATTGAGTTTGAACTTTGGATTCGGAAATGGCAGCGAGTTCCCGATTTCTTAGTAGAAAGAAAACATGACATTCTTCATTTGACACTTGATAAGCACAAAAGATGCTGTATCAACAATTGTTCAGTACAGATTTTAACAAAGAGTCTGTTACATAAAGGTTTATTGGAGCTTATGTTTGAAGATGTGAAAGGAAATTGCTCTAAGAGGTTCATTTATTGCTGTTCCTGCAAATTTGTACCGAAATCTGATTTGGATATCAGTACATGGGATATAACAATGACAAGCTGCCTACTTTTGGGAGTTATTGGTTTTGATGATCCTGGACAGAAGCAAGCAATTCAGAACTTACGAGACCTAAGAAACAGCAAGGAACTCTTGCACAGAGGAAACGCCGAAATGAAGGATGAAGAATATGGAAAAATGTGGATAAACTTGTCAAACAATATCAAAGAAGTAGCTGAGAAATGTGAACCATATTTCTATTCATCCATTTGTGAAGAATTAGAAGAAAAAAGAACAAAACCACTTACTCAGAGTGAAGTTTTTCAACTACAAGAAGATTGGAAAAAAATGAAGGTAAACGTCTTTGTCTTTCATGATATCAGAATCCATCGATGTTACGTGTATAAGTATAGGGAAAATTTATCCAATAAGTTGCATTTAATATTTGTTCCACTTAAACTGACACACATTTTAGTGTTCGTTTTGATTTTTTTAGAGTAATGGTCAGAATATGTCCATGCCAAGTATGTGGAAAACCTCAACATTACAACAAGACATCGAAATGGAAGATCTAACATGTAAGCAAAATGGATTTACATTTTATAAAGAAAATGCACAAACGTCTATATTCAGAATACTTACAATTCTAAACGGTATATTTTTGCTGAAACATGTGATAAAGAATAATAAAACTTCTTCGAGATTCTCGGTATCGTGATTTAACCCATTAGCAACCAATCTGCCATGCCTGTTTATCTGCTATTTGAAATAAGACTAGTTTGAAATATGTGAGTTAAATATATTAGGGTAAAGTAAAAGTAAAGTTACATTTTATACCTTTTACAAATGGCAAGAACTAATACAGGTCACTGTAAAAATGCGTAAAGTATTCGTTTAACACTTGCAATTACCAGTCGTGAGGCACTGCAGTTGCATTACTGTCATCCAACATGGCGATGACCGAAAAAGGCAAGGTCAAAAATCGCTGTGATGGCTTTAATGGTCAACAACTTACCTCTTTTTCTATTTTAGGTATCTTAACCGTTTTAAATAATACCTTTCATAATGAAAAAAATCCAAACCGTATATATTATAATAATGAATGGGTTACAAATAAATATGTTGCTTAAATATGTTACATGTTACATCAACTCAAGCAATTTGGGTAAACTATACAATCATTTACAATGTGTTTAATTATACAAGAATCGAAATAAAACATTCTTGATTCTTTTACAATTAAATGCCATGGCAGGCATATCTAATGTAACATAATATTTCAATTTCTGATCTAATGAAAAGTAGGAAAGTACATCAAAGCTCGACATCAGTACATACACTACATATCAAGATATTATGTGCAATATCCTGATTTCTTTTGAAATCAAAGTGATATGATATACATGTACTCAGTTGATTGTTAAGACTCATGGATCTCTATAAAATGATGACAAAATATTAAAAAAAAATGTCTTTGGCTTCTTTAAAATTATGCTAATTCCTTTACTGTTTAATTGGATGTAATATTTTTTTTATGTTTTCATAATTTTAGATTATTCAAAGACTGCTCTTGAAGAACACAAAGAAAAGATTGATATGTATGTAGAACCAAATAGTGCAATGAAACATGGAATAAATGAGCTTGAAGAAAAAAATATTATTATAATAACTGGAGATGCTGGAATTGGAAAAACTAGTTTTGCTTTTGAGCTGATGTCCCGGATGCAAAAGAAACACCAGAACTTCACAGCGTTAGTCCTCACAGACAGCAGCCAGTGGGACAAATTAGATTTTAAGAAAGAATATATTCTCCTTATTGATGATACCTTTGGAAAATCTAAATTACACGAGTGTGCTTTTCAAAGTTGGTGCACCGTTTTTGATCGCATGGATAAACGATTGCAAACTGGCCAAGTGATGGTCATTTTTGCCCTAAGAAATTGTATTTGGCACTTGATCAAAGACAGGCTTTCTGACTATCCTTTGTTTAGAGCAATAGTCTTGCAAACTGCACAAATAGATCTCTCGGGGGTGGAATTTGGATTAACAGATGACGAAAAAGCCAGGATATTAGCGAATTTTTGTAAACGCCTTAATGTTAAATATTGCCATACCTTGTATGAAGAAGAAACTTTATCTATATTTTCAACCGATGGTCTGGTGCGACTCAGCCATGAAACTATCACGACCCTTTTAGACATGGATACTTCTTGTGGCTTCCCATTTCTTTGTGAACAGTCTTTCTCTGACAGTAAATTGTCAAACAAATCCATTTTAAATAATTTTCAGATACATTCTAATCTCACTTACATGAAAGAATCAGTAGATGATTTATTGTGTCAGCAGAAAAATATCCATTATGCTGTGTTAGTTTTTCTTTTCCTGGAAATAAGTCTTGTAATGTTGATGCCATTCTAAAAGCGAAGAAAAAAATTGCAGACCTCGGCATGGTAAACTCTTCAGAAATAATTCGTGCAAAAATTAAAGGATCTCTGAAAGACATGATGAATGTTTATATCGATACTTCTGATGATGGTGGTTTCAAATTGAGACACAAGAGGATATATAGTGCTGTGCTGTTATCATTTGGTGAAAATTTTCCTTGGAAGTTTTTAGAGTTTATCTCCAAGACAGTATTGTTTTATAACGCAAGATCTGAAGGTTATGTAGCTAGAAAACAGGAAACCTTTGTTCGATTAGATGATGATATGACAGGGTCATTAGCTAAGAAACTCGTTGATGTATATGGATCAAATAAAGAGGAAGCATTCTCTGAAGTGTATAAACATCCATCATTTCAAGACAAAAAGTTGGTTGATTGTTTTCTGGACATTACAGCGAATGATGAAACCTTTACTGCCCAGCTACACGCTTTTATAGCTGGTGCTTGCGAGTACGGGAATGATATTCTTGCAAGTGAAGTAATTAGAAGATGTTTAAACTCTGATAGTGTTGATACAAATATTTTTAAAATGGTTTGTCAGTTTGACCTTATTTATACTTTTCGACAATATCTAAAGGAGTTGGGTTTCGAAAAATTATTTGTAGAAAGTTTGCATCAAAAATGCTTCGGCATTGAGTTATTTCAGTTTGTTATCAATCGAGGAGCCAGGCAATGCATAATGGAAATGCTGAATTTTTTCGATACAGAAGAAAAAGAACTAATGGCTGAAGGAGAAAAGCAAAGTCTGATTTGTGAGTTGACGAACATAATGCAAGTTTCTCTCGATAAAATTTTGCCTCTTCATAATCCATATTGTGGGGAGGATTGGAGCGATGTTCTCATAAAGTTATCAAAGATGTGCCAAGATCCAAAAGCAAGACGCGTGTTTTTAATGAACATCATCCTCATGAGTTCTATCAATTATGTTAAACTCGACATTGCATATACCTTTCTCGAGATGATTGAACCTTTTAGCTTTTGTGAAGTGAACGAGTTTATAAATTTGATCTTCTTGTTTAACAATGAACATCTATTTAGGGTATTGTGCAAAAGGATGAGAAGAACTCAATTCCAAATTGATTCCCGGAGAGCGGCAGAATTATGTGTATATTATACACATCTATTTAAGAACGAGAAAATGTTAAATTGCTTTATGAGTGAATTTCAGTGCAATTTTAAATGTACTTGTTATTGTTTTGGAGACATCACAATACTTCATGCTTGTGAAATTGCCAATTTTTCTGATTCTACCTTATTACGTCTTCTTTTGAGACCAGAAGGAAGGTTTATGTTAACGTCAAAAGACGCATTCTTAGGAAGGACTCCCGTTCAGTGCAGGACAGCCTACAAAAAGATCAGACGACTGGATAGATTGGGTACCCCGCGTCATTCATCTGATTGTTTTCGTGTACAGGATATAGACTGGAGAGATGATGCTGTTGTCGTTTATTCATCATTCATATACTCCCCAATCTTTTCAGGTTTTTCAAAACTGGAGTGTCAACCGCCTACAAAAGATTGGTGATAATAGCGATCGCAGCTCGCAGCGCAGCGCCGGCGAGCGAAGGCGAAGCGAGCTCTACCGTGTGTGAATAGAAAATTCAGACCTGTTGCACATTCATTCAACAGATTTTTTTGGCGTCAGTTACTCAGACCAGTAAATCCCTGTTTATATCGGACCAGCAGTTCCCTGTAAATATGGTTTCCAATTTCACGATCTCACGAGAACAATCAAGATAAAAGAATATATACATGCATTGTAACTATACTGCTGACATAACGTAATACCATTACATATGACTAACGGAGTTATCGTCCTCAACCTCTGTACACTTTCAAATACAATCGAGTGACGTCACAATGGATTTCTTGCACATTGATCGACAGAATTTTTCGGCGTCAGTAAATTTAAAGCAGACCCACAATGCAGTTCCAAGCATTGCAAATGGCGTTCTCACGTTTTTGCGAGAATCAAAGTAAAACTTTTGAGAAGCAGATAAAATGTGTAATTTCAAGAACATCAATAAAACAGTATGCTTCGCGTAGTTTTATTTCTTAGGATAGTTTTTAAAGAGTCAGACGACACTTAACCGACGTGAACTATGACGTCATAATAAGGGGAAATTATTCTAACTGTATCCTGGCGTCATGGGTTTCCGATAGTCTAACACTAAACACTGCCTCTAATGGCAGTCTCTTTAGTCAACATAATTTTGAAACTAAATCATTTTTAACCTTAGACATAGCATCGAAAATCGCCAATACAAAGTCAAAGTTAGTCGACATCATATAAAATTTCTAGCTGTAAATAAACTGGATGCCACATTTGACCAAGGAAAATGTGCGTCATGTGTTTCCGATAGTATGTTTCATCAACATTTTTTTTTCAATAATACTTAACATAAATGTGACATAACCTTTTGAATATATTCTATATCATCTTCAATTGTTTTCTAAGCCTTTTATTTCAACGTAAATAGTCCAAATATTTAATTTTCCACATAACTTCATAACATCAATTATGATTATTACGATACCATCATTTGTATGATTATTAATAACGTTTTTATTTCAGAAGAAGCTTAATTTATAGCGCTCTTAGGATTGCAAACTAAGAAAAACTTTACTCAGTCATCTGATAATTTTATTATGTAAATACGGCATCAGAGGTCTATTTGACCGGACGATAAGTAATTTTAGATTCTGTGATATTATAGGATTTTGGACAATTTTAGTGACTTTAATTAAAGTAATAGTAAAAATTAGTTTTTTTATGAGTCTCTTGACTAATTGTGTGATTTTAACAATTTCACACAGCATAATTTTGATATATATGTATATAAAGACGAGAGGAGATTTCGTACGTCCGGTGTCTGAAGTAATTAGGAAAATGACGTCATTTTGGAGAAAACTCACGCGACCAAAATATACTATCGGAAACACATGACTATCCGAAACACATGACGGCACTATAGTTATTGTAAATCTGCTGAAATTACCAAAATCTTGCTAAGCTAACGAATGAGGACATTTCTTTAGAGATAGGAAACATTTGTAACTTGCACTCATTTGGATGAATGCTCATATTTATTTTATTAACTATATTTACGGTAATTTCCAGGAACGTACATGTAGCATCGTTTTT
>WFKH01011925.1:9968602-9982535 GCA_016163765.1 Magallana hongkongensis | reverse complement strand
GGAGAGTGCGTAGTATACCTTTAGCTCTTTAGCTGTTCAATGGTTTTTTTTATTTTCACTACCATTTATTACAATTACATGCTCCCAAAGGAAAGGGGGGACTCCATGATCCTTTGATATGATACATGTATGCAAATTGTTTTAAGCGTAAATTTAAAAAAGAAAAAAATTTTAAATTAATTTTTTTTTTAAAGTGGAGGGGGGCAACTTCATAATAAGTTGATTTTTATGTGTAAATTAAAAAAATTCAAATCATTTTTTTTAAACATGGGGGGGGGGGGGCTCTATGAAAAGTCAATTTTTATATGCAAGTTAAGAAAAATGACTGCTGCAAAAAAAAAGGGCAGGGGTGAACTGACGTTACAATCACTTTAAAAGAGGAAATACACTGCAATGAACCTTATGTTAAAATCTTTATTATTCAACAACATTGTGTCTGAGATTAAACTATTGTTCTACTTATAAATAGATAAAAAATCTTATAAATTATGAATAATGAAAATTTACGAAAAAATAGGTATGTTCTATTTTATTTTGCATTCAAATTCATTTACGTTGCTAATTTTATTTTTATTGATTTATCATAATTCATTATTTGATCACATGCCGCGCTCGCTCCAACGGTCGCGCCGTAAAACATATTAAAGTTGAAATATTTTGTATTATGCTAGCTGAAGAGGCTACGATTACGTGCTGATAGACAATACACACTTATATCAGTTTTTGTGCATCTGATGTGGTTGAATTATTATACGTTCATTTGTTGTCTTTTCAGATACTACAAAGATTACATAGTTTTGTACCTCGGATCTATTAAGATGTGTTCATATCGCATATTTTTTTCTATGTATTCACAGATATATATCTACAATTATGAACTAATAAATTATAAAATGTTTGTGTTTCATTTCTGTGCATGTTAAACGTATGTTTAAAAGATTTGTTGAATATAATTTCAAAGCATATGTTAGGCATAGGCCTAGCCTAGCATATAACAAGATTTTCAAATGAGTACAAAACGGGAACGGGACACACTTGTGGGGCTATACTTATGCCAGTAAATAACCTGTTATATACATATGACGAGTGTATGTTTCTTATTTTGAGTTCCTCTAGCATAATATGCCACAGGCAGATTTTAGGCTGAAAATACAGGCACGGGAATTAGTGACGGTGGGTGTGTCACGGTGTGAAATTCAATCATTCGGACTATTTTTAATTATTGTGTAAATTAACTTTTTCGGACTTTGTGTTAATTGTTACAAAAACTTTTCCTCTATTTCGACAACTGTTTTAAAAACGTTTTAAATTCCGCGCAGCCTTAATCCCACTTGAGGCACAGTCAGAGATGGACAGTTAATCTTTTAATTGACTCTCTGTTTATGTTTATTGACACTTCAACTTTCATCTTATTTCCTTTATGTACATGCTGCTAAAATGTCATGAGTTAAATTAAAATCCATTTAATAAGTTACCTTACAGGAGAATACCTCCTGGTATGTACGATGAGGTTAGAGAACATATCAAAGAAATGCTGCAAGCAGGTGTCATCGGATGATGTTGGACATCCAGGTAAGGACAAAACTTTGTGGCTTGCTAAGCAACGGTACTACTGGCCAGGAATGGAGTACGAGATCAACCAGAAAGTGGAATCCTGTGGCAGGTGTATTTGCAGCAAAACTCCAGTACGACCTACAGCGGAACGTGTTCCTATTGTTACAACCAAACCTATGGAGTTAGTATGCATAGATTTCCTTTCTTTGGAACAGTCGAAAGGTGGATACGAGAACATTCTGGTAATAACCGATCATTTTACTCGGTTCGCCCAAGCCATCCCCTGTAAAAATCAAACTGCGCATACAACAGCTAAAGCATTATATGAAAATTTCTTTCTTCATTACAGTTTCCCAGAGAAAATTCACAGCGATCAGGGTAGGAATTTTGGGTCAAAAGTTATTAAACATCTTTGTAAAATTTTAGGGATAAAGAAATCGCGAACGACTCCTTATCATCCCAACGGAAATGGCTCAGCAGAACGTTTTAACTAAACTCTTATTAGAATGCTCTCAACATTAACAGAGGAACAAAAGGCAGAGTGGAAATCTTTTGTAGCAGCACTTGTTCAAGCATACAATGCCACAAGGAGTGATGCCACAGGGTATACACCACATTATCGAATGTTTGGATGGCATCCCCGTTTACCGATTGATGTTTTCTTTGGTATGGATATCAACAACGAGAAAGGAGATCATCCAACCTACGTTGCCAAACTCAAGGATCGGATGGCATCTGCCTATTCTTTAGCATTGAAGGAAGCTGAAAGAATTGCCAGCAGAATAAAGAGAATTATGATCAGAATGTCAAATTTGCCAAACTTGAAATTGGAGATAGGGTGTAAGTGAGGAAAGTAGGAATACAAGGAAAACACAAGTTGGCCGACAAGTGGGAATCTGAAGTTTACACTATTCGGAGTATTCCAAATCCAGACATCCCTGTGTTTAGAGTAAAGAGTGAATCAGGGAGATCCATTAAGACTTTGCACAGGAATATACTTTTGCCATTCAATTCCATTCCTTCTGAAAACATTGAAATGCCTGCAGCACCAGTGGTGAAAAGGAAGAGTAGAATTCAGGATACTGGTAGATCATATCCAGAGGACATATCAGATGATGGTAGATCAGAGGACAGCTCAGAATCTGACTCGGACTCTAGCAGTTCAGAGATCTAAACAACCAGAGTACTTAGGTCATCAAGAAACCCAGAAATTCCACTGTCTTCTATAAGACAAACTGAAATTAGCAATATTGAGACCAGTACTAATCATGAGATTTCTTCATTTCAGAACTCCAGTGTTCCTGAACCTACCGGTACTTTGAATCGAACGATTATTGATTACAATTCGTCCAGTGAAATCAATGAAACGACAAGGTCATTGGTTGAGTAGATGATACCACGGTCGAACAGAGTACAAGGTTATCAAACCGCAACTCTCGCGTTTTTCCGCGACGAACTACTAGAATTCGCAAGCCTCCTGATCGCTATGGAGACTGGACTAGGTAGTGGTTTTATCCCGTAAACTGCTTTTATGCTTCATGATTTTATGATGCAGTTTTCAGGTTTTTAAATCTAAACCACTGATCATATTTTATGCCGACTCTCAGGGTAGTGAAAAAAAAACAATATAAAAAAAAACCCAAACACTATTTCCCTGATTTTAAACTTAATCCCTGTTATTTTCTGAATTATGTAAATGACTCTTAGTTTTTATTGCCCTTGTTTTTTTTTTTTAAATTTAAGGGTCTTCCATTTGCATTTGTTTATCATAATGATTATCACCCAAGTAATATGTTGTGTGTCCTGCTCTGATATTAGTTGCGAAACTGTAATATTAGTGTTGTTGTGGGATTTACAATATCTGAGCAGAAAGTTGTCTTCCTTAAGAGATTCTGGTGTGTCCAGGGTGGTAAATTGTTATTTTGATCTTGTGTTCAGTGTTTTTGATGTTTCACCTTTGTGATCAGACTGACTGAGGCAGCTGAATCATTTGGTGACATTATGTGTATTGACTTAATCTTGTAGGATTTGAGTTTATATTGATGTTTTGCTATATTCTATTACGTTGAAATTGTTGTTTTATTTTAGTGTTAAATCATTTTTCCTCCTCATGCACAATACATTTGGGTTTAATTTCCTGAAATGTCAGGAGCCATTTCAATGAAGAGGGGGAATATGTGACCAGTTATATTATTTGTATATTAAATTACAGCGCTAGCGTACGTGTTTGTGTAGAGTGAGTGTTGATGAGTGAAAGTTTAAAATCTGTAATGTGGACAAATGACAAGACTGGACAATAGGGTCACATAACTAATTCTGCATGCACTCTTCCCCGCCAAAATTTTATACCGGACTGACACTCTCCGCCTAGCCCTTGAACGGGTCAGACCATTCTTGTATAGCAATATACTGAAAGCATTAGGATTGTTTGTCCCGGTAAGAATTAATGTAATAAATTAAAGTTCATTCTAAATTGTAATATTACCGTTTCATTTCGTTGTCTAATGTATATGTTTGTCTGTGTTAAATTGTCCTGTCATATGTGTCTATTCTGTGTAACTCGTATAATTACAAAATTTCAGGTTTTTCTGTATAATAAATATTTATGAACAACGACCCAAGCTTGGCTTATTTCGACCACTGGCTACACTCAATAGCTGTTTGATAATTGAATTCCTTACATCTGTATACTTATTATGTTAATCCTTCATTGTGTTATTTCCATTGTTAACTTTATATGATTTTAAATTGTAAACTATCGGCAGTTGGAATCAGACCTTCGGTGCTGATGTATCCCACACTCACGTAAAAGTATATTCCATGTAAATTCTAGATAAAAGTCTGAAAACTAAAACGCGTGTTGGCTTGTTGGAGGTTTCATGAGGCTGGGTCCAACAACAAGAGAAAAAGCTCAAGGTTGGCCCAGTAATAGTCCTGTACGGGAGAAAGCGCCCCGTAATAGGTGTATTAACCCCTTCACGGTAACTGCGGTACAGCAGGGCAAAATGACAGTTTTGTGAAATGTGACGTAACGTCAATTGTTTCATTTTCGTCATTTAATTATCTACCTACTAAAACTTCGGCAAATTATATCAATTTGCCCTGCAAGAGAGCAGTACCGCAGTTATTGTGAAGGGGGTATTTCTTTTTCTTTATAGTATAACTCGCAACTCTTAATGTCAGTGTTTATATAGTAGCGACATGAACGTAGTTACCGGTAGCTTTAACTTTCCTTTTATCTCGTATATAGCCAGTTAATAATTATAACCTTGCAGCTAATTACATGTAATCATGCTCAATGGCATGTGTGCCGAAAAATATAAAAAACATTTAAAAAATATGTATCACACTTATGCCAAATAAAATTATTGTTTGCATGGAATTGCCTCCCTCCTCATTGAAAATAAATATACTCTTTGTAGTACTTATGACATAGAGATCGAAATTCCAGAGAGAAATCCTAAAATACAAACTTGTGTCAGTGATTAAATCAAATCTTAAAGGGGCATGGTCACGATTTTGGTCATATTCAATTTTTCTGTTTTTATTATTTACAATGCTTTAAGAATATATTTCTAATGATCAAATGAAATTTGACTGTCAGTCGGAGAGTTATAAGCAAGTTACAGGGTTCACAATTCTTTGTCATGTAAACAAGGCTCGTGCCCTGTTTTTGTTTACATAGGTTCAATATACGAGTAAAAAGTCTTTTTCAAGCTGATTTGTCTATCTTCTTATCCATTTTAAGCATAAATACACAGTTCCTAACGTTTAACACATTCATTTTAGGTCTAAAACTGGAATTTGTACTTCAACATTCAAAATGTAAACAAAAGCTTTGTTTACATAGCAAAAATTTGTAAGCTCTGAAACTCGCTTATAACTCAACGAATGACACTCAAATTTTGGTTGCCTATTAAAAATGCTTTTCTTAAGCATTGTAAACATTAAAATCGGAAAAATAATTTTTGATCAAAATCGTGATCATGCCCCATTTAAAGATTGGACTTTCGTTTTATGGTTTTGTTATTTTTTAGCAAATCTTTTGTATATTTCTTTCTTTTATTGAAGAGAAAATTAAATGAAAAAATAAGCATTAATTTCCACTGTTTAGGGAGATTTTTATTTTTTACCAATTTTTAATAAGTTTTTCCTTCAGTTTGAAAAAAAATCCCTCCATCCTGGGTCTGGAAAAGGGGTGCAGACTTAAACATTCTTGATATGTTTAAAAATATTCTGGCAACTGAAAATGATTTTGTAATGGGCTCATCTAACGAGTTTTCTGAAATTGCTTTAGAAATGATGTTGCATCTAAATCTATAATTGCTCCCAAGCACGTTACACGAGGCTATAGAACTTTTTGGGAACCCTATAACGTTTTTTAATGTATAACGAAGTAACATAATTTCTGTAAAAATAAAATCATAAATGTTAAACACACACCACTACACTGTAGAGTTTTAATTCAATATGCTCACATCAAGTACGTGGTCAAAACAGTTTTAAAAGCCATGGATAATATTGGCGTTCATAATCTATCATTCCCAGCGCAACTTCTTTGCAGCAAGTTGCGCAAGGGGATACTAGTAATAATATTGCGTACAAAGCAATGCAAATCAGGATATCAAATTACAACAAAAACAATTAGAAAAAATAACGTTTAAATGAACCTCTGTCAATCATAGCATATATGATGTTTTCATATCATAATTATTATAATTCTGATATACTGAGATATCGGCTGTTTAAATTACGTTGTATTATGAAATCACAGATTGACTGTAATAATGTAAAGAATATCTATAACGTTTATCGCAATGACCATGTAAAATAACGACGTTTTCCAAACAGAGATAACAAAATTGAAAAGAGATGCATGTTCAAAATGGTTAACATAAAGATTCAAGCTAGACAGCAGACCTGTTTCTTTACAAGATCGGAAAATAGTCAGAAACATTAATCAAACTGTCTTCCACTTATGCCTTTATTTCTGAGACAAGGCCATCTACAAATACCTAATAATCAATGTCATCACTATATTTTAGTTCCACAACGTTTTCGAAATTGGTTTGGTTTGGACTCTCTTAGATTTTATAAACCACTTCAACCTGGCATCAAGGATATTTAGACTTCTCTCATCCCTGAACCTGTCCGTAATTTTGTCGAACATCGAGATGTCCTCTGTTGGGATAAGGTAGAAGGGTCCATATCCTGTATCGATCATTTCTATCTGAAACCCCTTTATGTTTTGTTGATCAACAAAGATCTGAGCCACGGGCCCTGGAAGTTATTGTAAATATATTGCATGTGCATGTATAAAATGCACATGCAATATATTTACAATAACTTCCAGGGCCCGTGATCTGAGCCATAGGGTCTCTTGCGTATACAGGTAAATATTTTTGTGAGTCTACTTATTCCAGTGCAGGCTCGGGAGGGTTGTTTAACTTCATTTCTTCCTCTGCCTCGATTTCTATTTAAATTTCGTATAGTTCATCTAGAATTGTCTGTAAATATAACATCTTTCAATGCATCGTTTACAATTTAATTTTAAATTTTGTAGTTGTATTGTAATAACAAATAAAATGAAAAGATGATTCAATATCACTGTTGCTTTTATAATCATGAAACCATGTAACCCATTAATGTAACCATTCACCGCATTACTTTCTTCATTCCTACGACTATCGTCATCGCTTGGGCTCTCGGAGTTGTCTCCACTAAATGAGAAAGAAACATGTTGAAATTGTGTGTGTGTGTGTGTGTGTGTGTGTGTGTGTGTGTGTGTGAGAGAGAAAGAGAGAGAGACAAAAGTATGATGATAGCCAAATCTAATAAAAATTAGACGTTCTGAATCCGCTACCGCTTCTCCGTTTGAGAAGCGGTAGCGGATTCAGAACGTCTAATTTTAATTAGATTAGATAACCGAGTCTATTGTTGAAATAATCTTATTTAACAAACCTGAAATTGGTTGATTCTCGCTCAATTAGGTAAATCCGTGGGAGAGTAACGAAATTGGATTTTTTAACAAATTTTGAGCATGTAATGTTTTATTTCAGTCGACTTCCATCATATCCTCCAAGATAACAATCAGAATCTTCGTCCATGCTGTATAAATCTTTAGCAATTTTTAAGATTTCTTCATAAGTCGCATCCTTACGGATAGTTTCCTTTTTGGCACCTCCACCTCGTCTGGGCATGACGTATTTGATAACACCATTTTTAAATGACATTAATCCAAATGTAATTTTGTATGTTTCCTTCGGTTTTCATTTTTTTTAAGGTACTGGTTCATCAACATAAGAACATTTTGGGTTCAAAATAATTTGAGAAATAAAAAAATTGTCGAAATCTATTAAAGTACATGTAATTGTAAAGATAAAGTCACAATAAAGTGAAGCTGCGTTCAAAGGCAACACAATATAAAGGTGCATACACAAGTTTCATCCTTTAATATAACGCTTCTCTCAAATGTATCCTTTCTAGATAGTTATATTTTTTTTTAAACTTTGGTTAATTTTTTTTGTAAGACAATTACCTTCATGGAACATCTGTCAAGACGTTTCCGACTAATTGAATTTAATTTCTCCTTAATAGATTGTACAGAAAGAGGTTGATTTGTCTTGTCTGAAACCGTAATCAGTTTTAAATTCTGTTTAAAATAGTCTTGTGACATGAATTTCAATTTAATCTATTTTTTCCAAGTAAAATAAGAATGGTCCCTCTAGGCAATGAGTCTAATATTTCAGATTCTGATATTTTACTCCCGTCATCAAGGGCGATTTCATGGCCTTTTCACGTTAACTGCGGTCCTGATTTTAGCGCACGCGCACAAACGCTTCCGGACGGCATACCACAGTTTACATTAGCAACGTAAATATGGTGATTCAGTGCGTGGTATTTAAATGTTCAAACAGACAGGGAAGTAAAGCGAAGGAGAAGGATGTAAGTTTTTTTCGATTCCCCAAGGACAGAAAGAAGCGATTAGCCTGGATTAGAGCCATAAATAGGGGCGATTGGACTCCAAACGAGTACAGTCGAGTGTGTTCTGAGCATTTTGTTGATTCGTGGCATAGTGACGATCCGACGGACATCAACTATCGTCCCACGTTATTTGCTTATAAATCCCAGCAACCATCGGAGTCGCAAACCGCCCGGAATGAAAGACTCAGCAAAAGAAATTTACTTCAGGTGATTTAAAAAAAAAAAAGGCCTACACAAAATTAAACTTTTGCGATAAATTAACTTATACATATGTATTGGGATAACCCAGATTTATCTAAAGTCTCATATTTGCTTTCTTTACTTAAAGTAAACAGGTAATATAACTTGTTAAAGTTATAATTAATTCATGCTGAAACCCTATACATATATATTTTTTATCTATATAAGGTAGTAGTATACATGCATATGTACATGTACATTTATGTACAGTACTACATAAAATGCACAAATTGTAATTGTTTTTATTTATCTGAAACTTAAATAGGAATTCAAAGAGCAGGAAGAAAAAGAAACTCTAACATTAAAAAGGCACCACGACTTCAGTTTGTTTACCCATAGCTATTGCTGCACAGATACTACAACAACTGATGATGTCTCATCCTTGACAGAGAACACATGCATCTCTAATCCAGATTTACCTCTAGATGATGTTAACATTAAGATATTGAAAGATGAAGGTACAGATTGATCGAGCTCCATTGTATAATATATTTTAATTACTCATTGCATAAATTTTCATAAAAATTATTTAAATTATTTATATATATTTATTTTAAAGGACAGAAAACAAAGTTGATGTAAAACTGATTTAAATTATTTTCAAAATATCTTAAAATATTAAAATCATGTATTAATGAAAACATTGGATGCATGTCATTAAATTATTATATATCCACTTTAGATAATGTCATTTGAATTTCTATTTTAATTAAGGATAACCTATATCTGTTAATAAACATGCATGCAGACTTTTCATATTATTAATCATAAATAATCAAATGAATGAAATGTATTGAATTTTAATAAAGGTATGCAGTGTGACCAGGACCCTTTGTTGGTGGAAAATATGGCACTGAAGAAAGAGGTGGAAGAGCTCCAAAAAGAGGTGATTCGGCATAAGTGGAGTTTCCAGAAAATATCTGATGATGACTCCAAGACTCGATTTTACACTGGACTTCCCTCATTCGCTGTGTTCATGTGGCTCTTCAGGTATGCTGATCTCTTTTACTTTTTTATTTGATTTTTTGGCATGCAGTATAATTTACATGTATATATTTGAAAATACATAAAATTACATTTTAAACTTTTCACATTTATAGTATTCTACGTCCAAAGGCAGAGAGGATGAAGTATTGGTCTGGACCAAACACCGACCAGTCTTCTGATCGCAAGCGAGCATCAGCAGGATCCTTGGACCTAATTGATCAGCTGTTTGCCGTACTAATCAGACTGCGTGTTGGACTTTTGACCAGCGATATAGCAGAACGCTTCCAAATTTCAGAGAGTACTTTTTCTAAATATTTCTCTTCATGGATTTGTTTACTTTGGCAAGAATTGAAATGTCTTAATCCTTTTCCATCACGTGATATAGTTCAGAGAACAATGCCACCTTCATTTAAAAAGAGATACTTCAGTTCGAGTCATTATTGATTGTACAGAAATTTATATTCAAAAACCGTCTAGCCTTGTTAACCAGAGTTTGACTTTTTCAAATTACAAGCACCATACAACTGTAAAATTTTTAGTTGGTATTACTCCATCTGGTGTTATATCATTTGTATCTGAAGGCTGGCCTGGGAAAACCTCCGACAGAGAACTTACAATATCATCAGGTTTAATTGATTTATTAGATGAGAATGACAGTGTAATGGCTGATAAAGGTTTCACTATTAGAGATGTTTTGTTGAAAAAGAACTGTCAATTGAATATTCCCCCATTCAGAGGTAGTGCACCACAGTTCTCCACTGATGAAATTTTTGATACTCAAGAAATTGCTTCTTTGAGAATACATGTTGAGAGAAGCATTGGTAGAATTAAAAGATTTCACATTTTTGATGGTGTTATATGCCACTTACACTTAAGCCTCTTTTGACCAAAATTTTCCAGGTTGTTTGTTGGCTAACAAACCTTGATGTTTCTATGGTGAACAACTAGTTTGTCTCATACAGTGCAAAAGTACATGTATATATATTAAACAAAAATCAAATTATTTTATATTATATTAAATTATACCAATAGCCAGGAAGAAAAATTTGTGTACTTATTTGGCTTTAAGGAAATAAATGCAATTTTTTTTCTGTATCATTTAAATTTTTATACCATGAAATACAACTTTAATATTATCTTACAACACTTATTTGTTAACTCTTGTATTTGTGCTACGTTCCTGGGCTAGTAACTAGTTTTTCTTTTTTTTTAAACACATGATATTTATGTTCATGTAATATCAATTTTTCTTAGACTATAATATATTACATGTACAATGCATGTACATGCAATATGAATGAACTCCTTTAAACATGGAATGTGAGTCATAAATTGCTAACCACTGGCTTAAATAATTTTGTTTAATATTTACATGTACTGTATTATGGAAATTAATCTACTCAAATTAAATAAATTTTATAATTTACCATATTTTTAACATGTTTGAAAAAGAACATTATCTGATGAAAAACCTTTGGTGTGAATTCCTTATCTTGTTGCCAGTTATTCTTATTATTAAAATGTTTTTTTTATATAAAAAGTGCTCCTTGACATTGTAAAAGTGACTAAATAATTTGGGAACAATCTTTGTAATTATATATATTTCTGAGTTAAGTAACTACAGTTTTGAAAAGGTGAATTTTACAACAACAAAAAAGTTTGTTTTCATTTGAACCATGTGCATGTATTTAAACGATTTCATCTAGATGAACATTCACATAAATTACATGTAATATACATGAACAATTCAGATTTCTTGTCAGCATTGTTTTTTGGCCAATCAATAATAGATAATTCATTAGTTAAATGTGCAATTTATGGACAATGTGATGCATATAAAATGCAATAAGTTTAGGCATCATAGAGGACACAAACTCTGAATCAAAATAAACTCTGTCAATACAAATATTGTTTTGTGCCGCATTGGTCCAAACTACAAAGTCACACCATGGTAATGCCTTAATTGCCATCTCCCCTTGAACTTGAGCATAAAATTTGTGGCTCTTCTTGAGACGTGGCCCTTCCATACTCTCCTCCAGACAAAAATTGGAATATCCCATTGCCAAGATTTCACCCACTTCTTTCATTGTAACACGAGTTCCCTGGATGGAGTACGGACACTTAATTTCTAATAAACCAATGCTTTCCCCATCATGGACCTTCCCATCGCTAGAGGCGCCCAGAAAAGAGTGTTCTGCACATAAAGTGAGACCTGTATCCTCAACTGTGAAGTTCCTGTTGATAGCTGACTTAAGAATGACATAGTCTGACCGTGCCTTAGCCTCCATTTCTTGTCCCCATTGAACTGCTGGTGGTAGAACTGCATACCTTAATTTTCAAACAAAACTTGATTTTAACAAAATGGATCAAAATTTGCAGCTTAATTAGGGTATACATGTACACACAGATAGTCAGATACATATATATATATACAATGTATTTTCTTCCATTAAAAAAATAAAAAATCTTATATATGATAGTTTCTATGGAATAATTAAGATAAGAATTAGTCATTGTCATAATTTTTTCAGCTTACTTATTAAGACTGGAACCCTCCATAATTTGCTTGATCAAAGAATTCGGATTGGGTCCAGCTTTTAAGACATCACCAAAAAGAGAACTGGTGAGACGACCAATATGTAGTTTCTGCCACATGTCTGATGTTCTCTGGTCTCTTGTGCAGCTCTCAATAAACTCAACTAAGTCCTGGGTTATCAACAGTTGGGGCTCTAAAAGTTTTGAAGTTAATTAGGATATCATAACAATTATGAAACTCAAGGATTTAAAGAGTTTTGAAACTTTTGTTTATAAATGAAAATAACATAAACATAAGAAAATATAATTCAAAAATAATTTTCATTACGAAAAAATGTTTTAATTTAGGTTTTCATAGTACAGTTACTTAATCTTTAATCAACATCCCTTAGCAAAAACAAATGCTATATTTGCATTGAAATTAATTTGATTTTATTTGCCTTGAAAATGCATTTAACATTGAAAGTGCATTTATTTTTGATTGAAAACATTTCAACAGGCTAAAAACCATTTATTTAGAAACGATTGAATTAGGATTGTTTTGAGAAATACAGATTCAATGCATTTATTTTGCATTTATTCTGGATTGGTATGATGTCATACAAATAAAATTCCAAACATCAAGTGCTCCCTTTAAGAAATTGTTGATTGAAATTGTAGTTTTTTTCTGGAGCATTTATTTGAAAATAAATGGTAATTAAGATTGCTGCATGTAGAAATGTTAGCATTGACCATTCATGTAACTGGTCATTAGTGTTGGCTGTTCTCACCGGGAGTTATGATGCTGATAAAAACCACGTGGTTACATCTACGTCATATTCTCAGCAAATTCAAACTTACAGGCCTTAGAGTAGCCTAAAAATCTTTGATAAAAGTGATTTGCAATTAGTCGTGGTCAAAACAGTGCATGCCATATGGCAAAAAGTAGTGTTGAGTTTCAAAATGATGGAGATGGGAGTGTTGTATAGTAATCTGGCAGACAAGTGATATTGGAGATTAATTGGTGGCAGAATGCATGATTCTAAAGGAGATGCCATAAGATGGATCTATTGTTTTCTCAGGAAGTAAGTTTCTATTATGTTTGTCACTTCATATTCTTTGTATTTTAATTTGTATATTCTAATATGTTTAACTGATAAACTATTTATTTATAATTATAAAACCCATGGCATGTTAAAAGCACATCTAAAATTTTGCAGAACATTATACAAAAAAATGGCGCAATTTATATAGTCATGACTGAGATGCTTGATACATGTAATTCAATCATGATTATACGCATTTCCAATTAAATTCTTAGTTTTTTAATTTAAAAAAACATACAATATTAAAATAATACCTTTTAATCTAAAAAAAAAACCCCAAAAACTTGTATAATATGTAAAAAGATGCAAAAATAAATTAACAAGTCAAAATCAGCACAGTGCATATTTAAGCATAGCAAATTGTTTTGTGCATGTGAGTCTGTTTATAGAAGATATTATTGATGGGGTAAACATGGTAAAGAATATGACATCGGACAGTTTCTTCGTAGTCAACATATAGGTCAATGCTAAACAAAGACCAGCATGTGGATTTATGATGGACGCAGCTGCTATCTATCTTCTCAAGTTTCAGCTGGAAATGAGGGCAA
>WFKH01011925.1:9947243-9959835 GCA_016163765.1 Magallana hongkongensis | reverse complement strand
ATCCTTTGTCACCCTATCCTCAATCCTTTATAACCCTATCCTCCATCTTTTGTCACCCTATCCTCCATCCTTTGTCACCCTAACCTTGATTTATTATCCTTTATCACCCTGTCCTCAATGATTTTTCACCTTATTCTCTGTTTTGCTTCTCTCCACAGACTGCCAACGTTTTCTTTGCCTTGTGCAATAGATGTGCTGACCCTTGGAAGCTATCCCAGACTGCCCTCCTGTATTAGGGTAAGTCTTCAGTGTATATCACAGTCAATACATTTTACTGAAATGAGCTGATGAAACCTTCTAAATGATATATCAAAACCTATCAAACAAAAACATGGCAAATATTGAGAACCAATTTGTATTGATTTGTTAAGGTAAGACATTCAAATACAATATGCAGGGAGATATTTTTTTATGTTACAGGACAAGATAGTGCCACCAGACGCCATCACTCCGGCAGAAAAAAGACAGACCCTGCAGAGGTTAACACAGGTCATACAGTACAGACTGGTGGCCACCGATCTCCCCCCACAAATGAGGAAACTCAAAGTGGGTAAGTTCATTCAAGATTAGGAAACTCAAAGTGGGTAAGTTCATTCAAGATTAGGAAACTCAAAGTGGGTAAGTTCAAACATGATGAGGAACCTCAAAGCGGGTAAGTTCATAAAGGCTATAGGTCTCACCTCCTCCTCTAGATCTGGATGATCCAAATAAAAGATAAAGTTCAAAGAAGCCACAGTTTTACCGTTCCTTTAAATGAGGAACAAATATACTAGGCTATAGGAAAACTTTTTTATTGAGTGTATAGATAAAAGGATATACTCTACAGTGCAGTTTTTGCAAACACTTTATATTGTTTATATTTTCAGAAAATGGTAGAGTGAAATTTAATGTTGAACATGAATTTGAGGTAAGTTACCTTTTCTTTTCATATTTATTGTATTTTTTGAAAAATTCATAAAAGTTTGTTAAGTTTAGTTGTGAAATTTTTTGGATTAAAAAAAAGAATTTAGCATTCCAGATCAATTTACTTACTTGTTACCATCTGAACTACTGATGGGACCTGTGAACTACATGTAATTAAAAATAGTGATTTGCTAGTTTATATTTATGCAAATAGGTGTATGCCTATCTCAGACATGTACAAGAAAGGAACATTAGAAGAATGTATGAAACTCCCACAAGTTACAAAATATGTGTACCAGTCACAGTATGAAAAAAAAGTTCTCTAGCAATACTTTACCTCGATTATACATGTATATTTTTTCAGGCAACTTTGACCTTGATGGGAGATAGTCCCAAGATTCCCTGGAGATTGCTGGACATCACTCTGTTAGTGGAGGATCCAGAAACTGGGGGTATGTAGTCAAGTCTCTTTATAGGGAGAATGTCTTTTACCACACACTTTAGGCTTGATAGCTGTGACCAGTATTAGACTATATTAATTTCCTTAAGATATTAATAATGTTCAAATTTTAAAAGCTAAAATATATACCGTATTTTTCGGACGAATCGTCGATGCGGACGACTAGTCGAATTGCGCATTTTTAGCCAAAATTTTAACAAATTCCTACGATACGTCGATTCAGACGATACATCGATCTTATCACTTTAAAATGGCGTATAAAAAACTGCAGTAACATTATCAGTGTATGATGCCACGATGTCCCCGATATTGCTACCAATTATTATTAATGATTGACATTTAAACAATTACGTTTTATACTTATGCATCATATTTTCAAATACCGGTAACATCTATAAAGTCGCTTGCATTGTAAACAATTCCCGATATCGCGTGTTATGCAAGTTGTATGAGAGTAAACTAAACTTACTTTGTCAGAAATATTTTATTTCCTTAAAATAATTATTCACTCTGACCATCGCCAGTGTATTCGCCATTATGTAACCACCTGTTGACTCGGCGCGTGGTCAATGTTTGTTTAACAATTTCCGGTGTCAGAAGCATGTACCTGTCTCGTGTCGGACTTCAAAGGGGGATCTCAAGTGTAGAAAGCTTAGCAATTACTATAATTTGATTAAACTTGTTTAGTTTGTATCCAGTAATGCAGTTACACGCTATTGTTTTACATAGACACTGTTAGAAATAGATTGATCATTTGTACGACTTGATAATGACGATATACGACATACATACGTTTCCTAAAATTTTTATTTAACCACAATCGAAGAATTGAACAATAATTAATTAATGAACTTTAATCACTCTTATTACGGTACTCTTTATATACACAGGGAGTGAACACGCCGCATATATCTCAGCCTTAGGGAATGATTATAGAGCACAACCGATACCAGCCTACTGTATAAACATTAGTATTGATAATTGCCGATTACGTTTTTTAAGATTGAATTTGACCATAAAATATTTCTTATTTATACTTTCCACTAACAACTCTTTACTAATAAAATAATAAAACTTAAAAACATTCCCCGGACTTACTGCAATAATTTTTTCCATTCAAATTTGGTTTCAATTTTACTGCGCAATGTTATCTTCCCACTAGTGTCATATATGGAACCATGTGACGATGTGTTTATGAAAACGGAACGGTAAAACTTTTAATTTGATTAAAGACATGTACCATTTTTTAATTACCGTTATTATAATGTATACTGGTGTTAACAAATGAGTGAAAACGATAATTCATAAAGATGAACGATGAATTCAACAAGGTAATTTCCAATCACACAGCCAAGTCAAGATGATTAAAACCAAGATTTTTAATGCTATTTTTAACAATTTTCTGACCTCAAGCCTAAGACAAGTCGATTTAGACGATAAGTCGGGTGCTCTGCTTCAGAGAAAAAAAATACCGACTAATCGTCGGAAAAATACGGTAGATTTTTTCTTTACAAAATGAAAGTTCATTAATTAACGTAAATCATTTCTGAAACTTTAAGGTAGAATTGATGGTTGATTAATTGACTAGGCAGCCTCCTTAATTAACAGCTAGATGTATTAGTGTTTTGAGATGTCGTGTGAATGTCAAATATTTTAAAACATCTTAGAATGAAAATCTATGTTACAACAATAAATTTATCATTATAAATAGGTTAACAATATTGTCTGCTATTGTTATGATCTTGATTTTGCATCTATAATAGATAATTCCTTTTTAGAGTCTACATAAAGATTTAAAATCATTTGACTTTTGTTTCAAGTCTACAGAGGTATTTTTCAGTTGATTAATTTTTCTGTCTCTGTTTGTTACAGATGGGAAGTCCCTGGTACACTCCTTACAGATCAACTACATCCACCAACTGGTCCAGTCACGGTTGATGGACAACGAACGACCCCTGCACGACCTCTACAGATTATTACGTATCCTTTTAATGACTGAGAGCTGTTTTTGATAGCTTAATTTGTTTTCCATGAAATGTACGCATTTCTGCCAGTTCTAAAAATACTGGGAATTTATACCCTCCAAAACAAAATTTTTGGGGGTATGTACACTCTGTAGGAGTCATCATGTCTCTCTGTTTGACACAGTTATATGGGTAAAAGTCCCTCTTGGACATCTGTTGTTTATCATAGTCTTAGACAAAATATATTTACCGGTAGTTCTATCTATTTGATATTTAATTTTGAATGAATTTTTTCTTCAGAGAACTTTTTTTGATAAACAAATAGAGTAATTCAACATTTTCTTGGAGTTTTTAAACATTGTGGAAACTAGTATATTTTTGAAAATTTTAGTCAAAATGTTATTAAATTGAACACAAAGATACAATTGATGTAGCCTTAACTGTAGTTAGATACATTCTGCCTGTCCCTACAGTTAGAGGTCCTGTACTCTCAGGTAAGTAGTGGAACCCTGTCACCACATCATAGTAAACACCTGAATTAATGTGTAATGTAATGAAACTCATGAGAGAAAGTGAGAGAAAGAAAATCTACATACATGTACTCTAAGATGTAGAATACCTACTGGTAATCAAAATCTCCTTAAAACAACTCCAGAAAATCAATTCTAAATCTGATAAACAATGCTATGTTTACATGTATACCATATTAATTTTTTCTACTAATTCCTTTGTTCCATTTCTTAACTGATTATACATGTATCTGCTATAGTTATCTTTCATAAAGCTGATTTTCTTCTCTTAGACCCAGCGCCTGATCAAGGATCGTATGGGGGACAGCATCTGTGTGGAGAAATACGACATCGGCAAATGTCTGTCTCTCTCCTACTGGAGGTAGGTCAAATGATGGCTGAACTACTTGATTCAAGATGATTGTAAGAGAAAAAGAGAATAATTAGATGGGACATTATTCTTCCCTCAATCCATAAAAGTTGTAAAATGAGAAAATGTCTGTCTCTGTCTTACTGGTGGTAGATGATGATTGATGATTCAGATTGATTGTGAGAATTTAAATAATTAATATGTAAAAAAAACGATAAAACAAGCCTGAGTCAGAACTAAATGTGTGACTTCATTATTCAAAGACTGACCTACTCCCTTGCACTAACTGATAACTGTTGCTTATTGTAGGGATCCCAACAGAAGAGACAGATCACAGGATGCACTCTGTAAGTCAATATACACACATATAGAATTAACTGATACACAGTAAGTCAATGGGCGAATGATATACATCATTACATGTACTTAGTTACACACAGAATTGACGGAATAGTCCTGTACAGTGAACAACAGAAGAACTAATCCCAAACCTGATTAAACTGAAATTACTTTTGTCTTATAAGCAGTGTTTACTTGTAAACATACAAATCATTTCTCTTGTTATATTCTCAAGAACTTCTATTACTTTCCTCTG
This sequence comes from Magallana hongkongensis, assembly GCA_016163765.1. Classification (NCBI taxonomy): domain Eukaryota; kingdom Metazoa; phylum Mollusca; class Bivalvia; order Ostreida; family Ostreidae; genus Magallana; species Magallana hongkongensis. The sequence continues at coordinate 9,955,034 of WFKH01011925.1, read as the reverse complement.
TATTTTAGTGTGTTAATGCAAGAGTCTATATTTGGTTCCCCATTTTTCTGTTGTTGGATGGGACAGTGTCTATTTGGTTACTCAGTGTTTTGGTAGGGTGATCTTAAGAGTGTCTGTTTCTTTTCTCAGTGTTTTGGTTGAATGCATAATAACAGTCTGGTATATCTCGTTCCTTCCCCAGTGTTCCGCTTGAGCGTGCATGTAGCGGATGATGACGACGGCCGACCCCTACAGATCAGTCACTTCCCGTCCATGTCCCCCGAGGAGAGCAGCAAGGTAGGGCAGGCCATCAAGAGCAACCACCTGTCCATGGAGAGACTGCTCATACAGACCATCGAGGTCCGCGGCCTCGCCAAGCTCAAGGTAGCGTGCCTACATGTAATACATGTACATGTCGATAAAATGAATAGAACTACATCCAGTCTTTTAATGATTCTTGAAAAAACATGCGTAAATCGTGAAAAAACAATGAAAATTTGAAATATGTTTACATTTAAGTGTCAAATATATATTACAGGATCTAGCTAAAGACCTACAAAGGTTTACAGAAGGAGCTTGTAAGTAAAAATATTAATGTTTTGTTTTGAAAAACTATTTGAAAATAGTTTGCTTCTTATCTTTTTTATTCACAACTAAAAGGAGACCAGATTACATGTGGACAGAATTTTTTGTCTGATTAATAAAAGATGAAAATAAAAAAAAAAAAGTTCTTAAACCTTTGGTGTAACAAGTACTGTGGTATCATTAGAATTCATAGTGGCTCAATTTTTATGGTATTCGTGGGTACTCCTCCCCCTTGAATTTACATTCTCGACAAAAACAAATTTTGAAAGAGTTAGTTTTCTTACTGAAACTGAAAACTGATGCATCCATGAGATAACATCCCCATAAGTAAGTAAAAACAAACAATCCACAAAAATTGGCCCCCTCAAATTTAATGATTCCACAGTCCTTTCTGTTTTGCTATAGGTGAGATATAAGGGACTAACCTAATGCCCTCCATGTGTTATTGTTTGTTACTACATGTATGTGTCTACTTTCTGTTTTGTATTAGGTGAGATAAGGGACCTACCTATCGCCCTCCATGTGCCACTGCTGGAGCCAAGCATGGACTCAGAAAAGCTGAGGGTGATGGTGGACTGTCAGAGGGGGAACCTGCTGGCCTCCGTACCAGCTTCCAAAGGTCAGGGTCACTAAAAACTAGGTCAAATAAATGGGAGATATCTAGTATTGACCTGCAAATGTTAGGGTCTCTAAAAACTATGAGGTCATTGAAGTGTGAAGTACTCAGTACTGACTTCCAGTGGTCATGGTCCATTAAATCATTATCAATTAATATGGTACACAGTACTGACCTTAAAATTGTTTAAATTCATGTGAATTAAAGGTCGAGGTCATTCAAAACAATGTGAAATAAGTATGTTCCAAGTGCTGACATCCAAAGGTCAGGGTCAGAGATGATCTTGCCATGTGCACTGTTTACTGGGTAGTCAAAGATATGAAAAACTTGTCTTCCAACTTTTTTATCTAATTGAAGACTCTCAAAGGCACAAAGGTATATGTATAGAAAAGATAGACAAATGTCAATGATAGGGAGGAAATACATGTCCTTGCACATTACCTAGTATTGTTCCCTATTAAACCATGTTTTATTTTTTGGTAGATTTACAAGAAGTGGATGAGTTAGAAGATGCTCTGAATGGTGACCGGAAAAATCTGGACAGACTGGTCAGGAATCTCAGGTAATTGTGATTAATTGTTCATTTATAATCAGATGTCAAAACTCTCTTGAGACGTGAAGATTGATTTATGATGTACCAGGTACCTTAAGTGCTACTGTATGTCAAGTTGACTAAAAGATCTCTTTTTATGTGTCACTCAAGTCTTTACAGGTTAGAGATTACCGGGTAAATACACGTATCAATAAAATGTATACCGTAATTATCTGAAGCTTCAATGAAGGATTTTGTCTCTGTCTTTATAAGTTAAATGAAGCCCCTGTCCATTTTGTTTCAGGCTGCGGTTATGTGTGATGAGGTGTGAGAAATCTTCCCAGTACCTGCCCACCATCTGTCAGAAGCACCTGCCATTCATCAATCTGACCAATCACCCGCTGGAGAAGTTGAGCAAGTCCCGCCTCTACATCAGGGTTCCCAAACAGTCTGCCTTCTACCTGGTAAGTTTATCCCAATAATGACATAATTGTTTGGCTTTCAGTTATTGTAGGGGATTAAGGTAAATCAACTATATGACAAGAAAAGTAGCTTTCTTCTGGATATTGGCCATAAGTTTTAGAGTAAAATTTGTTGGGTTTTGGATGGGATGTATTCCAGGGATTTTAAAACATGTTTTCCAATAAATGACAACATATTCAATTGTCTTTTATTTTACATGTATTTCATAATGAGCTCAGAAAATGATTTTGATATTCAATTGAATAAAGTGAGGTTCAGTAAGACAAATATTTGAACAGTGAGACTAGATTTACTATCATGACACGTGTAACATTGCCTGCTGTGATTTCAGGTGGTGGAGCTGATAGAGGGGGACACCACGGTGGACTACAGGTACCACCTCCTGGACACCACACAGTGCACCTCAGACGGCTCGGAGATCGACATCAGCGAGGACCCATGCCCCAAGCTGTACCTGAGGGTGGGGCGCCTCATTCCCCTCGATGTCAACTCCTTCATCCATGGTCCCTACACCAAGCTGTATGGTAGGTGGTCATTGTGATGTACTGTGTGACTGAGATATACATACCTTATGATGCTTTATAATGATGTATTTAAGTAAAACATACATTGCTTGTACAGTACAGGCAACGCGGATCCCGTGTTTCCCGCGACCCGTCACGGTATGAACACATCTAGGTAATCGGCCAGGTGAGACAGGTATATGCGTTCCCATCACGGTAAACTATTATCTACCTGTCCCCGCCACGGTAAAATTATCGATGTAAAAGTATCGTATACAAGCGGGAGTTATCTCCCCGAATGATAAATAAATTACATGTTCATTTATATTTAATGACGATATTTAACCAGATTTTCACATAGATTATAAACGAAATACTTGGAGTCTTTTTTTACTGTTATTTTTGATTTCATAGCTATTAAATAAATTATTAAAGTATTTAATTTAATACTTGTGCAGCAATTGCAAAAAAAGTATTTTCGATTCCATTATCATATTTTAAGGATGTCGTTAAAAAAATTTATCATGAAATGATATTAATTGCCAATAAATTATATATGTGTCAGCTGTGTGTTTTTTTTTTCTTAGCAATTAATTGGTCCGCCTACATTTGTATTGTTTGTTGTTGAAGTCCATGCGTGTCAGCTAATGATGAGCAAGTAATTAAAAATTAGGGCTTCCTACTATTAGCAACCCGGTATTTGTAGCACATTTGGTTCATTTCCTACATGGTCTTCAACGTGTAAAGAACTTTATGTGAATACACGTTTTAGTGAAATTTGTGTTCCGTTACTTTAAGTATGACTCGTCGTTTGTCATTGCGCGGAGATTCTCACTTTCTTGTGCATTATGTTTGCGACGACAATCTTCAAGTGCGAAGCCGTGTGTTTGTTATGCGAAAAAATCAAATTTACGTGTACATGTATCTCTCTGAACTGAATTAAAACGAATAGAGGGTAAGGACCCTTAGAGATACCCAGAGTTGCATAAAATTATGTAATCGAAAGATATTGTGGGTATCCCTTGTCATGTTGTGACCAGCCGTGACAGAGGTTAGCGTTCGCTCGCGACCTGGTCTCTCTCTCTCTCTCTCTCTCTCTCTCTCTCTCTCTCTCTCTCTCTCTCTCTCTCTCTCTCTCAAGCACTAAACAGAATAACTAGATAATTATTGTGAGAAATAAATGTTGTTAAACCATATTCTTATGTTCTTAACATTTCAAACGGATTTAGAACATGTTTTTAAAACTTTGCTGTTAATTTTTCATGTCGATAAAAAAAAATTCGGTTAAATGTATTGATATCAATTTATGTGTTCATGATGAATATGAAGCTTCTACACATAATATTATGTAAAACTATCCCCCCCCCCTTTCAAAGTTCTAAGACTGTCAAAGTAAACTAAATTTGACTTTAGGTTCCAATTGTTTTACACAAAGGTGTGAAATCATCGCACAGACAGGAAATTACTCTACGCTTGAACGCACAGAATACACAGGTATGAGGCAGGTAGATAATCCGTGTAACGAGTGACCATCAAGAATTCTACATGCATATCAAATAATTTTACTAATAGTTATAATAAATAATTGATTCATTTTACTGTGTTTATAAACCGGTAAACGTGTATAAGATGTTCCTTTCCGCAAAAAACCTCATTATAAACTAAACGAGAGAGAGAAAAAACCCACAACGAATTTAACCTCCCAAACACAGTATATCAAGCATCTCGAACATTGTAAAATACTTGATTGTTAGACATACTTCTTATTTTCTTTATTAAAAATAAAACTAATTCATGGAAGGAACACGTGGTGCAGCTCGCGGGCTGATTTGATTGACAGGTGCAGCACGTGGACTCAAAACTGAAATTGCATGATGGATTCAATCACAGTGTACCATATTCTTTTATGAATACTAATTTTATAAATATTTAATATTAGATATTTCATATAAGTGTACGTTAAATTACGCCTCAAACGCTCTCTCTCTCTCTCTCTCTCTCTCTCTCTCCTCTTCTGTAAGGTAGAAAATGAGCAGTGTTGTACGATTAGATGAAGCCATACGCAATTTAGACTTTTTCTCATGTCTTGAACAGGTGTGAAAACCCCCGAGGGCATGTCGTTTTCTACCCTGGGTTTGTTACTCACTATATACAGGAAATGATCATGACTTTATATACACAAGAAAGCATACTGACATAACACGTTATGATTCAATGTGCGTTAAAACAACCAACAATCGTATATGTGTATGATAATTTGATCATTTAATGGAAAAATAGATTTGTAAAGTTGAATCCCGACATCTGTTCATTATTCAATTTAGGACATACACATGTATTGACAGTTTACGGCGCTATGTGTGTAAACTTATAAAATGAGAAGATGAAATTGCTCCGCATTGATACAATGTCATCTAAGTAAAATATTTAATTTTAAGATTGTTCTAAAAAGATTAACAACTAATAGAAATAAAAACTGAAATAAGCACATAAAAAATCAAATAGAGAGATATGTGTTCTTATTTACACAACACAGAATTTACCAGCGTAATAATTGTGTTATGTTGTAATGCTAATGAAGTTTCCAATTTTAATTTAATTTTATGAAATTCTATTACATAAATCTTATTTATTAATTTTAAATTAATATGAATCACAATTGATTAACAATGTAGCTGTTATGCTTAAATCTGAAGTCGCATTTTTCACGTGGATTTATGGGACCCACATGGCCTGTAATGTACAGTACAGGTAAAGTAACAACAACAAACAGCAGGATAACGGTAAATCACACCGTCGCGGTGTCATCACGGTCGCTTTCAATACCGCGATCAAAAACCGCGATGGTGTATCGCGGGAACGATAAAAATACCGTGACGGTAACGCGGGCCAATACGGGATCCGCGTTGCCTGTACTGTAACTACCATACACCAAGCTCTATGGTTGTACTGGTTATAGTTGTACTGGTTATAGTTGTACTGTGTTATAGTTGTACTGGTTATAGTTGTACTGTGTTATAGTTGTACTGTGTTATAGTTGTACTGGTTATAGTTGTACTGGTTATAGTTGTACTGTGTTATAGATGTACTGGTTATAGTTGTACTGGTTATAGTTGTACTGTGTTATAGTTGTACTGGTTATAGTTGTACTGGTTATAGTTGTACTGTGTTATAGTTGTACTGGTTATAGTTGTACTGTGTTATAGATGTACTGGTTATAGTTGTACTGGTTATAGTTGTACTGTGTTATAGTTGTACTGTGTTATAGTTGTACTGGTTATAGTTGTACTGTGTTATAGTTGTACTGTGTTATAGATGTACTGGTTATAGTTGTACTGGTTATAGTTGTACTGTGTTATAGATGTACTGTGTTATAGATGTACTGGTTATAGTTGTACTGGTTATTATAGTTGTACTGGTTATAGTTGTACTGTGTTATAGTTGTACTGGTTATAGTTGTACTGTGTTATAGATGTACTGTGTTATAGAGATAACAGACTGGGTTTTCATTAATATTCATGGGCATCAATTTTCATGGGTTTAATGAAAATCACAGTTTCAAGGATGTGTAAATTTTTGGAGAAACATATTACCAATGCAGTTTGTTACTATAAATTGCACTCCTATTAACATTTAAAATTTGTTGATAATCTTTACAAGAAAATGTATGAGAATTTGTATTCAACTAGTTTTGTTATAGCCTTGAGTACCTTATTATGGTTCTTAAAGATGTACAATGTCACTGAGAAAATCAAACAATGCATGTTACTTATGAAATGTGTTTTATTGTAGATGAGCAAGAACAGAGCAATATAGAAAGCAAGAGAAGAAAAAGAAAGGTACTAACCTATCTCTAATCCCTATAAATTTAAGATATTATTCATATTTATAACCCTTTCTTATCATAATGATGATCCAAACAATCAATATTCATAATCCTTTTTAGCATGTGACGTAAAACTAACATGCGTGTAGTTGTTCCTGATAACAGCAGTTGACCCAGTCTATGGAGGCTTTGTTATTATTTTAACATCAACAATTTTATAGGACAAAACATTCAGACTAGAGTTGTGCTGATTGGTAGCATATTTACTTTCTTCTTTACACACTTCTCTTTGCAGAACTTCAGAGGTTTTGATCATTTACATATATGTTTGTTTCTATCAGATCATGCTGGGAGAATTACGAGAGCCGGCAGTCAAGAAAACTAAAGGACAGCCGTACTTCACTCCAGAGCTGGCCTACATCCTGGCAAGTTGTGAGGAGAGGATCCCTCTGGTCAACCTGGGGTTAGAGGTAAAAGACTTTTATCAGCTACATGTATGTGATCATCAGCCTCAGAATTACCTTATTTACCTTATAAAAAGAACTGTTTTTGTAACAATTAAAAAAAACCCATTGGACTCAATCATATACATTAGCCGCAAGTGCTCAAGTCTGTGAAAATTATCTATTTTGATTTAGTTTGAAAAAAATGGAGTGGTGCATAATGGAGTACAGGCCGACTGTGAGGGAACCTGCTTCTGTCTCTCTATCCTCAGGTAAATTATTTCTCTATCCTCGGGTAAATTATTTCTCTATCCTCAGGTAAATTACAGTGTATTTCTCTATCCTCAGGTACATATAAACTATATCTCTATCCTTAGGTAATCTATCTCTCTATCCTCAGGTAAAATATCTCTCTATCCTCAGGTAAAATATCTCTATCGTAACATAAAACATAATGGTTTATAAAATAATGATTTTATTGTTTACAGGAACATCAACCCTGTAATGAAATTTTGCATTGATACTGTAAAAACTTCAAAACGTATTGAATGTTAAAATGATATTTTTTAAAAGTATTTTTTTGCATCTCAAAGGCTTACACATTAAATTTTTAATAGCAAATATGGATAGAATGTGTGATGAATGATTTGTTTATGCAAATTGATGTTTCTATTCTCACGCAAAAGTTCAGTGAAAGGAGATGCATAAAACTTTTGGAATGAAATGTCATGTTCCTATACAAAGTGTGAAACATCCTATACAACTGCCACTCTTTTGATGTACATTTGTGAAGGCATTAAAGCATAATAATTGTACATTTGTTA
>WFKH01011925.1:9933710-9944515 GCA_016163765.1 Magallana hongkongensis | reverse complement strand
ACCCCCCCCCCCCCCCCCCCCCCCCCACAAAAAAAAAATAGATTCCACTTTTTTCATAGAGATTTTTCCTTGACATTTTATCAGTTCTTGTATTGATGTACATTTCCGTAGCAACAAGATTGTTTCCGTTAGAGACGGGGCCTACAGTCTGTTTGATAACAGTAAGGCAGTGGATGGATTCAGCCCAACCTCCATGTTCAAGGTTTGACATTTGTCTGTTGACATTTAACTGTTCACAAATTAATATTAATTTGTAAGCTTACAAAATTCTAATTAGCTTGGTGTTACCTGAAACAAGTATCTTAGAAAAAATGATTTACATAATAAAAGAAAACATTGCTCATCACTTGAAGGAAAATTCATTTTACAAAAGACCTGCTGTGGATTCTTATCATCAAATTTTGTGGTTTTGTGAAATTCACAATTTTTGAGCAAACATTAAACTTGTGGCCAATAAATTTTACAATCTTAAACATATTGTTATCATATGTTTAACTTTGATGAAGATTTTTAATTGAGGATCCACTCAACAATGAAATCCAAAATACAGATGCCCAACGAATATAGCGTTTGAAACATCATACAGAGTACTAAAGGAGCCACTGTATTCAGTCTAAGATCGCAGAATGATTTTCACTTAAACACTTGTTTCATCTATCACAGCATTTCCTGAACAAGTATGTGGATGATGCCATCACGGGTAGACACACCCACCGTATGTCGACCACAGAGGACGACAACCCCCCTTCCCCGATGGACTCAATCGACATCTTCAGCCTGTCCTCCCAGCCCCCCTCCACGGGATCCCCTGCCTCCAGACAGCGGGGGGAGACCGGTCTCAGGTTCCCAATGACTCCTCCCTCCAACCCCCACACCCCAGCCTCTCCCAGTGCTGCCAGAATGTCAGGGGTAAGTGTCTTCTATGTGTGACATTTCTTAGTGTGTGTAACTATTAAAAATGTGTAAGAAATCTAAGAGTGTATCATACCTGTACAGATCAATGATGGAATAGTGAACGTTTGAAAATTTTGAAATTGTTAAAAAATTTGTTTTCGAAAAGTGTGAAGCAAAATCATCAAAAGATACATTTAACAAATTTATTAGTTACCCTTTCAAAAAATTATAAGGAATTAATATTTTAATGCTAAAATATAAATTCAAATCATATATAACTATATGCTGGCCTAGTATGTTCAATGCACTTTTATCTAATGAAAGTTAGAAACAAAGTTTAACTTTTTTTCTTCCTTTATTGTGACTGTTGTATGATGTATCCATGAAATATCTAGGGAATATTAGAATTTATTTATTAAGTTAACATACATGTAGTTACATAATTGTACATTATATTTTGATTAATATATGATTTCATGTATTTACCATGAATAGGTACATATACATGTATGTCTACCCCGGTATTAAAGATACACTAAATGTAGTACAAGCATATCTACTCAAAATACATGTACATGTATTTAATTTAATTGAAATGCAATAATATGAATAATAAAAAAAATACATTGTAGTGTTTTTTCAATGAAATTTTTCCTTGATGTAATGTTTTGATTGCTGTTTCAGGTAACCCCCTCACCCTCCACAGCGCTGATAGGTACACCTTCCCCTGGGACACTGCTAAACGTGGGGTCACCTGGTAACCCACAGCTCCACGTCCCCTCCCCAGGATCAAGTGCTTTTGTCCCAGCCCCCTCCCCCCAGTCGCTGGGAATTCACATGCCAAGTCCCGCCTCGGGATTCATGGGGCCACAGGGTAAGAGACAATCAGCTGGATGTTCACTAATGAAGTGAACTACTCTTAGCAGAGAAAATCATCAAAATATGCGAGGGCCAATTTTATACATTAGCACAATTTCTATGGATTCAGTGGGATGTTATTTTGTGAAATAACTTGTAATATGATTATAAATGATAATTTCTTTGACATTTCACAATTCATTGAGGAAGTGAATCTAGTTAAGGGGCACTAAAGAATACACAAAACTTGAGCCACCATGATTTCTAATGGTTGATATTAATCTTGTTTTAATGAGCTTTGTGATTCCTTCTTCACCAGGCCTGGACGTTGGGTCCCCGTTCACCAGTGCTAGTCTTGCCATGCCATCCCCTGTACAGAGGAACTGGCCTAACTCCCCCTCAGTGGCTGGTCCCTCCCCCGCCTCACGACACACCGCCCACTCACCCGGAAACCCCGCCCTTCACTCCCCGCAGACACAGGCCAAGGACGGCGACCACACCAAAGCTGCAAGTAAGGAGTGCTCCCAGGAATCTGTCTGTCTAGTACCTTTATTATGATGTAAAATGAATACAAATTCTGTATAAAAATCTTTTTGGATCATATCCTTGATAAATGGTTGTAAAATGGAAACTTTTTTTTATGTTACAAAACATACAAGAAAGAAATACTCAAAATTATCTCTTATATATAATCCTTAATAAACAATATTTAGTCGTAAAATGAAGACTTTCTTTAATATTAGTAGTAGAAAATCAAATTATGTTGCTTCAGTCTTAAAACACCAATAAAGAGTTTAAAACCCCGCAGTACATGTATTAAGAAGTCCTTACAAAAATATATGGATTCTGTCTTTGATATTCAGTTATACGATAAAAACTTAATGGTTGTATTTTAAGATCTGCAATGAGAAAAACATCTCAAAAATCCATGGGTAAAATCTTTGACAATTTGATCTAAAATGAAGACTTATTACAAAATGAAAAAGATCTTTAAAAGTTCATTTAAATTTCCTCTTCCAGTGATAAGCCACACAACAAGAATGCTGCCACAGCGAGCTTGGGCTGCCTCCATTCCAACCCTTCTTTCCCATGATGCATTTGACACCCTCCTGACGCCGAATCGACCTCAGGGCCTCCCATACACTGTGTCGTTGTCCCCGCTGGAGAGGTTTCTGGGAAGTGTTTACCTGAGGAGGAATCTACCACGACTTATTCAGTCCGAGTCGGTAAGTCACGACTTATTGAGTTCATGTCGGTAAGTCATTGAAAACTCTTTATGAACCAGCAGTAGAAATACATGTTAATCAGGGTTTAACCCTGGCTTTAGTGTATTGTTTATCATATAAAACAAATTCGACAAAATCCACTTTACCTTGCAGAAGTTGACTTATACAGAGACTTTATTTTTTTTTTTAACACCAAAAAAAGATCTAGTTATTATTTCTAAGACGTTCATCTGTGATAAAGATCATGCTGATCACGAAGCCTTCATACATGTAACTTAAATCAGAAATATTAATAAAAATTGTATTCATACTAAAAAGAGCATGTCAAGAGATCACTAGGATATGAACTTGGTTGGTCACATGATCAAATCGCACACTGACCAATGGGCTTCTCAGATAATTTGATCACGCCAATCCAGTTCATATCTCAGATGACATTATTACAATAATATTGTTAAAATGACATAAACTTGTAATTATGCTTAAAAAAGATGAATCAAATGTTATTAATATCATGTTTATAATGTTTATTATTCAACTTAAAAAGTGGGGAATGTGATATTTCATTAATCACCGATAGAAATTATACAAAATAACTTTTTTGCTGTTTACATTTGCATGTACATGTATTAACAAGTGTAAACATATAAACAATGTGTGACCGTGACCTTTTTGTAGCTGACTCCATTACGCTCCACCGACCCAAACATCACCTCATTCAAAGTAGAGACCCTCCAGTTCCATGTGACCTTGCCTAACAAACACCCACCCTTTTAGAGAATCGTCCAACCTGTACCAGGTAACTAACCCTTCCCCCTTCCTCCATCCCCTCAAAAAAACCCCCCAAAAAACAAAAAAAAACCTAACAAACACCCACCCTTTTAGAGAATTGTCCAACCTGTACCAGATAACTACCCCCCCCCCCGCACACACACTCACGCACACAAAAGAAAGAATCGTCCAACAGGTACCGGTATAACCTCCACCTCCACCCTGTACAAACTATTGCACTTCACCTGCAACTGGTTATATGTACTAAACAAATTATGTTTATGCATTTATCAATTTTAACCATAAAACTTTATGTATTACCCTGGCATTTTGATATAATATTTATATTTTGAGTGCAAGAAATCTAAATATTTTTTATTTGAATGTTTGTCTGTTTCATAGAACACAGAGATCAATGGAGCGTGGAGGTGTTAAACATCATTCAGCAGTACTTTGATTCCAAGGTAACTTTTAATAGAAACTGTTCAGTGAATGTCATATTGAATGGTCTACCTCCAAATTATATCAATTTCACAGTAGACTGTGGGAAGTAAAGATGAATTTATTGTTTAATGTATTAATGAATTACCACACTGAGGGTTTCTTTGTGGTATTTGTACAGGTTGCTTGCCCGCCCTACAAAGTGAATGCCCTGAGAGCGTTCTGTAGAATACTAGATACCCCCATCAGGATCCTCAAAGACTGTGTACAAATGATGAGACTGGAGCTGGTAATTATTTTATTTGTAGAAATGCAAGGCTAATGATCTTGAAGTCAGATCAGCTAAAACAATAATCAAATAGAGGCCTTGTTGAAAAATGAATTCATTTCACTGTTCTCTCTTCAATGATTTCTAAGATTCTGCTTTCAAAATGATACAAAACATACAGTATTAGTTTACATGCTTTTCACTGGACTTCAAGTTGATGACTGAGAGTTCATCCCTCTGTGAACTACATTGTACTACTTGTAGATGGGTCCGAACCAGTCCAGTAACATGAAGTGGTCCATGCAGTGGTGCCTGACTGTCCCACCTCATGCCGCCTTTGTGGCCCCGGCCGGAACCGCTGCTGTAGCCAAAAACAAACAGATCAAGATGCTTCTAATGGTAAGGCACCAATGATCAATGGACCACACTTGTTACTTTGTTTCAATCTGTATTTCTATTGAGTCTTTATATTCTGAACATCTAGAGCATTTTAGATATTTAAAATGGATTGATTCATTTATTATTTTAAACACACCATAAAAATTGAAAAGTTCCAGAAAAAAAGAATACCCGGTACATGAAGTTGATACATGATAAGAAAAAATGGACATAACTTTATAAAATTATCTCCCTTTGTAATAAGATATAAATGGATAAAAGTGTGCTGTAGATTATCTACCTTAATCATTATGCTTTTTGTAATTTTAGTAAAGGATTATGTGCGGTATGGTCAAGTATCTACCCCCTATTTTAACCAATTTTTAAATAGTATCGTATGTAAATCAAATCTTCATAAATTATTGTACGGTGGACGCCTATCACTTTAATCTTGATTTTAGTCATCATTGCTCATTCGCTGTTTATCTGTGATGTCACCTAAATGACCCAATTCCCGGAAATTTGCAAACAAATGAAAATATTCTCATTTTTGCTTTATATTGTGCATTCGGAAGTATAGAGCGCAGGTCTGCTCAAGTACAATTTTAACATACATGTATGTTTTTCTTCAGATAATTATACACATTATACTAAAACATGGTACTTGAGCAAGCCTGCGCTCGGTGTTTCCCAGTCGAAAAACCATCGGAAAACACCCATATTTTGCTACAAAACATCAATTTATCAATATAAGGCAATCTTCATGATGTCATTTCTACATTATGAAGTCACTGTGATGATAATCTCTTACTCCCTTATTTTCAATATGATTTTAACTATCTTTCACCTTATTTTTAAAGCTCTTTATAAAACTTTAATTTTGGGGGCGAAAAATGCACAATACCGCACATAGTCCTTATGTCCTTATATTACTGTTATTGTTCTGACTATGCCTTTTGTAATTTTGGAGAATCATCTCTTAAATTAAATATTGTTGACTTTGTTTTGATTGTGTCTATTATGATTTTAATGATTTTCTCCTTATCATGCTTATGCAATTTTTATTGTTTGAAATTCCTCCTGTTGGTCTTGCTGTTACCAATCCCCGTTTGTTGTGTTCCCAGCTCCAGTTCACTCGGACCAACATTCAGCCCCCGGCGGGACAGGACCCTCAGTCCATTATCGTCCCCCTGCTGTACGACATCAGCGCCAACACCATCCAACACATGGAGCCGGTGAGGGGGCAGCCCCAGACCCCCGCGTACATGGCCATCTCACAGCTGCTCCAGAACTTCTACCACCCCCAGAGTGCGGAATGTATCCTGTTCCCGGCCGTCCAACACATCATGGCCAATCTCAACTTGTAACTCTGTATGTAAATTCCTGGGATTGAAACAATCTCAACCTGTAGCTGGGTTAAATTAGAGGGGACTGAAACAATCTCAGTTTAAATCTCAGTGAACTCATGAGAGACTCGAGCATTCTCAAAGTACTGGAACAATCTCAACTAATAGCTCGTTAAACTCACATGGACTGAAATAATCTCAACTTATAATTACATAAAATCGAAGAGGATTTGAAGTCCTTTAGCATTTTTAGCCTGGCTATCTGAAATTCTACTGCGAAAAAATGTTGTGCTTGTATTGCTTTAGACCGGATGGATGAACCATCAGAATTGTTCTGAAAATTTTTGTGTTAAGTCATTCAAAACACACAATCGATTGTCACTGATTAATGTACCGGGGGAAGCAATGGTTGGGTAACATGTATTTGACACCACTTTGTGTTTTACTGGGCAAAATTAATGATAGGAATTTTTCACTTAATATGATGAACTTTATTGATGCAAGTGTATCAAATTAGTTTCTTAGGACATTGGAATGTCCAAATTCCTGCCTGGTAGCCTTACAGGAATTGTAAATAAATATTTATGAATTCAGTACAAATGTACATAAATCATGATCATAATCAGTTTGATTGTTTGAAATGTCTGTACAGGTGAAATTGATACAAACGATGTACATAGATGTATAGGTCATCAAATTTAAGCTTGTGTCAATAAATTTGCATCAAACTACATGTATGTGGGTGTTCAGCATATTGATATTGTTAATAAAACATGGTCATTGCAGAATGGCACTTCATGCTGTAAAGAACAGCTTAATTTTGAACTTGAATCGGCAAAAAAAATTGAATGACTTGTTTTTCAGAAATTAAGGGCGAAACAAATTCAGGAAAAAATACTTGAAAGTTAAATGTTGAAATCTTTCTTTATTACTGTCCTTAAAGCTTTTGTTTTTTTTTTTAAAATTAAACACAAGCAAACAAATGTGGTAATAAAACACACAGTAATTTATTAAATTTTCACAAGTTACTGATGAACACAAATTCCATCAGATTTTATAATAAATGCAGGCGTAATAGAAAAAAAAAAAAGAAATTGAGGAAAAATGATTAAGCAAAACAAAAGACCTAAATTGTTTGATAAAAGAATTATACACGGATAGGGAAAACAAAAAAGCCACAAAAATTCAAAAAGCAAATAAGTCAATTCAAATCTTTATAAATACAAAACTTCACAATTGAATCATGATCTTAAAATGTAAACAAAAACAACACATGTGGATGCAAATGATGCATAAAGAAAACATAACTGAAAACGCAATTTATTTCAATAAAATTTAAATATTTGTTTATGTTTTACAATCTAAACAAAAAGAAATTATGTGCAAATTACTGAAACCATAAAATAGACAAACTTTATCATTCAAACTAAATGTTGTTTTATAATATAATATGGAAATAAATTAGACTACTTTAGAAGTGCCCAGTCATGTGATGAACATCTTCTTGAACAAGTACACAGATTTAGTATTCTGATAAAACAATGTACTCATAGTTCATATTGCCATCTGGTATAATGGGCACTGCCATGCATATTTGGAAAATGTGTGAATTTTGTTTTCAATTGGAAAGTTTTTCATACAAATTAAGAAATTTAGGTGTCCCAATACGAGTTTGTGAGCTGTTAAAGTTAAATTAATGGAAGACTTTAGACGAACCGTACAATACGTTTATTCTGGTGTCTGACAGTATCCCACTACATAGAGAGAACAGGTTTACAAACATTCCACAGAAGCCATTGTGTTTTAAACACTACAAAGTTACAGACTTATAATTTCACCCAATGGATTCAGGCAAGCTGGAATGAATTTCAGAGATATAATTTAAAGAAATACAGACACACACGTTCAAACAATGAGTGAGGTAATTTTCTTAAATACAACGTACAATAAATACAATGTACTGGATTAAAAATCATAAATGTATTGAATCACAAAAATCATGATGCCCATGAGAAATGAGTTGTACATGTATCAAAGTGTGAAAATCTCTATTAGTTAATAATAATTGGTTGTTTTCTACTTTGAGCTATTTGTCAATATGCCAAGTATACCATTATGGCCAATATACACTGTAATGCATGAATTCTCACAATCCAAGACTATCAACTAAACCTCTTCATTTCTGCAACAGTCGGAGTCTTCTATTGAAACTATTTTTATATTAATTGTGTTAGATATATTACTTTCAAAAGCATGTAAAAATATCTCTATTATCATACTAATTCAGACGCATTTAAATACTTTGATTTTAATGAAAAAGTAAATTTAAAATCAATAACTTTAAAAACCTTTAAGTACAAAAACAAGAAACATTCAGTAGAATTCTGACTACTCGCATCAACCGTCCCAAAATATGGTGTCACCATACTGAAAATACTGACAAATCTATGTACTGTACATGTACATTGTAGATTGTTTGTGATTTTAAATCCAACACCAAACGAAAAAAGAATTCTATTACACTGTTTATGCAGATTTTACATTATCTTTACTTGATCATTTTCAAAACGTTGCTCTGTAAGAGATCATAACCCCAAGTAATATAATTACTATAAACATATAATAAAAATCTTAAAAAGAATGAATATTTTAAATATGCATTTATATGTTTAACTAAGGAAAAATGATGTCAACAATTTACAGAATCTAATTCATGTCATCAAAATTCATTCCACATACTCAAATAATTCCGACCTGCATTTTATGAATTGCACTTATTTACAAAAAGTAATCAAGAAATGCTCTTTCATACTCATGCAGGTGTACAGATGAATGCCCAAGGCAGAATATAAACAGGTACCTTATATCAGAAAGTCAGATATTGTATTCAGAGCTGTAGCTTTACATTAACAGAGAATTAAAAATGCATTCCGACTTGCAGATCACCAGCTATACATCATTGGGATATGATACATATATGTGGCCTCCTTGAGGTCTTTTAAAAGCTTTATTAATAAACATTGTGTACATAGTGCACAATTATACTATTTAGTAAATTTAATTATACATGTACATTTCTGAAACTTTTACATGCATATACCATGATGGTACGTGTATTGGACATGCATTATGCCCAAATATATAAAAAGAAGCAAAAAATGATCATTTTGTCCATTAATACAGTAGATTAAATCTATGCAGTTTCTAAAAAAAAATTCAATTTACCCATTACTCATCTAATCATAGAGAGAAAAAAGCAACTTAAAATATATAAAAAATAAAATATATGGAGTCAAATTTCCTTTGGCATGACTGAACAATTAATGACTATTCTAGCTTTATATAAAAAAATCTATAAAATAAACAATGATATGGCAAATTGGTTATCATGGTGAGTAAATTAATATATGGCTCAACAACAATAGCAATAACGATCAGATCTGAGACAGCGTGTGACTTCCATGAACTACAGTGGAAATAATCAGGGGGAGAGAACTGTTCTACGGCATGTAAATCAAAGTGAGCAAATGTTGAGTGAAGAGTAGTCCCCCTTTGTTTCAATATGTTCACAAGTCTTTAAATATTTTCACAATATTGTATATATTATGTAGTGGTAAAAAGCACAGAGAAAGATTAGAGATTTGTGTGCAAAAAGAGAGAATATAAATACATAATAGTTTTGAAAGCATAAAACTGCCAAACACATGTTGTGTCTATATCAGACCCAAGAAAATACCAGTGTTTATAACATCACCATTGTGCAAAAATTCAATACTGAAAAACATATTTAAAGCTGAATAGCTTAATAAATATCCTAGCAAAAAATATATAAAAATATTTATATTAAATGAAAGCACAGTTTGGATCCATATGTCATTAAACAGTTAACGTTGTTACCATACTGCTCAAACCTCTAGATTTGTAGCAGATTTTATCAAAACCCATTAAAAGTGGATTAAAAAAAATTAAGAATATTTGGAATCTGGAAAAAATGGAATTCCTTTGGATTTAGGATTCATACATTATTCATCTGTGTCCACCATTCTTGGGTAGAGATTGTCTGAAATCGAGTCAAGGATAACATAGACAAGACCATGAAGAGTTAAATAACAAGACAACGACCATGCATGTACATGTATGTGCTAACCAAGCATTAGCATTGTCCATTCTCATCACAATCTTAAAGAATTGGAAGGGAGGTCTAATTTATCCATGCCATTGCATGTATTTAATCCCCGAGTCTTGGGATGAAGTGAATATGGTTAAAGGAACTGATAGATAAAACAGGAAGAATCTTCTCCAAGTACTTACATTTTTGCAGGAAGGGTAGTGGGGTGTTAAAATGAAAAGCTGATACATGGCATAAGGCATTGTTTTTAAGATCAATTTTTGAATGGACTATTCAGTCATTTCCTAAACAGCTACAGATCAGACAAAGGTTATATAACCAGTCTGACTATATCTGAGCCATATCTCAATAAAATTTTGCTGACAGATATAAATTTATAATAAAAATTATGAACAGCAAAATTAATACAGCTTTGATGCTAGTAGCTGTATATCACAAAATGACCCTGGTTCAAAAATAGAGCAGCGCTGAGCCAACCGAAAAGCCCGACCCAC
>WFKH01011925.1:9910741-9921174 GCA_016163765.1 Magallana hongkongensis | reverse complement strand
CCCCCCCCCCCCCCAAAAAAAAAAAAAAAAAAAATCCAAATTTTTTCATAGAGATTTGTCCTTGACATTTTATCAGCTCTTGTATTGATGTACATTTCCGAAGCAACAAGATTGTTTCCGTTAGAGACGGGGCCTACAGTCTGTTTGATAACAGTAAGGCA
Organism: Magallana hongkongensis; assembly: GCA_016163765.1. Lineage (NCBI taxonomy): Eukaryota > Metazoa > Mollusca > Bivalvia > Ostreida > Ostreidae > Magallana > Magallana hongkongensis. Next base: position 9,921,013 of record WFKH01011925.1, on the reverse strand, counting down.
GTGGATGGATTCAGCCCAACCTCCATGTTCAAGGTTTGCCGTTTGTCTGTTGACATTTAAATGTTCACCCAATTAATATTAATTTGTAAGTTTACAAAATTATAATTAGATTTGTGTTACCTCAACAAATTATCTTAAAAAATGATACATACTAAGCAAACAGTACTCATTTGTTGAAAAAACATGAAATTCATAATTATCCTTCTGTGGTTTCATTAATCATCATGGGCACCAATTGCATGGGTTTGTAAAGCACACAATTTTGAGCTTGCTTAAACTTTTGGCCAATAGTTTTTCAAAAACAAATTGTTACTATATATTTAACTTTGATGAACATTTTCATATTGTGGATCCACTCAACAATGAAATCCAAAATACTGATGCCCAACAAATATAGAGTTTGAAACATCATAAAAAGTACTAATGGAACCACTGTATTCAGTCTTAGATCACTGAATGATTTTCACTTAAACACTTGTTTGATCTATTCCTTCAGCATTTTCTGAACAAGTATGTGGATGATGCCATCACTGGCAGACATACCCATCGTATGTCGACCACGGAGGATGACAACCCCCCCTCCCCGATGGACTCCATCGACATCTTCAGTCTGTCCTCCCAGCCCCCCTCCACTGGATCCCCGGCCTCCAGACAGCGGGGAGAGACTGGCCTCAGGTTCCCGATGACCCCTCCCTCCAACCCCCATACCCCAGCCTCCCCCAGTGCTGCCAGAATGTCAGGGGTAAGTGTCTTCTCTTTGTGGCATTTCTTTGTTTCTGTATTAAAAATGTGTATAGAAATCTAAGAGTGTATTGTACCTCTACATATCAATAATGGAATTGTAAGCATTTGAAAATTTTGACATTATAATTGTGAAATTTATTTTAAAAAGTGTGAAGCAAAATTATCAATAGATTCATTTAACAAATTAATAAGTTCCCCCTTTAAAAAAAATATAATGATCCAATATTTTAATGCTAAAATATAAAATCATATGTAACTATATGCTGGCCTAGTATGTTCAATGCACTTTTATTTAATGAAAGTTAGAAACAAACTTATTTTCTTCTTTTATTGGGACTGTTGTATGTTGTAACCATGAAATATCTAGGAAATATTAGAATTTCTGTATTGAATACTGTTACATGATTGTACATTATATTTTAATTTATATGATTTCATGTACAGGGTATTTACCTAATAAGTACAGGTACATATATGTCTACCCTCAATAAATGTACATGTAGTACATACAAATCTACTTAAAATACATGTATTAATTGAAATGCATGAAATATGAATAATAATAAAATATTTTGGTACTGTTTTTTCAATGAAGTTTTTCCTTGATGTAATGTTTTGATCGCTGTTCCAGGTAACCCCCTCACCCTCCACAGCGCTGATAGGTACACCCTCCCCAGGGACCCTGCTGAACGTGGGGTCACCAGGTAACCCACAGCTCCACGTCCCCTCCCCGGGATCCAGTGCTTTTGTCCCAGCCCCCTCCCCCCAGTCGCTGGGAATTCACATGCCAAGTCCCGCCTCAGGATTCATGGGGCCACAGGGTAAGAGACAATCGGCTTGATGTTCACTAATGAAGCGAACTAATCTTAACAGAGAAAATCATCAAAATATGCATGGGCCAATTTTTATACATTAGCACAATTTCTATGGATTCATTGGGATGTAATTTTGTGAATTTACTTGTAATATGATTATTAATGATAATTTCTTTGGCATTTCACAATGCATTAAAGAAGTGAATCTGTGATTGAGAGGAACTAAAGAATACACAAAACTTGTGCCACCATGATTTCTAATGGTTGATATTAATCTTGTTTTAATGAGCTTTGTGATTCCTTCTTCACCAGGCCTGGACGTTGGGTCCCCGTTCACCAGTGCTAGTCTTGCCATGCCATCCCCTGTACAGAGAAACTGGCCTAACTCCCCGTCAGTGGCTGGTCCCTCCCCTGCCTCACGACACACTGCCCACTCCCCTGGAAACCCTGCCCTCCACTCCCCGCAGACACAGGCGAAGGACGGAGACCACACCAAAGCTGCAAGTAAGGAGTGCTGCCAGGAATCTGTCTATCTAGTGCCTTTATTTAAACAATAAAATGCTTTCTTTGGTGATTCATGCGGGATATGAAGGTGGCGACGTTGCACAAAAAATAATTTTTTCTACATGATCACTACCTTCATAACCCGCATGAATCATCAAAGAAAACATTTTATTGTTTATAATTACATCTTGCTTTTAACAAATTAATAAATTGATTGTAATTAGTAAGTAAAATTCACTAAATTACTGTTAATGTACATCAGTACGTTAGCTAAAAAAAAACAGCCAAATTGTCTCCTGTGGAAATTGAGTCTGACATCATCATGATTATTTCGTGCAGTCCGTGATTTTTTCCCAGGTTGCTGTAGGTTTCGACCAATCGATAAACGGGGCTTGTATATTTCAGTCTGGCTGTTTCTATAGAGCTATGAATTAACTAAAAGTTTCCGTAAGAAATAGAGGGAATCATGCTCGGTAGATGTAAATATTTTAGTGTGAAATAAGTACAAATTCTGTATAAAAGTCTCTCCCAACATCTGTGGATCTTATTCTTGATAAATGGTTGTAAAATAAAGACTTTCTGTTAATGTTACAAAACTTCCAAGAAAGAAATCCTCAAAAACATCTGTTATACATTGTATATATAATCCTTGATAATCAATTTTTGGTTGTAAAATGAAGACTTTCTTTAATATTAGTATAAGAAAATTAAATTGAATTATGTTGATTAAAAATAAAGACTTATTACGAAATGAAAAAGATCTTGAAAAGTTCATTTAAATTTCCACTTCCAGTGATAAGTCACACAACAAGAATGCTGCCACAGCGAGCTTGGGCTGCCTCCATTCCAACCCTTCTTTCCCATGATGCATTTGACACCCTCCTGACCCCGAATAGACCTCAGGGCCTCCCGTACACTGTGTCATTGTCCCCACTGGAGAGGTTTCTGGGGAGTGTGTACCTGAGGAGGAATCTGCCACGACTTATTCAGTCTGAGTCGGTAAGTCATTGAAAAGTTTTTATGAACCAGCAGAAGTAATAAATCAGGGTTTAGCCCTTGCTGTAGTGTATTGTTTATCATATAAAACAAATTCGACAAAATCCACTTTACCTTGCAGAAGTTGACTTATACAGGGACTTTATTTTTAAACAAAAAAAAAGATCTGATTATTATTTCTAAGAAGTTCATCTATGAGAAAGAGCATCCTGATCATGAAGCCTTCATAACTTAAATCAGAAATAATTGTATTCATTTTAAAAAGAGCATGTCAAAAGATCACTGGGATATGAACTTGGTTGGTCACATGATCAATCGCATACTGACCAATGGGCTTCTCAGTTAATTTGATCACTCCAATCCAGTTCATATCCCAGATAACATTATTACAATTGTTAAAATGACATACTTGTAATTATGCTTAATTAAAAAAGATGAATCAAATATTAACATCATGTTTATAATGTTTATCGTTCAACTTACAAAATGGGGAATGTGATCTGTTATTAATATACGAAACAACTTTTAAACTCTTTACATTTCTATGTATTAACAAGTGTAAACATATAAACAATGTGTGACCTTGATCAAGTCATGACCTTTTTGTAGCTGACTCCATTACGCTCCACCGATCCAAACATCACCTCATTCAAAGTAGAGACCCTCCAGTTCCATGTGACCTTCAGCAACAACCTGCAGAGTCTACACATGAATGTCCAACCTGTACCAGGTAACTAACCCCTCCCCCCCCCTCCCCCAAACACAGAATTGTCCAACATGTACCAGGTAATAATAACCTTCCCCCACAAACTATAACCATTTCCCACCTCCCCCACCAATTACACTCAGTTACTACATGAAAGAGGCACTTGCAACTGGTTATTTAAACAGATTGTGTTTATGCATGTATCATTTTTAACCATTAAACTTCATGTATTTCCTGGCATTTTGATACAATATTTTATATTTTGAGTGCAAGTGATCTAAATATAGTTTTACTTGAATATTTGTCTGTTTCATAGAACACAGAGATCAGTGGAGCGTGGAGGTGTTAAACATCATTCAACAGTACTTTGATTCCAAGGTAACTTTTAATAGAAAATGTTCAGTGAATGTCATAATATCAACATGTCATATCGAATGGTCTACCTCCAAATTATATCAATTTTACAGTAGACTTTGTGAAATAAAGATGTTGATATGATGATGAATTTATTGTTTAATGTATCAATGAATTATCAGACTGAGAGGTTTCTTTGTGATTTTTGTACAGGTTGCTTGCCCGCCCTACAAAGTGAACGCCCTGAGAGCGTTCTGTAGAATACTAGATACCCCCATCAGGATCCTCAAAGACTGTGTACAGATGATGAGACTGGAGCTGGTAATTATTTTGTATGACTTTGTAGGAAAAAATGGATTGATTTCACTGTTCTCTCTTTAACTTTAATTATTTCTAAGATTCTGTTATCATAATAATACAAAACATATGGTATTACATGCTCTTTACTGGGCTTTAAGTTGATGACTGAGTTCATCCCACTGTGAACTACATTGTACTACTTGTAGATGGGTCCAAACCAGTCCAGTAACATGAAGTGGTCCATGCAGTGGTGCCTGACCGTCCCACCTCACGCAGCCTTTGTGGCCCCGGCTGGAACCGCCGCTGTAGCCAAGAACAAACAGATCAAGATGCTGCTCATGGTAAGGCACCAATGATCAATGGACCATGCTGGTCTTGTTACTTTGTTTCAATCTGCTGAGTCTTTACATTCTAAACATCTAGAGCATTTTAGATATTTAGAATGGATTGATTCATTTATTATTTTAAAGGCATTATAAAAATTGAAAAATCCAGAAAAAAAAGAATGCATGTACTTGATACAAGACAAGAAAAAAATGGACACAACTTTATATAATTATCTTCCTTTGTAAAAAGATATAAATGGATAAAAGTGTGCTATAAATTATCTCCTTTTATCATTATGCTTTTTGTAATTTTAGTAAATCATCTCCTTATATTTTTGTTTTGACTATGCCTTTTGTGATTTTGGAGAATCATCTTCTAAATTAAATGTTGTTGTCTTTGTTTTGATTATGTCTTTGTTTTGATTATGTTGTTGTCTTTGTTTTGATTATGTTGTTGTCTTTGTTTTGATTATGTCTTTCATGATTTAGATGATTTTCTCCTTATCTTGCTGATGCTATTTTCATTGTTTGAAATTCCTCCTGTTGATTTTGCTGGTACTAATCTCCCTTTGTTGTGTTCCCAGCTCCAATTCACTCGGACCAACATCCAGCCCCCGGCGGGACAGGACCCTCAGTCTATCATCGTCCCCCTGCTGTACGACATCAGCGCTAACACCATCCAACACATGGAGCCGGTGAGGGGTCAGCCCCAGACCCCCGCGTACATGGCCGTCTCACAGCTGCTTCAGAACTTCTACCACCCCCAGAGCGCTGAGTGTATCCTGTTCCCGGCCGTCCAACACATCATGGCCAATCTCAATCTGTAACTCCGTAAACTCCAGGGGATTGAAACAATCTCAACCTGTAGTTTGGTTAAATTACAGGGGACTGAATCTAAATTTAAATCTCGGTGAACTCACGAGGGACTAGAGCATTCTCAAAGTACTGGAACAGTCTCAACTAATAGCTCGGTAACCTCACATGGACTGAAACAATCTCAGCTTATAACTACATAAACTCACAGAGGATTTGAAGTCCTTTTATAGCATTTCTTTGCCTGACTATCTGAAATTCTACTGAGAAATAATGTTGTGTTTGTATTGCTTTAGACCGGATGGATGAACCATTAGAATTGTTCTGAAAATTTTTCTGTGAAGTCATTCAAAACACCATGGATTGTCACTGATTAATGTACCAACATGGAGCAATGGTTGGGTAAACATGTATTTGACACCACTTTGTGTTTTACTGGGCAAGATTAATGATATGAATTTTTCACTTAATATGATGAACTTTGTTCAACTTGATGTAAATGTATAAAATTAGTTTTTTTGGACATTGGAATGTCCAAATTCCTGTCTGGTAGCCTTACAGGAATTGTAAATAAATATTTATGAATGTACATAAATCATGATCATAATCAGTTTGATGGTTTGAAATGTTTTTACAGGTGAAATTGATACAAACAAAGGTACATGTATGTATAGGTCATCAAATTTAGGCTTGTGTCAATAAATTTGCATCAAACTAGGTGGGTCTTCAGCATATTGATATTGTTAATAAAACACAGCCATTGCAGAATGGCACTTCATGCCTTGGGGCCATACAACCTGGACAGCTCAATTTTGAACTTGAATCGGTAATTAATTGAATGACTTGTTTTTTCTGAAATTAAGTGTGAAACAAAATAAGGAAAAAATAATTGGAATCTTTTTTTATTACTATCCTTTTGTTTTTCGAAAATTAAACACAAGCAAACAAAATTAATGAGGAAATAATAACACAGTAATTTCTTCAATTTTCACAAGTTACTGATGGACACTTGCACAATTTCACGTTACTGAAGGAAACGTGCACAATTTCACAAGTTACTGATGGACACAAATCCTGTCAGATTTCATAATAAATGCAGGTGCAATAAAAAAAAAAAATTAAGGGAAAATGAATAAGCAAAACAAAAGACCTAATTGTTTATTAAAAGAAATATACACGGAGAGGGAAAACAAAATGAAAAAAAATTAAAGCCACAAAAATTCAGGGAAGCAAATAAATGAATTCAAACTGTTTATAAATACAAAACTTCACAACTGAATCATGATCTTAAATGTAAACAAAAACAACATACATGTAGGTGCAAATGATGCATAAAGAAAATATAAGTGAAAACGCAATTGATTTCAAACAAATTTAAATATTTGTTTGTTTTACAATCTAAACAAGAAGGAATTCTGTGCAAATTACCCAAACCATAAAATAGAAATAAACTTTAATAGTTAAACTAAATGTGGTTTTATGATATTATGATCCAAAATAAATTAGACTACTTTAGAAGGGTCCAGTCATGGGATGAACATCTTTTTTTCGTTTTGGACAAGTACACAGATTTAGTATTCTGATAATACAATGTACTCATAGTTCATATTGCCATATTGATATAATGGGCACTGCCATGCATATTTGGAAAATGCATGAATTTTGTTTTCAGTTGGACAGTTTTTCATACAAATTAAGAAATTTAAGTGTCCCAATAATGTGAGTATGTGAGCTGTGAAAGTTAAATTAATGGAAGACTTTAGAAAAACCATGCAATACGTTTATTCAGATTTCTGACAGTATCCCACTACATTTGCCAATTTTATATATACATATATCATGTTTTATGACAATTGTAAATTATTTGTATTAGGGTGAGAACCTAGTAAGTTGCAAGAACTTGTGTTCGAACCCTTTGTATATTATATATACAATAAAATATGTTCAAACCACATAGAGAGAACAGGTTTACAAAAACTCCACAAAAGCCATTGTGTTTTAAACACTACAAAGTTACTGACTTATAATTTCACCCAATGGATTCAGGCAAGCTGGAATGAATTTCAGAGATTTAAAGAAATACAGACACGCACGTTCGAACAATGAGTGAGGTAATTTTCTAAAATACTGGATTAAAAAATCATAAATGTATTGAATCACAAAAATCATGATGCCCAAGAGAAATGAGTTCTACATGTACAGGTATCAAAGTGTGAAATCTCCATTAGTTAATAATAATTGGTTGTTTTCTACTTTGAGCTATTTGTCAATATGCCAAGTATACCATTAAGGCCAATATAATGCATGAATTCTCACAATCCAAGAATATCAAATAAACATCTTCATTTCTGCAACAGTTGGATTCTTCTATTAAAACTATTTTTAAATCAATTGTGTTAGATATGTTACTTTCAAAAGCATGTAAAAATATCTCTATTATCATACTAATTCAGACACATGTAAATACTTTGATCTTAATGAAAAATAAATTTAAAATCAATAACTTCTATTCGATTTTTGAAATCCTTTAAGTACAAAAACAAGAACACATTCAGTAGAATTCTGACTACTCGCATCAACCGTCCCAATATATGGTGTCACCATACTGAAAATACTGACAAATCTATGTATTGTACATTGTGTCTGATTATTTAAATCCAACACCAAATGACAACAATTTCTATAATTGCACTGTATATGCAGATTTTACATTATCTTTACTTGGTCATTTTCAAAACTTTGCTTTATATGAGATCATAACCATCAGTTAAAAATACTAAGATAAAAGATATTAAAAGATATTTAAAATTTTTAAGAAAAAGAATATATATCTTAAATATGTGGTTATATGCATGTTCAACTAGGAAAAACTATGTCAACAATTTACAGAATCCAACTTATGTCATCAAAATTCATTCCACACACTCCCACCTGTATAAATTGCACTTATTAACAAAAAAAAAAAATAATCAAGAAATACTCAGGTGTACAGATGAATGCCCAAGGCAGAATATAAACTGAGGTCCCTTATATCAGAAAGTCAGATATTGTATTCAGATTTGTATCTTTACATTAACAGAGAATTAAAAATGCATTCTGACTTGCAGAAGATCGATCACCTTTACATCATTGGGATGGCACATACATGTGGCCTCCTTGAGGTCTTTTAAATGCATATAAGACATGTATTATGCCCAAATCTGTTAATAGACTTCTAAAAATAGAAGCAAAAAATGATCAGTTTATCCATTAATACAGTAGATTAAATCTATTCAGTTTCTAAAAAAAATTCAATTTACCCATTAAGATAGAAATACTCATCTAATCATAGAGAAAAAAAAAACAATTTAAAATATATAAAAAAATAAAATATATGGAGTCAAATTTCCTTTGGCATGACTGAACAATTAATGACTATTCTAGCTTTATATAAAAAATCTATAAACAAACAATGATATGGCGAATTGGTTACATGTATTATGGTGAGTAAATCATATGGCTCAACAACAATAGCAATAACGATCAGATCTGAGACAGCGTATGACTTCCACAAACTACAGTGGAAATGAACAGGGGGAGAGAACTGTTCTACAGCATGTAAATCAAAGTGAGCAAATGTTGCGTGAAGAGTAATCTCCCTTTGTTTCAATACATTCACAAGTCTTAAATATTTTCACAATATTGTATATATGTAGTGGTAAAAAACACAGAGAAAGATTAGAGATTTGTGTGCAAAAAGAGAGAATATAAATACATAATTATTTTGAAAGCATAAACTGATAAAACTGCCAAACACATGTTGTGTCTATTATCAGACCCAAGAAAATACCAGTGTTTGTAACATCACCATTGTGCAAAAATTCAATACTGAAAAACATATTCAAAGCTGAATAGCTTAATAAATATCCTAGCAAAAAATATATAAAAATATTTATATTAAATGAAAGCACAGTTTGGATCCATGTCATTAAACAGTTGTTACCATACTGCTCAAACCCCTAGATTTGTAGCAGATTTTATCAAAACCCATTAAAAGTGGATTAAAAAAAATTAAGAATATTTGGAATCTGGAAAAAATGGAATTCCTTTGGATTTAGGATTCATACATTATTCATCTGTGTCCACCATTCTTGGGTAGAGATTGTCTGAAATTGAGTCAAGGATAACATACACAAGATCATGAAGAATTAAATAACAAGACAACGACTATACATGTTCATGTACACGTATGTGCTAACCAAGCGTTAGCATCGCCCATTCTCATCACAATCTTAAAGAATTGGAAGGGAGGTCCAATTTATCCATGCCATTGCATGTATTTAATCCCCGAGTCTTGGGATGAAGTGAATATGGTTGGAGGAACAGATAGATAAAACAGGAAGAATCTTCTCCAAGTACTTACATTTTTGCAGGAAGGGTAGTGGGGTGTTAAAATGAAAAGCTGATACATGGCATAAGGCACTGTTTTTAAGATCAATTTTTGAATGGACTATTCAGTCATTTCCTAAACAGCTACAGATCAGACAAAGGTTATATAACCAGTCTGACTATATCTGAGCCATATCTCAATAAAATTTTGCTGACAGATATAAATTTATAATAAAAATTATGAACAGCAAAATTAATACAGCTTTGATGCTAGTAGCTGTATATCACAAAATGACCCAGGTTCAAAAATAGAGCAGCGCTGAGCCAACCGAAAAGCCCGACCCAC
>WFKH01011925.1:9897246-9910641 GCA_016163765.1 Magallana hongkongensis | reverse complement strand
GGTTCAAAAATAGAGCAGCGCTGAGCCAACCGAAAAGCCCGACCCACAGTTGGTCAAAAGGACAAAGGTCAAGGTGACCTCAGTCCTCTTTACATCACAGTTAAAATCACACCAATATTAATGAGTAATTAATGTTGCCAAACAGTCATAGAAAGGATACATGGAGGAGCTTATGGAATGCAGCTGAAAAAGATAGCAATGCATGTTAAGTCTTGTAAATGAAAACTGAATTCAATAATACATCTGACACGCCATTAAAAGAAAATTAATAATGTGTACTACAATAATAATGTTTGGTTGTTAATGATTAATGTTTTAGTTGTCGTTGATTAATATTTGTTGCAAGTGATCTTTCACTACTTGTATCAATATCAACATTGGAAATTTTTTCATCTATCCAAATATAATGCAACGAACAGTTGATAAAATGAAAATGCTATAAAATGTTTATCAGTTACATATGACTTCCATCTAATTTTTTAATGGTTGTCTACCAATTTCTTAAGATTTTGATTGGATGTTACCTTCATTGGCTATTAGCATTACATGTACCAATCTGTCTATCATTACTTACTTTGTCTACCAGTTTTTTCAGTTTTTCATTGGCTGCAGCTCTACCCTCGTCAGTGTCTCTTCTTCAATGATAAATGTTTTCAATGCAGTAAAACATTTTTTTTTTAAAGTTAACATTGCCTTATGTCCAAGTAAATGTTACTCTTTTATGTTAGACATGATGAGGTAAAGTTTTAGGTTAAGAAGTTTAACATCTGAGGGAAGAATTATTGTAAGGTGTAACATTGTAAGGTGTAACATTGCATATTGCATATTTGGATGATATCTAAACCTTTTAAGGTGGACTCCACATTGGATAACATTTCATCTTGCCCTAATTATAAGAACAATTCAGCATTACTATTAAATTCTTAAACAAGTACTAGTAATTTAAATCTGACTTCCAGAATCATGGAATCTTAATATTTCTTGAAAACAATGCAGTACACTTATGTTTCAAATAATATTCAACGTAAATCTAATTGCACAGCTGATCAATGGGTTAGTAGCTACACCTTACAGAACCCAGTGATTAGGTACATCTCACAGATTCCTGTGATTAGCTACACCTCACAGATAGGTTCACCTCACAGATCCCTGTGATTAGCTACACCTAACAGATCCCTGTGAGTAGCTACACCTCACAGATCCCTGTGATTAGCTGCACCTAACAGATCCCTGTGAGTAGCTACACCTTACATTGTGAGTAGCTACACCTCACAGATTCCTGTAAGTAGTTACACCTCACAGATCACTGTGAGTAGCTACATGTCACAGATCCCTGTGATTAGCTACACCTCACATATCACTGCGATTAGCTACACCTCAGAGATCGCTGTGATTAGCTACACTTCACAGATTCCTGTAAGTAGTTACACCTCACAGATCACTGTGAGTAGCTACACGTCACAGATCCCTGTGAGTAGCTACACGTCACAGATCCCTGTGATTAGCTACACCTCACAGATCCCTGTGAGTAGCTACACCTAACAGATCCCTGTGAGTAGCTACACCTAACAGATCCCTGTGATTAGCTTCACCTCACAGATCCCTGTGATTAGCTACAGCTCACAGATCCCTGTGAGTAGCTACACCTCACAGATCCCTGTGAGTAGCTTCAACCCACAGATCCCTGTGATTAGCTACACCTCACAGATCCCTGACCTCTGCATGTCCTGCTGAATGTCCATCTCAAAATGGAGTCTGGCCAGCTGCTCCTGCTGCTCCCGGATTTGGTCCATTTTATCAAAGGTCATAGAGCCACCTACAAATACCATGAATAACAGTAAGTCAACTCAGATATAACCATATAAAGTCAACTCAGATATAACCATATAATGTCAACTCATAAATAAACAAGTTTAACTTGTGATAGCTCAATTGTTGTGCATGTCATCAGTACTCCTAACCAACAAATAACATTCCTTAAAATTTTCAAATCACAGCCTTTAATTATTCATTAAATGTACAAGCAAATCAATGAAATTGTCAATTTTTTTAAAGTTTGATCAAACTTTAAAAAAATTGACAATCCTTAAAAACTGTCAACACATATTACTACCGCAATATAGTTTAAATGATGATTTAAAATAATTCCTCGATATACACTGTATGTCTTGCAGTCGGTAAATATTTCATTACTACTGGCAAAATGAAAGAACATACAGTATTTTCTTTCATTTGTTCTCACCAAAAGCCTGCAGCTTTCCACAGTGGAAGTCCTCTAGAAGCTGCAGAAGTCCGTGCTCCATGGTGCGCACGTCCGCCACATCCGTCAGAAATGTATGCTCCTTACATGACCGTCCTGTGCTGCCAGAGTCTGTGTCATTCTTGTCTGTAATGAAAGAATAACATTAACTGCTGAGTTTACAACACAACAGAGAACTTCTAATGTAGAGATGGTTTTGTAAACATATATTTAGATAAAATACAATATCAAGACATACTTTGTATTTCTGCAGAATGAATACTGCAGCAGTATCATAGTGGTCATATTTTGTTCATGTTCCCCCCCCCCCCCCCCCCCTTTCATTAAAAATTTTTTAATCAAGACTTTTTATCAACCATCTTATAACTTTTCTTCTTCGTATCATTTATAATGATAATGAAATTGCTGTTGACCATGTATAATTCATTTATCATATTAAGTATCTAAATGAACCTTAAGGTTCTCCGATCCTCAGCCTCAATTTCTTTTTTCATCATAAGAGTGATATTTTTCTTTCAACCTTTATAAATGAAATAATATAAAATGAAATTTTTAGAGGGTATCCATGCATTTTACAAAGTTAATGCAAATTTACCTACGGTAGAAATAATGGAATAAAGAAACAAGTTGAGTTTTAAAAAAAAAATTCCGGTGCATCGATGGCTCGAACTCTATACCAAGATGTATATAAGAGGGAGACCTCCGTGTATCCACTACGCCAAGCATGTAGTTGTGTGACCTATGGTTATCCTAGCACTAAAATACTAAATTAAAAATGTCTGTATAAAAGTCAGATTTATGGTACGAATAAAAGAAATCCGGATAATTTAGAGTTATCGAACTTAGCTGAGGATCGGAGATCGTTAATGCATTTGTCTACAGTCTTATACTCTGGTTCAGAGACATGTTAAAAAATGTCTGAAAAACACAGCGGCAAATAAATATTATAGACTTTTTTCAGATCCCAGAGATAAACAGTATCCATGAATGTATGTTCAAAAACAAGCATAATTATGCAATACAAAAATTAAGAAAAAGTGATAATGCTGTATACATATAACATTTAAAAAATAATCATTTTCTCTATTGGATGATGTTTTTCTCTCGAATATTGCTAGGGATTATAGCCCTCAGTGCTTACAAGGGAATCATACCTGTTTTTCTGGATTTCTTCTCTGGTGTCTTAGATGATGAAGGGTATACATCCTCCTTAATGGTAGTCGTAGTAGCCTCCATATTGTTTGGATTCAAGAGTTTTATATGTACTTCATGGTGGAGAAATCTGTAAAGATATTTCACATTATAAATGGTTAAATCATCTTATAAATTATTATTCAATGATACTATTGGGTTTGCAGTAATATTTTAGCAACAAATTGGTTCATGGAAATGTTGCATATTAAATTGTTGTAAAATCTCTACATGCAATTTAGTTAGTATAAAGTAAGTACTGGCAATTAATTTAAAGTGAAAATGAACAAGCTTAGGTAAACATTTGAAAATATATAGATATAAATTGGTCTTGTAAAAGGAAATACAAAATTATAGTTAGAACATTTCATATGCCAACAATGCTATGTCATTGACCAATGACTTAATATGATGAAAAAAATGCTACTTACCTGGTTAGTAAATATTTATCATATTAATTAACTGTATAACCAATGGGACTGCTCTTTGTAAAAGTTAAAGATCTAACAACATCCTGTTGATATGTCAGGTTTTCCTTAATTTATTTAATCATTATGAGGGAAACCTTTCGATCATTATATCATCAGCAGTGATAAAACTTTTATCAGCCATTACTCTATCTCCAAAACAAATTTCCTTGAGATAAAACTTTAATGTGTATCATCCAGCATAACAAAGCAGATGTACCTGTATGCCTTAATCAGGTTTAAAGAAGTGGCTGCTTGGCCTTCATTTGACACCTGTTGTGAGGTAAAGAGAAATGTGTCGAGTTATCAGGTTGTAAGAGGGTGAAATTTAGAGCTGCTTGGTCCGATTTATGTCAAATTTTGTTGGTTATGCTAAGAATGAGTATAAGGATAGACATTGTAGCAGTTTTCCCAGTCAATTAAGCCCTATTTCAACATGTTCAATGAGAAAAGGGTATCAAGTTATTTCGCCTCATATTAAAATTCGCCCCTGACGTCAAGGCAGGTATGACCGTATCACAATTGTGATACCGCTACAAATAAAGTCACAATGTTTTTGCAAATCAAAAATAAACCTGTGTACATTTTGTTCACTAATATTTCTGAAGTTTTAAGAAATTATTTTTATTAACTTTGAATATTTCTAACTTTAAAAGGAGACCAGTTCTGCTGGTGTAAATAGGCGAAATTCTATAACTTTCTTATAAGATTATTTATTAAGTTTGTATAGCAATTATTTGATACTGTAATAGCCAAAAAACTGGACCATGCAGCATCATGTTCCTTACTTAGGTATGTGCATTTGTTGATCAAGCTTTGCTTATTGAAATGATAGTAGTGTGGGTAAACAAATGTTTATTACTTATTAATATTAAGATTGTGATCAGGTTCTTTATTTCCACTTATCAGCATATATTAATTCAAATCACTGTCCAGGCAATAAAGCCGCAGACTTTTTCATGATATTGATATGCACCTGTGTTAGACGGAAATATTACTTTCTTTTGAGAAGTGATTGAAGGCTATGCCTGTCCAGTGTCCACTTCACAAAAGAGAATAACAGAAATATATATGTTCTGACCAACATAGTTTAAACGTGAGCGCAGCTCGCCGGCGCGTAACACTGACACTTAGCACTACAAACTCTAACAACAATGCCTGAGTGAATATAAATTTGATTTATTGCTCCCTTTGATGTATTGAATTTTCTGATGTCTGAATCATACCCACAATTCAATGTAAATTGTATATGGCTTCCAATATGTCATGTTCTCGCAAGAAAAGGTAAAAATGTATTTTAAGAAAGTCACACATTAAAGGAAGTGAACATGAAAAAATTATCAAGGGCTCAAATTTGTCTGTTTGATGTATATAA
Source organism: Magallana hongkongensis (assembly GCA_016163765.1). Taxonomy (NCBI): domain Eukaryota; kingdom Metazoa; phylum Mollusca; class Bivalvia; order Ostreida; family Ostreidae; genus Magallana; species Magallana hongkongensis. Next base: position 9,905,348 of record WFKH01011925.1, on the reverse strand, counting down.
TGATATCTGAAAACCATTTAGACATAGCTTTCCTCAGTAAGAAGATATATCACTTAGATTAACTAATTCTTGCAATCCATGAGCGCTGCCATATTGTTAAAATCATTACCTCCCTGCTGGGTTATCTCTAAGCATCTAAGAGAGCTTAGGGCAGCACTGATGCTGACGTCAGTGAGACACATTGCATTTTTACACATGCTTCGTAAGTGACAGAGATAAAATGTCATCATCAAAATGTGAATTGAAACTTGAAATGGATGTAAAGAATTGTCATTCTGAAACAGGGTTTATGGAGGAAGATTTTGGATCTCAGAATGATGCATTCCCACCAGCATTGCAGTTAATGTGACATGTAGGCCCTAACTAGAATGGAATGTCCCTGGATCAGTGTTATTGTGACCTATTTTTTCTTGCACTCAGGAATTTCTTAATTTGTTGTTATGAGTTTGAACATTATGTGTGCTACATAAATGAGCACACAAGGTGCACTGCTCAGCATCCTTATTTTTAAAATGTGACTTATAGTTCTGTTATTCTTCTGACGGCATAAACGGAACCGGCATATACGTATCATCAAGATCTAAGCTAATTAAGATAAAAACAAATCAGAGAGGAAGATTTCTAGAGCATTTAAATAAAAAGTAACGGTAAGAAACCAAACAAATTAAGAAAATGAAATTACATTTTTATATTTATTTGAAATCTACAAAGAGCACTTTATATATGTAAACACTGACTGCCACATCTCTGTACAAACATCTGGAATGCCATGGTCTCATATTTCACAAATTATCTATTTTTATTTTTGCACAAATCATGTATAGTTACCTAAGGTTCAGTTATAGAAATATACTGAATCCTTGTCCTCTCATGACAGTACAAAATTTTGCTGCACATCCAGGCATAATTTTTCTTTGTAACTTTTATCAACTCTGTATAAACATTGACCAAGTTTTATCATTGACCGAGTCACCAGCAGAAATGTGGCTTATCTACGTCAGAGAACAGATGCATGCTGGGGAAAAATGGATAACCTCCATAAACCTTCACTGAGAGTGTTAAATTGATAAAATCTCATGATAGAAATAAACAAAAAGGTTACAGATCTCATTTCTAAGTTTTAAAAGTCTTTTAAAATTTATTAAGCAACAATTAATTTTTTCATGTTCACTTCCTTTAAATAAGATATATAAAACATTAACCTGATTCTAAAAAATGGTTTGCAGTTAGTTGTTTTAATCAATTTATTTGGCAAATTGTTAGGATCGAGCATTGTTACTTTGACGGAATTGTCAAGTACGTGACATCTGCTCTACGAACATGACCTACATCACAATGTCTATACTCTGTCCCAAGTTTTTGCTTCCACCACTTTTCCCTTGATATTTCGATAATTATTAATACCTTTGTGCTCAAACTAGGTCCATCCACTAATATGAATAATGTCCACATTATCTGTAATAAAACGCCCCCTCTACCACTTCATGTTTCAATACCGTACACAACCCAAAATAGAAAGTCTACGGGAATTTTGCATTGCATCAGCCATGAAATTGCCCAGATAATAAGGTTGGAAAAATTGTGAGAGGTATTCTGAATAGTTCTGAATGAAGAAAAGATTTAAACATTTCCTATTACAAATCTCTGTAAGAAATCTTTTTCTCGTTCCTGTGAACTTTTATGAGTGAAAAATGAAAACGAGTCAATGAAGATGTCTTGGATATTTTTCCTTTTACCGATTTCAACTGTATTTCTTTCACAGATAAAAAATCACCAAGAAGGAAAGCTGATCCAACTGTGCACGTTTCTAATGAATCTGAGAGTGAATCTGTGACCTTGCCATCAAAACGGCCACACAGTAAAACACATATGTTTATTGCATGCAATATATGTATACTGAAGCATATCCTTTTGTGCCCATATTTTGACAGTCTTAATCTATAGGCCTTCTTTACAAATAAAATGAGCAATAATTTTGAAATCTAAGACATTTATCATGAATATCAATCATAGCTTGCTTTTTTAACATAAGCTGATTAACCTTTTTACGTTTCATTACTTCAATATATAAAATTATGGGTGGAGCCATTACTGGGCCCTGAATTCGACGATTGCACTAAATTGTATTGTCAGTTAAATTTATCCTAACAACATTACTTGTTTTTCATTAATGAATCTTCAGTCCTTGCAAACGATACATCATAGGGTACAACATAGGGTCTTTATTTTTGTATTAATACGATGTTTTAAATTCAGAGTAAAAGTGGATTAACAAAATTTGTTTTTTTGTTGGAAAAAATTCATAAATTAATTTCATATTAGTTTGAAGTGCATTTTAAAAAATATTGGGTCAGTTGAATGCTAGTCAGCTGCTAGTCTACCATATAGTATCATATACATACAAAATTGCTCTTGTTCCTGCAAAAACGAACAAAAATTAAAAACACTGTCAAAATTTGGACCCTTTTGATTTTAGGACATTCGACCATAAATTATTTTAATTTTTTTTTTTTTCATTGACGCTCTGATGCTCCTATATAGAATGTTCTATCGTTAAAATGACAGATGTCCTACGGACCCGGTTTAAGAATAGAATTCGTTCCATATACTCGCTTCGTAGCAAATAAAAAAATTATATCGCGCTATATCTCGCCTAAATTTTCATATGATTGGTCTCTAATACCTACAATGTTGCTCTTTTATAATCCCATTTTACCTCATAAACTATTTTTGTAACAAAATCACTGCCACTTGTAACATCATGTTTGAAAATTCGCTGTTTCCGGTCGCCATGTTTACAATAAAATCTGAGACATTCCGAGTACGATTTCTGACAAAATGGCAGGCAATTCAAACGTGTATATTAACAAAATGCCATAGTACGACTAATTAAATGGATATTTTGTGGACTTAACTACATATGCATGTTCAAAAGGGTTTGTAATGTATAAAAATGTGTTTTTCCCCTGCAGATTATTTTTAACAGACTTAAAATCGACGCGAAGCAGATCTGCTTCGCGGCTGCTACATTGCAAGTATATGGGACGAATTCTTACTGTGCCCTGAGCGTAGCCTGGTCACGGTAAGATTATTCTTTCTATGATGCTGACCCACTTGGTAAATCACGCTATAATTCATCATTATGTAACATATTGTATTTCTGTGTATATAATTCAAATTTATGATGCGCTCGCCCCAACGGTCGCATTGTAAAATGTATCATTAGTCAGCCCGTGGGCTGACTAATTAAGTTAGGATAAAACTTCAATTACGCTTGCGTAAATTGGAATTCTGGGAAGGAATTAGTTCGTCTTAGAGAAATTTGAAGAAGTTATGAAACTGGCCAGTTTCTTGGTCAAATTGCGCATCGATGTATTTAGTAGGTGTGCAGTCATACATTGCATGTACACCGCTACACGCCTATCTCCTCACCTATATGTAACGTTACAGCCATAAAAATAAGGGTGCAAATTCAATGTGCACCCGCATATTATTATTGTTCTGGAAACTATTTATCTTGTAATATAATAGATGTTGTATTCACTTTTGACCTAAAATTAAAATTCCGCTGGCTGACTTTCTTAGCTTGTTTAGATTTACCTTCCAGAGTCAGAGATCACTGATCAGCTAAGCTTTGTCGACCCCTTTGTCAACTGGAAATAATTAATGCATTACAAACTACCAAGTCTCTAGCCATAAGAATTTGTTTTTCCGGATTGCTCACATCAGAACAAACCACAAATTATTTTCCCCTCTAGTTCCTATTTACAAAAAATCATTTAAAAAATTCCATTGGTTAAAATCAACTCAAATATGGTCATTATATGGCACACCTATTGAATGACACTTGACCAACGGCATATCCTAACTACAGGGATATGATTAGAATAATGGGCGCACTTGGCTTGGTGTAGACCAATGTACACCGGTGTAAACATTTTGTATTGTATATCAAGTGCACTTAAATGGTGTAGTCGAGTGTACATTATAAAGTGTAGGGAAGTTAGGAATAAATATGGCAGAAAAGGATGCAATTTTAACAGAGAATTTTATGTTCCGCGACAATCCCGGCGAAGCTTTATTTTATATTAAATGCAATAAAATAACACATTTCAGAGGATCTATTGCGAATAACAAAAAAAAATTCCCATATAGGGGAATGAATTGTGCATTTTGTATATATATTTAACTTCAATCTTCTTCCTTAAATGCACATTTGCTCTTTGAGATGTCGATCGAAAAAGTATTACCGGTACACTTATGTAAACAGATGACTATAAGGTGACCTTGATAGGTACTATGAAATGAACATGTAAGCTGTATATGCAAACTGCGCAATTATTAATCTGTCAATCACTATGTTGGAAAGTCCTTGGGAAATTATATTTTGGAAATTAATTGCGCAGCAGCATGATTTCACACGTCCAGGTGTAGGACAGTAATGCTATATTTGTTATATTTACAGACTCTATGGAGTCCTGATATTGCAAGCTTGTCACAAAGTACATGTTTTACGTTAACCTTTTAACCTATACTCATGTTTTGTACTGATGCGGGAGAATGTAAGCCCGCATCCCCCGACGCTGTGATGGACAGTTTGACAGTTTTGATACTGTATTTAGAATTAAAATATTGTTTAGGAATTTGATCACTAAATCTTCACTCATGATCAGCGCAGATGGTCATGAGTAACCGAAACTGTCCATCATAGCCAAAAGGGTATATATATGCATGTCAATTTGTTAGAAATCAGACTAGAACTGAATTGATACCACTATACGACACGTAAATAAAACTGTGTAAACTTTCACTGGAATTGGACTTAGTTAATAACAAGAAGCAGACGGGGATACTTTTGTGCGGTGGACCAATTGTCTTACACTTATAACTAACAGGAACTTGGACTATGGGTAGTTGTGTCAAACAGCAATGTGACGTTGTCCTGTCTATTTCATTGCTGGCCATTCAACCATGGCTCTTTGAAATCAACAAGATTTCTCTGGCTTTTGAGCTAAGATTACGCAATCGGTGTATATTTCGCGTGAAACCAGCGTCGTTTTTAACTTAACTTGTTTTGACGCAAGAAATAGATAGTTACATCCTATTTAAAGTCCAAGGTCTTGTTGAAATGGTTCTAATATCAGTAAACAAGTGCTGAATGCTTGGTATTAAGTTTGTTTTTATTAAAATAATACGACCCTTCCTAAGATCTCTTTTTCCCTACTATAGTCGATCTCAACTCACATGCACGTTCACAGTACGCATTTTTCAATTTTAGGCATGCACGCTTGAGGTACATAAAACAAAGTTTTAAAAGCCATTGCATGTAGAGGAAGGCGACCTTATATATAAAAAAGAATTGAATTTTCTTTGATAACTAACCGCTGTTTAAAGTTTGATCTAAAGACGGTAAGCTTTTTAAAAAAGCTAAACTTGTTTATTATTTAGATTAATTCCACGTTTTCCGTACAAAACAGCTGATAATCAATGTTGGTTGAAAGCTTTAAGCAGGAAGAAAATTGACATTTTCTAAGCATTTTTGTGATTTCATTCCTATCTCATCTCCCTCGTTAGAATAGTCTCGTTCAACCAGACCTCGGCTTCGACGAGCGGTGATTTACGGAGACAGCCGAGCGTCTGGTTGAACGAGACTATCGTTAAAAGAGTTCAATTAAACGGTGTATAGCTATTTTGTACCACGACATAATGTTATCAATCCGGAACAAAATGGCGTTTCGAACGGAAGTCAGACATGTTGTGACGATGTAGCCTTCCACCTTAACTATATGTAAAAGCAATCAACCGGAACTACATGTATATACCTTAGTGTATTAGCACGATTTGTTTGAGGACAAAAATCATTCACTCTGTGTTACTCGAGACAAGTGCCACGTACAAAAAATGTTGCGTTTGCCTTTCCAGAACATCTATGGAACATGGTACAATTATGAGAGAAGTACTGCAAAGTAGATGCAGTTCGTTCTTTGCAAAGATTGCATTGGTGACATTTTATGCCAAAAATGCAAGAGGCAGGTTTATAGATTAGAAAAAAAGGGGTGGGTCAGTTAGAGTTTTCCGTCCCCTTGCCATCCCGGCATCAGGTATATGTACGTCCCCTTATACAAAGGATGCAGCTGTTAATACGAAAAAGATTTCAGCTGAATGTATAGTGAATGATGATAGTGTTCGGACGCCTCGAAAAAATCCTTCTACATCTACAAACATCACCCTTTCTGTTATTTCTGTTGAAAAAACTAAGGCGTAGAGTATTATTTGTCACAAAGAGTCAAAGGGTTTGCGACCTTTAAATGGCATCACGCGAGACTTTCGATAGTACTGTTGCTAATATGTCCCTGGTTGTAAATGAACGCATATAAAAAACATGTATTTTATCATAGAAAGTAAACTGAAAATTAAATTTCAAGATAATAAAAAAAGAAAAGCGTCCACAGCTCATACTGCTCGGACAACGACTGTGAAACTTTTTTTTCAATCACTATACATAATGAGAACTAGAACCTAAGAGTTTACTGTGTATGGCCTAAAAGCATGAAGTGGAGCGGAAATCAATATGCTTTTTGTAAAGACAGAAACCAATACAGGGTTATAGTTAAATTCTTTTGTTATATACAATTGATCCTTTAATGGCTTTCATACCGTGAAAAAACAACATATAAAATCCGCATCTTCGGAGTTTCGTAATCACAAAACCTTGACGTTGTGAAGATGTATAATCCGTTATATTACTTAAAATTATTTGTCATATTCGTCCGTATTGGTTTCAGTGCTACACCCAACAACACATGCCTCGGTAATGACTCGGTGTGGAAAAGTGTACACCCGGTGTACACCTGCAATGTATACACGGTGTAGACCTTTTTGAAAAATCAAGCTCGCTCATTATCTTTCCTCGTAAAATCCACTTTCACTTTAGAATGAACATTGGCCTCTTTACACCCTTCCTATTGCACATTTAAAGATAAATTTTCTGACTTTTTTCTTGCTAGAAATTTTTTCAGACCTTCTTTTTTCCACCCATGCCCTAATGTTCTAACAGCTAGATACAAATCTGCAAATTTAGTATCCGTGGGAAATTTTGATTTACATTTTTAGAATGGGACTACTTCCGAATCGTTTGCAAGGAGTTCCGGGGGTGTTGTTGAATTATATCTCTTTATCTGTTCCAAGGCGGGAAGAACCACTCTACTAATCTGTTGTGGTAATTTATTGAAAATGACATATATTGTCTTTGATAATTGCATGCTGATTTATGTTGGCATAGTTCTGCCACCACCTGTCAGATAATTATGTCAGTCATATCTTTTAAGTTGTATTGAGTTCAGCTGTTCAGTGGCGTCGGAAGCAAATTGAAAGTAGGGTGATAGACTGATTAGGAATCTTGACAAGTAAAAAAAGAGAAGTGTGGGTATTACCAATCACGGTGCATTGTAAGATTTAAAAGCAATTACTATGAGGTTAATTTTTCCAGGATTAACTCACTTCGTGGAGAAATTTATAGCAGCAGATCCAGGATTTGAAGTTAGAGGGGTGTCAGTTGTAGGCCGTGGGTCTGGGGCCTTAAGCCCCCACCTCCCCCTCCCTACACAGCAAAGGCCCAGTTGGGGGCCAGGGGCGATCCCCCCAGAAGCTCCTGGATTCTAGAGATTTATCCAAACGGCTGAAAAATATAAAAAATGGTAACTGCAATTACGATAGAGTTAGCTGCATTTTAAATTATTTCATTCAGTAACAATGGTGTTTACTTAATTTAAGGGCATCCCCCACTAGCACATACAAGTCGCTTATATCCAAAAGCATCTGAGAGCTTCACCCCCTCACCCACAACATACATACAAACAACAGCTTAATCCCTGACCTACTGTAGGAACCATATAGAAACCCCAAGATCATTAGGGAGGATGACCAAAATATTATATACATACATTAATATTTGTATCATAGCTTTTAATATATACAGAATTCTAAACTTATTATTGTAGACGTTTAAATTACTTATTCTCTGTGGTTTAAATAAGTCGCCAACGTAAAGTCGTCATATATATATATATATATATATATATATATATATATATATATATATA
>WFKH01011925.1:9869402-9897236 GCA_016163765.1 Magallana hongkongensis | reverse complement strand
TATATATATATATATATATATATATATATATATATATATATATATATGATATGTTGCAAAAATGTCTGCGACGTTTAATTTAAGCGTCATAATTCATATAAATTATTTTGGTACGATATTAAATTGTGGAATTCGAATTTGGTAGATTAAAATGCTAAAATCGTTCAAAATATGTTTAAAAAGTGTCACTTAAAAGAGATTTGTCGTAATTAAATTGCCAATATTTGAAACAAGTATACATGTATTTGACAATATTATTATGAGAATATATCGTGTTCTAAGTAACTTCTAACACAACACGAGGCATCTTTGCTAGCCAAGGGTTTCTGATCCGCACCGCTGTTCGTAAGGAGCCCCAAGCGAAGATGAACACGAGGCGGTTATACGTTTCCATATATGACAGTTGGTAGCATATACACTTTTTAATAACAAAATTCTGTTGAATTATTTTTATTCGTGGGGGGGGGTAAATGCTCGTGGGTAGCCAAAATCCTGGTTCGTGGGGACGTAATTTCCTTGGTAGTGTAATCAGGACAATATTAATAAATATAAAATAAATGATTGTATATACGTTCGTTGGGATGTAAATTCGTGGGCAAGGAACATTGGTCCCCCACGAACAATGATGATTCCACAGTATTGATTTCCTAGTCGCGATGATCATTTTCTGAGAAATCAAATTGAAAATCTGACAAGGCGACATAACTATCTGAAAATTAAGTGGTGGCTGGTAATGGCAGAACTGTGCCACATTACTGATCAGATAAAATTCAGTTATAGTTTAAGGTGGAATAACACACCTGGAAAAAGTCACTCAAATTAACAGTAAATTATTTGATTATGAAAGATATAATGACAAATAAACTGTACAAATGTATAACAATTTGCAGTTTAGGGATAAAAAATGAATATCTAAAAAAATCAATCCAGTTACATGTAGTAACAACAAAAGCCCCTGCGGGATTCGAACTCGGGCTGTACGGATCACGACACTTTATCCAATGGAGTAAGTTACATGCTCCTGTCGATAAAATCCTTTTGATAAAACGAAATGTCGTTTCGATCGGAGGTCAGCCATTTTGTGACGATGTTATTCCACCTTAAGGACATCATATCATATGTGTTGAAATAACAAATGGGTAAGAATATTAGATATGGATTGAATTTGACTACAAATTACCTAATTAAGACACCCAATCACTTGATTGACATAATTGTGCATGACAGGTAAATTTGAAGACGGAGTTTATTTGCTTGGTGTTTGAAGAAGGACCATTCAACAACATTTTTTAAGCTAGTATGGAAAGTCATACTATTTACGAGGTAAGATTCAGAATTTATAACATTTCTTACAAATTAATTACTCAAAATTATATAATAACAAATAACTGATATCATACATCTTTGAATATTAATCATTTAAGTATATAGATTTCATTTTTTAAATTTATTTCCATTTCAGGAAACGGACGAAATAGACCACAAAGTTCTACATTTAGTGTATAAAAAGCTTGATCCGGAATTAAGAGGCTCTCGCGAGCAAATACGGGCTTTTTATAGACTTCGACATGAAATCGATGAGCGTGTGCAATACTGTGCCGACAATGTAAAACTTACCATATATATCAATGATGTCGATATCGTAATCTGCGCCGGAAATGTGGAAAACGAATTTGTAATTACCATCGAAGCTAACAGAAACACGTTGATTTCCTTGCCAAAAGAAATTTTTAAAAAAATGGCTGGAAAGATTGAAGGAAATTCCAAAAGTATTGATTCAGTAATGAAAAATGTTTTGGTTGATAATCCTATCAAAGTCTGCCGTTTCTTTGTCAGTTTTGTATCATGTATCATGTCAAAAAAGAAAATTCAAAGCTCGCTGCTTATTTTTGAGTTTCAGCGCAAAGATGACCAGTTTTTAGCTCTATCACCGTGCAAAATTCACTGTTCAATTATAACTTTATTTTGGACTTTACTTTTTAAATTCAGTTCTATTTGTAATATTTTCTCACACTTTATTTCGTACAAAGTTACTTATTCAATTAGTGATTGACACTTTTTGGACTCCATGTGTGATTTCAAAGAGACAGAGTGCCATGTATCAAGGACTACAAATCTGTTGCATGTAAAACAACATCGTTCAATTAGAACCGTTTTAACAAGAGCTTGGACTTTCGGTGGGATGTTACTATCTAGTAGCTCATTAAAACAAGCTTTCAAATAATTGACCTCCTTTCTTCTAATTCGCTAAGAGAAGCTCATTAATATTCATAGACTGTCAAAACCGGAAAGTTGTTTGCCAAGATCCAATGGATCTGCTCTGCTGTGTGAAATTGACGCTGTTTCAGCGAAATATACATCCCTGGATGAAGTAGGACGAATATCACTGCGTTCAATGTATTCATATCTATTAGCCAATGACTGGACAGTTAACCACGAGTAGACCCCGCCTTCATCAAATCGGAGTTTGTCACGTACTACCCAAAGTCCAAGCTCTTATTAAAACGGTTCTATCTCATGTCTGGTACATCAAAGACTCATTGAGTTTATTTAACTTTTTATATCTATCTTTCACTCAGCTTACTTATGTCATCACCTGTCGATTTATACTTATTGTTCAGATTCTTATATATAAATAGTCATGTAAAATTGTCAATCGGCAGTCTGGAATACGGCGGCCAGCCACGGCCAGTCGTCCGACTCACCCAGAGTCTTGAGTCCGGAGGCCAATACTGGCCATATGTAACATGTCTGTCTGTTAAATTGATGTAATGCTGCCATCGTTGAGTCTCGTCCAATAAATTCGGAATCCTGCATCAATTGCCTTTAATTTCTCTGAAATTGCATTTTGCTTGACCTTAGGGAATACGACCCTCATACCCTTCGTTTTTACCTTACGGCCCACAGGCCCACAGCGCGCCTCGACCTTATATACCTTGTATCCTTTACGCCAACATTCCCTCACCCCATTCGTACTCCACACGACGGATGCAATTCCAGATAAATTCCCTAGCTCCGTTCAAATCTACGCGGTCACAGCTCACCGGAACCGAAGGTTTAAGTGAGCTTTTCTGATCACCTGTTGTTCGTCATTCCGTCTGTCCTTCGGTCCGTTTGTCTGTCCGTCTGTCTGTCTATAAACTTTTAACATTTTTGACTTCTTCTCTAGAACTAATAAGAACTAATAAAAAGCGAAACCCTTTTTAAAAGGGAGAGTGGGGTTAAAAGTTTAACACATAGTCAACATCTCGGGTCGCAACATGAGGTCAAGGTCAGTGCATCGTTTTTAACAATTTGAAAGTTTAGTGGAAATCAGTCACCCTGAGAGCAAGACAAATAAATGTGTTTATTTCATATATGAAATACATTATACTGGGTGAACACGTAGAAGTTTTGTTGAGTGTATATGTTACTCTTGCTTATTTATAAATAAATAGATAATTTTGCTTACACATGAAACAAAATTAAACAAATTTTCAAAGAGAATTTAGTCTATTGTACTTTTATTAATGTTCAGAATTTCTAAAATATTGATATTATTTACCCCTTAAAGCCCTTAATCAAATAAATAACCCCAGTACTGGCCTTTTTAGGATCAGAATGGGCTTATTTTCGGTAAAAAAAAAAAACCCGATTAAAATATATAATTTAAAAAAAGTTCCACGAAACTTAAACTTTGCATTGGTTTATTATTTCATCACTCTAAAAATATGTTTATCTTATTGTTAAATAGAAAACATGATTTTTGAACAAAGCATTGATCAAAATGCAAGTATTTTGGATCTAGATCGGTATTCAGAAAGTGCAGCAACATACGCAGATAACACCACTTACCTATTGCTCGTTGCTAAGCGTATAATAAAGACTATGATACTGGCGTGTGACCAATTCTCGCCAAGGACCATTTCTCGCCAGTGCATTTTTATGTCATTTTTCGTATTGATAAAATGACGTAATAATCATGCACTGGCGAGAAATGGTTCTTTACGAGAATCGGTCGAATGCAGTTACTGCTTTAACAAGTAGGTCAACTGTTTTCCCTTTGTGTCACCCCTGCGAATGTTATTGTCATTTAAATTTAGACCACGTGGTTTTATTTGACCCTTTCAGTTTTGCACTAAAAATCATGCCTCGTGTTTATAGTTTGTTTCCTAGAATCTAGGTACTTGTAATCAAATAAAAAATCTAGACGTTTATTGATTTTAAACTTTATCTTTATTAATTGGTTGATAAAAAGAGTTCAAGAAATAAATGTGTCGATAGTAAATGTAGGTTTTTTAAGCTAGCTGTTGCAACAATTAACGTGCTTAGTAGCGATCCCACATACGGATTAATCTTCGATCCGCGCCTGACCCAGTAATAGCATCAATAGTGAAACATGCTATACTATTTTATGCGAATGTTACATGAAAATTGCTCGATATACAAAACAGACACCAATTCAATTTTTAATCAAAGTACTGTTAGTACTGTTAGACGGTGGCGTCGTTTGAATGTGGCATGATACATGTATGATAATTATTGTCTTCAAAACCCCAACAATATCGCATACATGTACCAATACTTAACGCTTACATGCACAACTGGTCATGAGTTTCCTACATGGATAATTATGTGGAAATCGTAGATGTAACCTCAATCCCCACTTAACAAATTTAAAGCTATGTCTCTTGGCCGTCACCTTTTTGTGGAAAACCCGTAGATTTATCACAGTAGTCTTTGTAGTATAGAAGTTTGTATCTTTATGTTTGAAACTATATCATTTGACATTAAAATCCGTTTTCGGTGTGTATTTTGTTTGCCCCAGAATGCCTCATTCAATATATGTGGGTTGCCCCCACATAATGAATGAATAAATAAAATTCAAAGCGATTTCATCACAATGCGCCCAAATATTTGATTGTATAAAGAAGCAAAATCTTTGGGTTGACCCCGCAAAGAGGGAAACACTTTTGAAAAGTGTGGATTGGACTATTGTGCTTTAAGGATATTGTAGATTTTTCATAGTACATGTAATGAAAACAAATATGCCTTAATATGATACAATACTTGTCAGGTTTTTACTAACTGTTTGGGCATACATGAAGTATGCCCCATACATTTAGTATTGTCCCTCTCGACAGCATTTTCCCTCAATTTATTCACGGGGAAAAAGTTGCAGTCTCGTGGACGAACACACTTGCTTTTGTCCTCATAACCAGTTAATACATGTAAGTGTATAGAATACGACATTAATGTGTAGGACACAAAAGATATGGATTCAGAATAAAACTGTTTATAATTATACATGTTAATTTCAAAACCCATTTGATCCTTGACGTTTTCCCCATTCGATTAAAATAATACTTATTACTTATTATTAATATTAGTAATAGCAATATGGGTAAACTATTCCGCACTAGATTTATGCAAAATGAGCAAAGAAATAAATAATGTTTTCAGGGATCTTTTCGATTTCTCCAAGTCACAAATAAAACAGAAGTGATGAATGAAATCTAATAGTTAGGAAAATTAGTTTTTAAAAACACAAAACAAACAGAATCCAAGTTGAACGCTCGTTTTTCTGAGCCGTACAGTTGTGTATAAAAATTTCATTTTATTCTTTGCATGTACATGTACTAGACAATAGATCTAGGGTTCGCAAATCCCAGCAATATTTCCGGAAAGCTACATTTCTGTAGCTCAGCAAAATACTACAGTTGTAATGATTTTACTTCCGGATTGAGATTTATCATGTGTTTAACCAATCATATGTCTCTATTTTTGACCAATCAGTGATAATCAGTATACCCAATAGAAATGATGCATGATTAGACCAATCAGTGAGAACTTGCAGGGTATATATACAGCCACCCTATCATTCTTGGGGAGTTTTCAATATGTGAACGACTCAACCGGTCTTCTGGCGAAACTCTTTGGTTGGAGTTCTACAGAACAGGGATTTGAGCTGTGTCGGAAAGCAACAGAATTGTTAGCTAGACCACTCAGTTCTTAACCCTGCTTCTGTAGCTTGTGTCTTGGTGACTTCATAGTGTCTTAGTGACTTAATTAGTGTCTGGGTGACTTTCAGATGACCGGGTATTATACTTCTATAGTGATTTGATAGTTGACTGTGGTAGCAAACAGAATTGTTTGTTTAAATCCATAGTCTACAGCTAGTTGGTTATAGAGTGATTTTGTATCTTAATTCTTTGATTGTATTTCTAATCATATAGCCCAGATAGGCCCGAGGAAAATATTATACAAGTATACAATCCGGATTGATTTTAGGTTACCGGATTTGGTTTGGTTTTTTAGCATACATTGTTTATGTTCCGTAGCGTCGTCTGCTGAAGAGAATTCGAGAACGTAAGTGTTGTATTTAATTTTTACTTGATTCTTAGGAAGGAAACCTAAGCGAACTGATTATTTTATTTGTAACTTGAAAAACCGTTACAAATTTGGTGGCAGCGGTGTTCGCATATCAAGTTAAGTCATTATTTTATTTCAAACGTAGTGATCGCCTTGAAATAGATATGAAGTAAATTATAGTTCATTCGATGTTTTTATGCTAGCCAAGTTTAGAGTTTGTTTATAATTTGTTGAATAAAGTCTATGTGATTGTTTCATTTTATATCGACGATTGTTTATATCATTGTATTGTGGCATTATCTAAAACATAGCTATGACTAACATAGACGACATAGACAAAGAGATATCTTTTATTGAACAAAAACTTCAAGAGTTAAAAGAGGAAAGTTTCCATTTTCATAACGCTAGTGCTATAGATAAAGTTAAATCTGACACTCATGAGTTACAAACGAATAAAAAATCACGAGATTCGGGGTTTGTGTCAGATTCTTCAGTTCTAGATTACCATGGCGATGTAAAGCCTAAAACACGTCCTACTGTAAAAGTATCATGGAAAGATGAGTTGACGCCGGGTGCAAGGTCGCCTTCTGACAAATACGACCAAGATCATTTTGCGTCAACCCCATTAATACAAAACAAACCAGAAAGTAACATTACTCATCGTAGAAAATCTGGTCGGCTTAATGCAGTTGATATGAATGAAGGTACGAGAGACTTAGGAGATAAAAAGTCTCAGTCGCATATCAAACCTGCAACATTTGATGGCACAGGATCCTGGTTGGATTATCGTTTGCATTTTGATGCATGTGCCATGCTTAATAATTGGGGAGAGCGCGAAAGGGGACTCTATTTAGCAGTTTCATTGAGAGGTCAGGCTCAGGGTGTTTTGGGAAATTTGCCTTACGCTCAGAAACACGATTATGCACTTTTAGTGAATGCCCTTGAAGAAAGATTCTCACCCTCAAATCAAAACGATCACTATAGAACCCAATTGAGGGAACGCAAACAGAGAGCAGCAGAAACTTTGCCGGAGCTCGGACAGTCAATAAAAAGGCTTACTAACCTAGCTTATCCTACAGCTCCAGGAGATGTTAGAGAAACTTTGGCAAAGGAGCAATTCATAGATGCTCTTATAGACTCTGATATGAGGTTACGAGTATCATTTACAAGCAGAGTGTCCACAGGGAAATGTTAATAATGCTAGATATGATAGGAGTTCTAGATCACAATCGTCTCAGAGACGAAACAATACCTATGGTAAAAGGCGTCCTGTACAGAACTCATTTAAGAGCATCAGGTCTAGGTGTGCTCAAGTTGGGATTCATCAAAATGATCCCGAAGCTGGCATGTATGTAAGAGCACTCGTACATGGTATTAAAACAAATGTGTTGGTTGACACAGGGGCTACATTGTCTGTGTTATCAAGTAGAATATATGAAACCATCAAATCAAAACCTGTATTGTTTCACACTGATCAAGTAGTTTCATCAGCAAGTGGAACAAACCTTACAGTTTTAGGGAAAACATTGATAAATATTCATTTGGGCGACACAACGTACACTCAGGAAGTTATTGTTACGGACTTATCTGTCGATGGGGTCATAGGGTTGGATTTCATGAAGAAATACAAATGCACTGTTGATGTACCAAATGGGTATTTCAATGTGCAGGACAAGTGCTACAAAGTTGAATTTGTTGGCAAGATAGGCTGTTTTAGAATAGCAGCCAAAGAAACAGTAGCGATACCTCCAAGAAGCGAAGTCGTTACTTATTGTTGTGTTACGGGGTTGCCTGAGAGCTATCAGAACAAAGAAATGTTGGGTTTAGTGGAACCAGCTGAAAAATTTGTTAAGTCTGGAAAAGCTTTAGTAGCGAGGTCAGTTGGCTACTTGAAAAATGGTGAGATCCCCGTGAGAATGATGAACCTTTCTCAAGACAACCAGATAGTCTACCCTGGTACATTTATTGCCAATTTAAGTAATGTTGAATCAGTGATTGATTCCCATCAAGCAAACGAAAGGGTCTGTGATACTTTATCATCACATTTGCAAGACCTGTTTGCAAGGTCAACGGTGCATTTAAAAACAAAGGAAGTCTATGCTTTAAAGAATTTTTTAATCGAATACGCTGATGTATTTGCGAAATCAGACACAGATCTTGGACGCACATCAATAGTGAAACACACTATCGACACGCAAGATGCTAGACCTTTGAAGGAACCTCCTAGACGTGTTCCCCATCACTTGGAGAGTGAAATAAACCAGCAGATAGATGAGATGCTGGAGAAAAACATAATAGAAAAATCAGTCAGTCCCTGGGCTTCAGGAGTGGTTTTGGCGAAGAAAAAAGATGGATCACTGCGCTTCTGTGTGGACTACAGGCGATTAAATGCCGCCACTGTTAAAGATGCCTATCCACTGCCTAGAATCGATGACTCTTTAGACAGTCTCTCAGGTTCAAAGTGGTTTTCAACCCTTGACTTGTGTTCAGGTTACTGGCAGGTTAATATGGATGACTCTGACAAACTGAAAACTGCCTTTGCAACAAAGAGGGGTTTATTTCACTTTAACGTAATGCCATTCGGCCTTTGCAACGCCCCGGCAACCTTTGAAAGGCTGATGGAGACAGTCTTAAGCGGTTTGCAGTGGCAGATATGTTTAGTTTACCTTGATGACATTATTGTTGTTGGAAAAACATTTGAAAACATGTTAGACAACCTCAAGCAAGTATTTGATAGGTTATTGTCATCAAATTTAAAACTAAAGGCAAAGAAATGTCATCTGTTTCACAAAACTGTACAGTTCCTTAGTCATGTAGTTTCTGAAAACGGGATCAGTACAGACCCATCTAAAATGTCAGCGGTAAAAGATTGGTCAATCCCGGTAAACCTTACAGAGGTTAAAAGTTTTTTAGGGCTCTGTAGCTATTACAGACGTTTCATACCAAACTTTGCTACAATAGCAAAACCCTTGAATAGACTGACGGAGAAAGGAAACAAATATGTGTGGACAAAACCATGTCAAGATTCGTTTGATTCATTACGACGAGCACTCATCTCAGCACCAGTTCTTGCGCATCCTGATTTTTCAAAACCATTTATACTGGACACGGACGCGAGTGATGTGGCAATTGGAGCAGTTCTTTCCCAGATGCACAATGGTGTGGAAAGGGTAATTGCATACGCTAGTCGAACATTGTCAAAAGCAGAACGCAAGTACTGCGTCACAAGAAAGGAACTTTTAGCTGTCGTCTACTTTACCAAATATTACAAACACTATCTGTATGGTAAAGAATTTCTAGTTAGAACAGATCACAGCTCTCTAAAATGGCTTTTGAACTGCAAAAATCCAGAGGGTCAACTTGCCAGATGGTTTGAAAGTCTGAGCAATTTTCAAATAATCATTGAACATAGAGCGGGTAACAAGCATAAAAATGCAGACGCACTTAGCAGAATACCATGTACGAAAACTTGTTGCGCTGAAGAAAAGAGTATGGTATCTTCCATGTCATGCCCACTATCTAAAGATGGTGATTCGTTAAAGGACAAACAAGCAGTTGACACTGATATCGCTCAGGTGTCAAAGTGGGTTGCTTCTGGCATAAAACCAAACTCTGAAGAGCTATCTAGCTGTAGTCAATTTGTTAAAGGCATTTGCGCACATTGGGATGTTCTGGAGATTAAAGACGATGTTTTGTTTAGAAATAAAACTGGCAAAAACGGGAAAATTTTGTATCAGGCTGTGTTGCCATACAGTGAGCGCCGAACTGTGCTTCGTCAATTTCATGACGAACGAACTTCCGCTCATTTAGGTTTTAGGAAAACTTTAGAAAAGGTGAAATCAAAATTTTACTGGCCTGGATTACAGAAAGACGTAAAACAGTACATTGCTGGTTGTGAAAAATGCCAACGGCGCAAAGCACCAACAACGAATAAGAAGGCGCCAATGCAAGTTGTCACTTGCGGTACCCCCTTAGAACGTATCGCTACAGATATATTGGGTGAACTTCCAATGTCAAACACAGGTAACCGATATATACTAGTTGTGTCGGATTACTTTACAAAATGGACAGAAAGTTTTCCAATGGCAAATATGGAGGCAGCAACTGTTGCTAAAATAATTATGGAAGAAGTCATTACAAGATATGGGACACCCAGTGTGATCCATTCTGATCAGGGCGTTCAATTTGAAAGCCAATTATTTTCAGAAATGTGCAGATTATTTAACATCAAGAAAACTCATACAACCCCTTACCACCCTCAATCGGATGGTATGGTTGAGAGATTTAATAAAACTCTTGCCAATATGTTATCTGCATATGTTGATGAACATCACAATGACTGGGACGAGCACCTTCCATGCGTAATGATGGCCTACAGATCAGCTGTCCACGAAACTACATGCACGACACCAAACATGATGATGTTAGGTCGAGAAGTTGCTACACCTCTTGATATTGTTTATGAGATGCCATCATCCATGAAAAGAATCCCTCAAAACAGATGGGTTTGGGAGCTGCAAGAAAAACTGGAAGAGGCTCACACAATTGTAAGAAAATTGATGAATGGCAATATACAGAGGCAGAAATGGTACCACGACAGAAAACTCAATTGGCAATCATTTAATACCGGAGATAAGGTTTATATATATTTCCAAGGCGAAAAGCTGGAACATCGCCAAAGTTCTTTTCTTACTGGCAGGGTCCCTTTGAGTTTATAGAAAAATGTTCTAACGTAACATACAAAGTCAATTGTGGTGCCAGAGGAACACATCAGGTCATACATACCGATCGAATCCGACCAGTTGTGAAACAAGTCTTGAGAGGAGAGCAAGACAAAGAAGTTGTCTCTAATAAGCAGGAAGCAGCTGCTTCCAATCAGATTGACGACGAGAAACGTGACAGTGACATGACATCCAGTAAAAGACGTACAAAACGACCAGCATATCTTGATGACTACTGTTTATTTTAGTTTATTTTTTGTAGATCATGCCTAAAGTTAAGCTAACTCCCAGGAAAGATTCTACAATGAAATGTCCAATGTGCCCCTATCGTACAGAGACTCCTGATAGCATGAAGACTCATCTTGTCTCTTGTGGACTACAGATGATCGATAGAAAACCAATCAAGTGTCCGTTGTGTCCCTTTAAGACTACAAAGATGGTTTATCTTCGGAGACACACCAAAATGATGCATGACCATAAGGTGGAAGCTGCCTCACAAAGTCTAAGAAGTGAGTTGAATCTATCTGATTCCGTTAGTAGCGATTGGGATAACGATCCCGACATAGATATTGCAGTTGATGAACCAAAGTCTGTCAGTCAAATGGATGACAAAGAGAAGTTGGAATCCGCAAAGAACGATCCATTGGGTGATCTTGAAAAACCGAGTAATGCGGATACATCAAATCAAACAGACCTGGAGATAGGTCGAATAATCCGCCGCCAAACAAAGCCGGCACTTCCGGTAGAAAGAGACATGCGCCGATATTTCCTTTGGTTGCTTTGGGAAAATCTGGAGATTTGAACAGAAATTCCGAAACACACGAGGAAATTACAAAAGATTACACTCCGCTTTTGAATGACGAAAACCTGTCTACTGTCAATCCACTTCAAATTTCGACTTCTGATGCTTCTGTTCAGACAGATTTCCCCAGGCACACCAAAGTGACTAAAACAATTGTTGAGTATTTGAAGGACAATGCAACAGTGAAAGAAATCACTGAGGACAGTTTTGAGTATTACTAAAAATCACGAATGTTTAGTAGGAGGCACCTTTAAGCAATCACTGTTATGATATCAGTATTTAATAAATGTTTTCAATGACACTTATGTTTTATTTTGGAATGCGAGGACGCATATTTTTTCGAAGGCGTGGGTAATGTAATGATTTTACTTCCGGATTGAGATTTATCATGTGTTTAACCAATCATATGTCTCTATTTTTGACCAATCAGTGATAATCAGTATACCCAACAGAAATGATGCATGATTAGACCAATCAGTGAGAACTTGCAGGGTATATATACAGCCACCCTATCATTCTTGGGGAGTTTTCAATCTGTGAACGACTCAACCGGTCTTCTGGCGAAACTCTTTGGTTGGAGTTCTACAGAACAGGGATTTGAGCTGTGTCGGAAAGCAACAGAATTGTTAGCTAGACCACTCAGTTCTTAACCCTGCTTCTGTAGCTTGTGTCTTGGTGACTTCATAGTGTCTTAGTGACTTAATTAGTGTCTGGGTGACTTTCAGATGACCGGGTATTATACTTTTATAGTGATTTGATAGTTGACTGTGGTAGCAAACAGAATTGTTTGTTTAAATCCATAGTCTACAGCTAGTTGGTTATAGAGTGATTTTGTATCTTAATTCTTTGATTGTATTTCTAATCATATAGCCCAGATAGGCCCGAGGAAAATGTTATACAAGTATACAATCTGGATTGATTTTAGGTTACGCGGGTATGTTAAGGCTGCCCGATTGATTTCACAGCGATGTGTAGAAAGTTACTTGTCTGTACTTCATAAGATATGACGTCATAGTTAACTTTGACGTCACGATCTGCATTCCTTTCGATCGTTCTTAGGGAACGTATCGTAACGTAATAAGTGAATTTTATTGTGCAATATAAAACTGCTTCATTCCTTTACATAGACGTTGTTGTAAATACTAGTGATACCTAAACTCAATATCGCCAATAAGGAGTATCAAAAAATCAACAGTTTTAAAGCTTTGTATAAGGTAAATAACTATTTATAAGCTAATGGTTTTGAGACTCCCCCTGCTACGTGTAAAGTAATGAATGGTGATATGTATATGCATGTAAAAAACAGCTTGGCACAAGTGAAAGATCAATACAATCTTAGTATATTTTACATGAAAATACGAGATAAAATAAGTACCAATGTGAATCTTGTTGGGGGAAACCTACCAATTGACCCGATTTTGTGTAAATCGAGCTTAAAATGTAAAAATGTGCCTAATTTCGATGGCAGTCCAAAATGTTTTGACAATTTTTCAAATAAACGAAATATTTACATGAACCCCCAGCAAAAACTGCAAAATACATTACTTATTGAAGGATTTTTCATAAAAATATTTTTGATTTAATGCCATTATTCACTTGCGCCGATGCGATTTATATAGATTATTTACCGTGTTAGGATACGCCTGTCACGTGCTTAAGAAAAATATACGACGTCACAAAAATGCATCAAATATAGTGTTTGATATCACTGTTAATTTATGTAATAAAAGTTTAAAGAAATTTGATCGGGTAAAGTATTTGTTTCGATAATTAAAATAGTATCGTTTTTCGGTATAAATTTTGCTTCGGACAGCCTTAACATAGCCGCGTACCGGATTTGGTTTGGTTTTTTAGCATACATTGTTTATGTTCCGTAGCGTCGTCTGCTGAAGAGAATTCGAGAACGTAAGTGTTGTATTTAATTTTTACTTGATTCTTAGGAAGGAAACCTAAGCGAACTCACGAATTATTAACTGATTATTTTATTTGTAACTTGAAAAACCGTTACACAGTCATCTATGAAGCACATTCTAGCATTGCGTTGAGTGATGACACTATCTAATCGGTAGGGTGAGTTAACCATGCATCGGACACATACCTTGGATCGGACAACTTTGGTTAAAAATATACAAATAAATGTTCATGCGCTCATGTGTTGTTTCGTATATCCCTGAATTAGAACTAATGAACTTTATGATTATAATGAATTTGACAGTCACATTGTCAATGAAGTAGCAATATAGGCATCGTAAAATGACGTCAAAAACGCCATTATTGAAAATTTAGTTACGAAGATTTTGCACAAAAGCATTATTTGAAAGTTGTGCATTTGATTATGTAATATTGAAAATGCACTCTCTAACTAAAATAATTAAAAATAAGTTAGTTTTGAAACAAAATATGGTTAAAATAAGTCTTAGAAATTTGAACAATTAATGTCAAGGTCATTTTTGCTCCATATATTCATTTCATCATGGATCGGACACAAATTAACCATGCATCTGACAGTTTTCAATGCATGATTTCTTCTAATAATTCACATGTTAGGTGCCCATTCCTTTTGATATACTTTAAATTTTTTGTAAAATAAAAAATAAAACAATAATTGATAGAAATATTTTCTTCAGACCACTTAAAATTTGAGTTTTATGGATACTGCCTTTATAATCCAAAGTTCCTGTAGGTGCTGTCACGATAAAGAGTCCCTCATGATAAATATTCCTTTAAGAAGCACTAGTCTAAATTCCTGCCAGTAGATTCGAGGTTTTACATTAAAAGAAATCTGAATAGCAATTGAATAAATTTATTTTTACGAACCTCTGTATTTTCGCGTTAAAACCAGAATTTTTAAAAAGTTTTAATCTCTACTGTATAGCTGTCCGATGCTTGGTTAATATTGTCCGATCCATGGTGAAATAGTTCAACACTTGATTTATTTGCTTTATTTTCTATGTTTTTAACAATTTTACTATTTTCTCTCCAATAATTAAGCAAGAGGGAAACCTGTAACTTTTAAAACAAGTTTTGTTTTTATTTGGACTATTATTGATGCGTTATCAAAGAGAAAAATCCAAGGGTGTCCGATGCATGGTGAAATCACCCTACATGTATTTCAATTGCGATTCGCAACATTTTAAATTCTGATTGGTGCATTTATATAGACCCGCCCATTTATAAATGCATGCTGAGAACGTGATGCTAACACATTAAAACAAATGTTGAAGAAAGCTCATTATAAAGTTGTACTCGTGAGTTAAAAATTACAGAGTTAATTTGAGAACAAACAGGGCGATGTTTACGTACATGTAACAGTTTAAAAAAAAAAGAAAGAAAAAAGCAAGGACAGGTGCATATGGAGAAAAGCCACAGAATATACTTCGCTCATCGAATACCGCTATTCAGTTTATTGTGAAGACTGTTTAGTGCCCTGACAGAAAAAAATAATTATTTGCCTACCTACCTACCCAACTTCAAAATGTAGGGTCGGGTTAGGGGAAACAGAGATATTTTTAATGATGGCCTGAACAAATATATTTTACATTACCGTTCACAATGTACCACACGTGAATATGGAATATAGCATGAGTTGAATCGTTTGTTTTTCCTCCCAAAAAGCTAGCGCTTGAAAAATGGAGATAAACGGGTTGACACGTCGTGAAATCCATAAGACGTTTTTAGGCATATGTCTTCGATCCCTTATTTGCTTTCAACAAATATGTACTGAAAATCTTTGAAACATCGTCACCAGGTCCGTAAAATGACGAAGAGTGGTTTGTTTTTATACATGTAAAACTGTAAAATGGCGACTTGATTTGCATGTGAATTTTACAATCCGAGGTCGATTAGCGTGTTTGAGAGAAAGTCATTGTGAAGCGTCAACATCAGTAATAATTATTGTCTGATGAATATTGAGGTGCATGTAATGAAATTCTACAAACTGAGTGGGTTACAAAATGAGGTTAATCACAGATCAGTCCAAAATTGAACATGTCTGTGTCGTAAATTTCAAGTTTTATGTATGTTTGAAAACACATGCACACTTGTAGAAGAAAATGTGCCATTAATCGGTTGAAGTTCAATAATATGTAGGCCTAATTTATGTAATATTCGTTATCAGTATCTGTTGTAAATTCTTTGAAATAAGCTAAAACAAAATAAATATTGCCTCAACTTAAATTGATGCGTTGAAAATGATTGAATTTATCGATGAAGCATAAATGCTGAAAAATGAAATGGCAAACCTGTTTAACTAGTGTGTTTCTAACAATTGTTTACACCATAAAAAACAAGAAATAATTATTGTGAGAACTCTTGGTCAATTATCGCAGTGACATAGTTTTTGCAGTTCTGATACAGAGTTATGGAACGCCATGGCTGCCTTAAGGTATGGTACGTCATACTTTACGCGAGTACTTAATTCCGCGATTCAAAGGTTTTCCATCAAATCGCGAGAACATAAAATCGCGAATGCCGAAATTTTATCATAGTTCCATGTAGTTTACATATGTCTGAAAATTAAAAGCGATATTTTAAAATTCGCGAGACGGGCTTCTCGCGATTTTACGCGGATATTAATTCCTCGCGTTTAATTAGGAATTTACAGTAATACATGGTGCATTTCATAAAAAAAGCGTCGTTTTTGTATGTTAAATGGTCAACAGTCCTTCTTATAAGGTTAAAAGTATATAAAGTATGGTGGGTAATACATATTTAAAAGTGTCTCAAATACATTAAACTGTTAAAAGCTATTTTTACATGGTTGCAAAAGCACGTTAAATGGTGGTAATAATGACATAATTAGTGCTCTATTTATATTAAATTGTTAAAAAAATGAAGCATTAAGTCAGAACGTAAAACCGTTTGGTCACCCTTACATCCGTATGGTGTTTTCCTATATCAGTTGGTCAGTACAGTATGTTAAATGGTTGCCACTCCTTGTTATTGAGTGGAAGTTATATAATATATGGTTGGTTACACGCTCCAAAAGATGCGTCTAATACATTGGTTGGTGTGCAGAACATTTCATTTGGTTGGGAAAATACATTAAATGGTGAAAACGATAATTTAAATGGTGAAGAATTTTTATTACACAGTGAAAAAGAGACAGTAATGGGTCAATACATGAAACCATTCTATTATTATACCACTGCAAACAGTGAAATTGTTATAAAATTTATATCACGGTCTATGCACTGAATTAAATTGTGCTTCGTCTCCCAAGGTGACCAGTCAAAATTAAAGAGAGAGAGAGAGAGAGAGAGAGAGAGAGAGAGAAATATTTTGTATCTGATCATTTACAGGCATTTTTAAAATTGTTGTCTTGAAATTTTAATTTTAGAATGAATTATTGTAAATTAAATATTTGCGTTTGTTAAACCTTCGTTGAAGAGCTTTAGTCAAAAGGTACCAGTAATTCAAAATTTTAAATGCAGGCGGTCCTCTAAGTTTGCTTACTTTATGTCAAAACAAACCCATTCATGATCGGACAATACAAAACGGTATTAGGCGAAATATCTGCAATGTAAAATTGTTTGCGCCATGGTGTAAATTAAATTTTACAAGTATATTCCCCACATTTTAGATTTCATAGACTTTTCTGAAACAAAGTGAAATCAGCGGGGGCATGTTAATGTTTCGTTTGTACAAAGTGCTTTTCACATATAATATTTACATTTACAGAGAATGATTCTTTTTATTTCTTATCATAATTCATGGTTCTGTAGAAAGTGACAGAACTGAATATACACGCTCCGTTTATTGATTGGTCGAAACCTACAGCGACCTAAGAATGAGAACGGACTGCCCGAAATTATCATGATGATGTCAAACTCAAATTCTTATAGGAGACAATTTGGCTGTTTCTTTTTGCTAACGTACTGATGTAAAATAAAAGTAATTTAGTGAATTTTACTTACTTTTTACAATCAATAAATTTATTTGTGAAAAGAAAGATTTAAATATAAACAAAGCGGGTTATGTATTTTTCTGCAGTGTCGCCACCTTCATATTTCACATGAGTTACCCATAAACGCTATCTATTGTTTAATTAACAGCAGTTGAAAAGTGATTGATATATTTGTCACATTCTAATGGTAAAGTGTACCATTAATCGTTTTATACAATACACGATATGCGCGAAGTAAAGTTCCTTTTTATGGTGTTTCGATGGCGCCACTTCGACCGTCGCACTTTCGCCTTTAAGACAAAGATGCGATAGTGCGAAGATGCGAATGCGAAAGCGCGAAGTTTAAAGGCAAAGGGGCGAAAGTGCGAAGATGCGACGGCGAAGCGCGAAGATGCGAAGGCGAAAGTGCGAAGCTGCGAAGGCGAAGGAGCGATACTACTATCGCTCTCTCGCCTTCGCACTTCGCACTCTTGCCTTCGCATCTTCGCACTTTCGCCTTCTTATGTTTGTGGACTTCTCTATCGTTTAAAGATAATTTTAGCTGTATAAAAAGACATCTGCGGCAGAGGACGAACTTATAAGAATTTATTTTCAACAGCCTGCCCAGCTCCATAATTTTTTCGAAGGGATCATGAGGAGTCCGAAGGGATAATTGTATTTGCCGGGGGGAAGGAAATGTTCTGAGTCATATTTTTGGTAAATTTACTATGTGAAATTAATATTAAATTATTCAGGGGGGTTGGGTCCTGACCCCCTATCCTCCTTTATGTTTAAAATTAATAATATTGAATTAACGAGGCGCTGTGGAGTGGGGTTCGGACCCCTCTCATCCTCTAGATCCGTGAATGAACAAGGAAGGTCGCATACTTTAAGTAAAATTTTACAGTGGATTATATTATGAATAGGCATAGCCAGCACTGGTAAACATATGTGTCACATAACAAAGTAACGATAAATCATTCATAGTAAGCACGATGGCCCAGCGCATGCGTACTAATAAGATGCGAGAGTGTTTGGCAAATCTCGGGCGAGTACGTTACCTGCATCAATTTTCTAAATAATCGACCGAGAATTGCTGAATGCAATTAAAAAGGCGAAGGCGAAAATGCTAAGTTTCTATGTAATCAATCGAAACTTGTCATGAAATAAAAAAAAAAGCGAAGGCAAAAGTGCGAAGTTGGGAAAGCGAGGGAGCGATAGTAGTATAGCCCCTTCGCCTTCGAATCTTCGCACTTACGCTCTTCCGCCTTTCTAACATTTGCACTTTCGCCTTCGCAACTTCGCATCTTCACCCTAAAGGCGAAAGTGCGAAGGTCGAAGTGGCCCCATCGGAACATCATACCTTTTGCACGAATAATAATGGAGTAACAACTACATGTAATAAATACTATCGGACACTGATTGTTATGAATTGTGTAGTCAGTATATGGAAAGTTCAACATTTTAATTTAAGTGTTGAATTGTGTGAACAAAAACACAATGTAATTCAGTACATAGACTTCATAAAATAACGTTAATACCAAATGCTATACCAAATTTACTATTTACAATGGAACAGTAATCGAATTGTTTCATGTATTGACCCATTACTGTCTCTTTTTCACCGTGTAATAAAAGTTCTTCACCATTTAAATTATCGTTTTCACCATTTAATGTATTTTCCCAACCAGATGAAATGTTCTGCACATCAACCAATGTATTAGACGCATCTTTTGGAGCGTGTAACCAACCATATATTATATAACTTCCACTCAATAACAAGGAGTGGCAACCATTTAACATACTGTACTGACCAACTGATATAGGAAAACACCATACGGATGTAAGGGTGACCAAACGGTTTTACGTTCTGACTTAATGCTTCATTTTTTTAACAATTTAATATAAATAGAGCACTAATTATGTCATTATTACCACCATTTAACGTGCTTTTGCAACCATGTAAAAATAGCTTTTAACAGTTTAATGTATTTGAGACACTTTTAAATATGTATTACCCACCATACTTTATATACTTTTAACCTTATAAGAAGGACTGTTGACCATTTAACATACAAAAACGACCTTTTTTTATGAAATGCACCATGTTTTATGACGTACCATACCTTAAGGCAGCCATGGCGTTCCATTCAGAGTAATTTGACGTCACAGCTGGCAGTTGGTGGATAAATTATCAATACCGCGTATGCAGACAGGGAAACGGCTCATTTAAAATAAAACACAATTTCATACATTATTTAAATGTATGTACAAAATAGTTACATGTAGCAGCTATAATGCTTTCAATATCTGATAAGATGTAAATTAGTTCTCAAACTGAAATCGACACATAGGTAAAACATTGCCAGTGTAGTGATTGTGGACTTATTCCATGTACGGGCTGTTTATAGCCCGTGACGTCACCAAGCGGGAGTTCCAGCACGAGATGTTATTACCACCAGTTGGAAGTCTGCAGCCGCCGAGTCTAGACGCAGGACGTGTGCAGGACGAGGCGACCGGCGAGTCCAGCGGTACCGGACCCACGGATTACGGACTATTGTGATTGTAATACTATAAACACAATAAATACTACACCTGTAACACTGCATGCCTAACAGAGTTATCGTTTCTTATCCGCTAGGGTCCCCGTGAGAAATACTCTTCCGGCCAGAACGATAGCAATAGACCGTGGCTATTTATAGCCACCGTCTAAAAAGCATGTTATTGCACAACAAAATCATAAAACAAGCAACCCAAAGTTTACATTTTCAACCACGTGCACATGTAGAGTGGTTGAACACGAACGATAACTCTTTTCTGAATATCATCGTTTAGTTTAAATAAACTCTAGATGATGAAATAATACATATATCTTTATAGGTTTTCTTGTTTAAACATAAATCAAAGTAGGATATGATATGAAAAACGGCCAGTACTTACGTATTTTGAGAATATTATCCAAACACTTATACTTCCGCTTGAATTTTCACAGGAACTGTACTAATCTCGGTGAAGTCTCGCGAACTTTCATTCGAGCACCTCTGGATTTATTACATATTTAGCAACGATAAAGAAAACATTCCGAACACGTTTGCAGAGGTGTGTTTGTTAAGGTACCTCACTACACCCAGACTTATACTTTTTAAGACACTACGTCACAAGATGGCGATTTAAATGTTTTGTTAAACTGTTTATATCGTTCGATTCGGTTGTATATCGTCGTAGCTCAGTGGTTAAAGTATTGGGTTTCTGAACCGCAGATCATGAGTTCGAATCCGCCTGGAGCTTTTGCTCAAGTTTACTGAATTAAATTTTCTAAAATGTAATTTTTCATCCAAAATTGCACATTTTTTTGCCTATTTGACTTAAATACTTCTTATCCATTATGATATCTATCATAATCAAGTAATTTTCTGCTGATTTGAGAAAATATTTCAAGGTGTAGTGAGGTACCTTAAACTTCCTTATTGCACTGAAATCGATTTCGGTCAGAATTTCATTTTGGATGTTCATGGACGTTCAGGGATTAATCTTCAAATATTTCAGAACGATCATTTGGGTTGGGATTCAACCTTACAAGGCAATGATGTTTATACAAGAAAAAAAGCAAGCGACCTATATTTTCATATAGATTACGCTATCGACACAACCCAGTCATGTTTTCATTCCGTTTGGTTAATATGTGATTCAGTAGTATTCACATCAGAGTGGGGGTATTACTAGTGAGCGTTGGCTCACAGATATCTTGTGTTTTCAACATTGTTAGAGTATATGCCGATGCACAGATATTTAGGATTGATTAGTTCAGGTCTACAGGCGCTTGTTTCTATACATGATTTTATATCTTTCGTTTTCAACGTTTAAGAATTGTGCTGATATTCTATATTTACGTGCATAATGAAGACTTTTCTTATTGTGACAACTGATTCAATAGACATTTTCTAAAACAAAATCTAGTAGCTATTTTCCCTAAACACTATACATAAAAAGTCTGTATGAACGCTTTCGTAAGGCGCTGTTCAAACTAGTGCAACAAACTGTTGAACATTACGGACTTCTTGTTGTTTACAAAAAAAATCCAAGACACAAATAATAAAGTTAATTTCTCACGAAACATACCCAGTTTTTTTTTCATTTTTCCGGTTGTTTTCACATTAATATAACAATTCCTTATAACAGTTATTTTTAGTTTATAATTATTCATTTTCAACAAGTTACATCACTATTTCAGAATGCGAAGTTTTCTTTGTTCATATACAGGACATTTACCAAATGCAAAGTAAACTAGATGCTGTCATTAGACAGTAATACCCGCACCAATTGTTTGCCCCGAACTAACACTCTTTTGTATATACCAGTTTTAGTAAAAACGAAGACCACATGCACATAATACACCTTTGTCGGAACCCACAGGTTTTCTATCCGTTACACTGCTGTGTAAAGGATATTGTATATAGGTTATGCCCCCTTGGAGACACCCCGACTTTCCAGAACTGGACATAATAAAGTTTTTTATCTTATTCATATGTAGGGTTCGGTACGTAGCGACATCGAATTTATCGGAGCGGATCAAAGATCTTATTTTAATCAGATTGGGTTTGATCCATGTGGGTAATTCCTAGCCTAATGATGACCCTGCTTTGTTTAGGATTACAATTGCCCCGAATACATATAACATTTTGTTTATCTTATCGATAAAAATTAAAAAACAATTTCCTAAACCTTAATGTGCATGTGGAGAAAAATATCAATCAAGAAATTAATGATTTAAAATTTGCTACTGCACACATGTAAGAATGTATTAAAGAAAACTCTGAATCTGATAGGGGTGTGATTAACATTTAATTTTAATCATTTATTGTTATTAATTTTAACTTAAATATTAGGCAGAAAATAAGACTTCTGATCATATCTCAATATATCATTTGTCAATTATGCAAGGTGTTATGTTATTTTGTAAAGAAAAACATTTTTTACCAGTTTATAAAACTTTTAGACTCCAAATTATATTTCAATTTTAATATTAGATCATTCTACAATTAAGAAAATACGAAAGCCTAGTGAGGTCAAATTGGAATGTAAAAAAAAAAAATAAAAAGTCGTTATTACGAGATAAAAAGTCGTTATTACGACTTTAAAAAGTCGTATTAACGAGATAAAAAGTCGTTATTACGAGATAAAAAGTCGTTATTACGTCATATCCCAAGAGATGACATAGCTACTCCAAAAGTTGTAAGAGGAGTTAAGATAACCATAATTTTTTTTGCCAAAAAACGTTGTTTTTTGTTGCCCACTGATCACACTTCAAAATGACACCCCTAATCATATTCTAGAAGATCATTTGGCTACTGCAAAAAAAATGTTGACGTTTTTGAAACCACATTTTTTGTAAAAAAAAAAAAGCAAAAAGAAAAACACGTCATTTTTCAGCCACCAAATGACCCCCAGGGCAAAATTGAAATTTCCGAAACCTTATTGCGCATCTATAGGATCCCCAAAAACATATTCCAAAAGATGATTTGTCTATTGTTGAAAATGGAGGAGGAGATCGAGGAAGAAGGTTTTTTGTGAAGAAAAACGTCATTTTTTTACAAATTATTTGACCCCCAGGACTACCAGAGAATTTTTGAAACCTTTTTACAAAACAACATGATACCCCAAATCAAACTATAGGAGTTCAGTTTGCTGGTTTTTAAGATGTAAGAGCAGTTTGAGAAAGTAAAACGTGACAGACGGACGGACGGACGAAAGGACGGAACAGGGTAACAACAATATACCCGAACTTTTTTTAGAAAGTGCGGGTATAATTATTAGATTATTAATAGAATTGCGAAGAAACACAATTCTTTCTTTTGTAAGTTTCATATCCATAGTTCAGAACAGGACTAATATATGTATCAAATAATGAGAACGTAGTCTCAACATTTAAACTTCATATGTATTTTTTCTTTAATCTTTTTCCACAGTGAAAAAAAATGTTTTTTCGCTTGTGTTGCAATTGAGTTTTGAGCACAGTCAAACCCACTACCTACTATTAAACATAGGTAAATCAAAGATTACAGAGCACAACGAGATTATGAGACACCTTTTATCATATTATATAAATGCATGATTAATGATCGATATTAAACTGCTATGAAACATTGTATCATATCAAATAATACAATAATATATTGCGTTATATGTACAATTTCAAATTGTATCATATGAGACAATATTCATTATTATAAACAATACAATATCATAACATATGATACAATACAATATTGTATTATATGATATCATTATACAATATGGTAATATCTAAAAGCGTATGATACAATATCGTATGGTATATAACATTTTGTTGATTCTTATTATATCGTGTCATATGATTTGTATTCTTATATGATTTAATTTTGTATCATATAATATGAAATAGTATAATATGATTCGCTATTGTATCATATCATGCTCTATAATGATGCAGTATCGTTTATTTTATCAAACAATATTGTATCATATGCAGCTATGATGGGTTATAATACTGCTGTTAATATTTTCTTTGCAAAGTTACAGCGAATAATTATGATATTTTATAAAACCGTAATATAGTTTCGATTCTATCTACCCTTGGTAAATAGCAGGCTTGTGATAATGCTAAATGTAATGGTAATGCATCGCAATGCATTACATGTTTTTTAAGTAATTGCAGTAATGTGTGTTTCCAAAAATTCAGCATTACAAGTAATGATAATGTAATGCATTACTTTCCAAAATCTAGTGTAATGCTGGCATTACACTATATTAACTTGCATTACTATGCTATTTTATGCAGAATCCTTTTCAAGAATGCGATTAATTAAAGAATTGAAATTGTATTTCATTAAAAATATTTCAAAGAAGAGAGAGATAATTCTTGAGATAAAAATAATTTAGTGGCGTTATAAAAAAAATCCATTTTAAATTTTCAATATCACTAGCTATAACAACACAACTAATTAAAAATTTTAGACTGTTGTCATTAAAAGTTTGAAACCAATAAAAAATACTTCAATTAGTTGTGCATTCAATACATTATTTTTACTGTGAAGAATGTGTCAACAACACACACAATGCTTTCAGGATAATCTAGGAAGGATGACAAAACAGTCCTTTGTTTAAAAAATTCTCTTGGCTGTGTCCGGTAGAACTTTTATTTAGTATAGGTGGGAAGATTTTCAAACTTGACAGGCTGCAGTTAAAAGGTGAAACCTTTAAAACTTTGATGGTCATAAAGTCCAACAGCACTCTTGTATAATCATTACAGAGGCGTCGGAAGCAAACTGAAAGTGGGGGAGCTAGACCTTATCAGAAATCTTGACAAGCAAAAAAATGGGTATGATTATGTCTAACTTTGCAAAAAAGTGTGTGTGTGTGGGGGGGGGGGGGGGGGTTTATTTAAGTCGTAGTTCTTAAAAAAAAAAAAAAGGGGGGGGGGGGCTTCGCCTTGACAAATAGTTGCTGCCTCGGAGAACAATGAACTTGATATCTTCCTATTATCATGTAAATATGTTTATCATATCTTATATATAAAATATTATCATAACATACAATATCGTTTCATCAAAAATCACATAATAAAATGATATGATATTTTAATTATAATTCTAGTATAGAATATTGTTAATTTTGAAATGATGTTGTAACATATGATATAGTATCATATTATAACATATGATACAATATCAAATCATACAAATAAAACAATATTGCATATCATATGATGCATTGTGATACAATATAGCATCATCTGATATGATTCAACATTGTTTAATGCATGATACAATATTGTACGATTAAATATCATCTCAGATGGTACAATATCATAATATGATTATAACATGATACAATTCCATGCAATAATACAATATTGTATCATACGATACAATTTGATATGTTTCATATGATGCAATATCATAGGAATCATATGATATATCCTATATCAACAATCACATTCATCAAACAAGTTAAGTGAGGTTGAACCAGGTTTTTTCATCTTCCCGAATCAAGTGTTTCTGATCCACTCCGCTCTACATAAACCCTTGACCGAATAGACAGAGTTTGACGCACTGGGTGAACAAAATACGGGAATCGGATAAGGGAGGTTGTTTGTTTTATTGTAAAAACCAATTTTGTTCCTATTCTCAAATCGTGTATTGACCTAAATTTCATATGAAACGATATCCTGAGCAAATTGAGTTATATAAAGAATGAGTTCACAAGTGCCGATTTGATAAGACTGGAATAGTTTTTTGGATATTTCATGCAAAATACTAGCGCTACAGTCGATCAAAATCACTCGATTAGGAAAAGGAACATCGACTTATGCGGCTTACCTACATGTACCTTGCTCATGAAGTCAGTAGGACCCAGTCGGTACTGGATACAAATAATCATTTTGCCGAAGATTAAAAGAAAAAATACAACCTTATATCAAAATATCATATAATTATACAATATTCAATCACAGAAGTATATTTTCTCTCAAGAAATTAAATATATTTTTTTCATTTGATAGCGTGTATATTCAGTTAAGAAAAGACTCGAGAACAAGCGGTTTTCATCAAACATGTACAGATCTATACATGAATATATGCTTTTTTTATTTCAGTATATACTGTCCTGCAGTTTTATTGAAATTGTTGTCCAATTCAATTTAAAGATAATTGGTCGTTTTTATTTATAACCTATTTGCACGTTCACACAATTCATATTTTTTTCTAAACAGGCAACATGCTGCAGGATTCGCTTCATGGTCAAAATTTTTGCTAATTAAATTGAAAACAAACATTTTACAATTCAAGTTAATTATTTATTCTTCGCTCTCTCCACCTCCTTCTTAATCGCGTAAATTTTACTTAATATGATCTAACTATTACATGGGCAAGAGAATTGCAAGTAAATGTTTTTTTTTCTTCAAAAGTTTGTTCTAAACAAAAATGATTGACTTTTAATCATTTTTGTATTGAAATTTTAAAGAAAATCTAAGTAATTTACTTTTATTTCTGCTCAATATATATAACAGTGTGAGTTTTTTGGTATGCATAAAATCTTTGTGTGAAATTTCGGTCTTTATTTCCGGGACAGTTTTCTGAAATGTATATAAATAGGGCATTCAGAAGTTGGAGTTCTATTCGCTTTTCGCTATTCACTATACGAATAGCGAATAGAATTCTGTGGTCGGTTCGCTATTCAAATTACCGTAAACATGCTAATAAACGTAAATTCAAAAATTCCATATAAACTTCCTCTTTAAATCGAAAGAAACAGTTTTATTGTAAATATAATTACTTGCTGACCTGACCTGAAGATTGACATAATTAGCTAGCCCGGCAAGAAGGTAAGAAAATTATCATATTCCGTTGCATTGGGAATAGTATTCAAGGGGCTGGCTAATACCCTGTATCCCCAATTTGGGCCTTCTTATTTGATGAGGATGGGGCCCCGGAAATGCCCAGTCGATCCTCAAATGGAATTGGGTTTACACGACCATTTACAGGCTTAGCTAGCCTGGTGAAAATAGGATATTTCGTATAATACAGTTATAATGGGAATATCTTTCAAGGGGCTGGCTAATACCCTGTATCCCATATTTAGGCCTTCATATTTGCCGAGGATGATGCCCCGGGAAAGTCTAGTCTACCCTCAAAAGGAATTGGGTTTACACGGCCATTAACAGGCTTAGCTAGCCTGGTGAAAATAGGAAATTTCGTATAATACAGTTATAATGGGAATATCTTTCAACGGGTTGGATAACACCCTGTATCCCATATTTGGGACTTCATAT
This sequence comes from Magallana hongkongensis, assembly GCA_016163765.1. NCBI lineage: Eukaryota > Metazoa > Mollusca > Bivalvia > Ostreida > Ostreidae > Magallana > Magallana hongkongensis. Next base: position 9,869,670 of record WFKH01011925.1, on the reverse strand, counting down.
TTAGTGTGGATAATGCCCCGGGAAAGTCCAGTCGACCCTCAAAAGGAATTGGGTTTACACGGCCACTAAAAGGCTTAGCTAGCCTGGTGAAAATAGGAAATTTGGTATAATTCAGCTATAATGGGAATATCTTTCAAGGGGCTGGCTAATACCCTGTATCCCACATTTAGGCAATCATATTTGGTGAGGATGGGGCCCCGGGAAAGTACAGTCGACCCTCGAAAGGAATTGGGTTTACACGAACATTAACAGGCTTAGCTAGCCTGGT
>WFKH01011925.1:9820890-9852219 GCA_016163765.1 Magallana hongkongensis | reverse complement strand
GGGGGGGGGGGGGGTCATTGCTGATTGTAAACTATTTGGATGCATAATTAAGAAATAAACAAGACTAGTCAAATTTTTGTCTTGCGCGGTTATTTTTAAATATTGAAGGCGACATTGACTTTCATGTCAACAAACTGATACGCTATTTTGGTAGGTTGCATGGGACAGTTTCGCAGTAAAGATCCTACATATTTTACAAAAAGGGATAAATGTGAGATTTGGGTGGTTACTTGAGGGGTATAAATTGCTAGAATATTTATTTCATTTATTTTGTGAATAGAATCAGCCCTTTTTATCAGATATGGATAGAAAATGCGAAACTGTGGCCTAAATTTTCACTTTCGATTTTATAATGGAAAGGAGGACATGAAATCTCACTCGAAGGGAACGTGATCGATTTCAAATCAATTGTTGAATATTTGCATGGGTAAACATTAACCCACAAATCCTATAGTAGTTTATGGGAGTCGCCCGAGATTGGAGTGTATAATGGAACCTACGTGTATCAAAAAGCGAAAAAGGGGCAATTTTTAAAAAACTTTTGAAATCGCCCCTGGCTATTCTAATAAATGTTTTATGTAAGTTGTACTTGTTTTATTCTGAAATGTCTGAAATGAAGGAGTCTTGACCATGTTTCCCATACATGTAAACCAGTTTAAACAAATTTAAAAAACCACTGAAATATAAAACAGAAATACGACCAGGATCTCCTTCACATTTCCTCTACAGAAAAAAAACTATCCTATTTAACCTAAGATTTAATATGAATGAGCATCTCGTATTTTAGCAAAGACAGAAGAAATAATCAAACATAGATATAAAAAGAAATTAAGATAACAGAGCGACGTGTAAAATAAGGTGTACATAATTTATTTTCAATTCATTATTAATCGCTACACCAACAAAAGACAGGGCTTTCCCAAGGCCCCATCCTCACCAAATATGAAGGCCCAACTATGGGATACAGGGTGTTAGCCAGCCCGTTGAAAGATATCCCCATTATAACTGTATTATACGAAATTTCCTATTTTCGCCAGGCTAGCTAAGCCCGTTAATGGTCGTGTAAACCCAATTCCTTTTAAGGGTCGACTGGGATTTCCAGGAGCCCCATCCTCAGTTAATATGAAGGCCGAAATATTGGATACAGGGTGTTAGCCAGCCCCTTGAAAGATATCCCCATTATAACTGTATAATGCGAAATTTCATATTTTCGCCAGGCTACCTAAGCCTGTTAATGGTCGTGTAAACCCATTTTCTTTTGAGGGTCGACTGGGATTTCCTGTGGCCCATCCTCATCAAATATGAGGGCCCAATTATGGGATACAGGGTGTTAGCCAGCCCCTTGAAAGATATCCCCATTATAACTGTATTATACGAAATTTCCTATTTTTGCCAAGCTAGCTAAGTCTGTTAATGGTCGTGTAAACCCAATTCCTTTTGAGGGTCGACTGGGCTTTCCCGGGGCCCCATCCTCACCAAATATGAAGGCCCAACTATGGGATACAGGGTGTTAGCCAGCCCCTTGAAAGATATCCCCATTGCAATAGAATATGATGAATTTCTTTCCTTTTCGCCAGGCTAGCTAATTATGTCAATGTTCAGGTCAGGTCAGCAAGATATAATTTTTAATATATAACTGTTTCTTTACATCAAAAAAAGAAGTTTATATGGAATTTTGAATTTACGTTAAATTTATTAGCATGTTTACGGTAATTTGAATAGCGAACCGACCACAGAATTCTATTCGCTATTCGAATAGTAAATAGCGAAAAGCGAATAGAACTCCAACTTCTGAATGCCTATAAATAGTAACATCGGTGGAATTAATCTGGGTTTTCCAGTTACTTGTAGCTCATGAGCTATTTTCACTATTCAAGATACATTCATCTTTTTAGTTCATGTCTAGATCATACGCCCCATATTGTAAAGTCTCAAGGTTAACACATTACATCAATGTTTGATCCGTTGATGGCGAATCCATAAGCGCAAACATTTTTTGCTTTAAAAACAAATAACCATGAAATAATAGCATGTGCTTGTATTTAAAGAGTTTTATTTAAAGTAAGGTATAATATAGATGTCATGTTGTAAATTTTGAATTTACTGGGTGGGTGTAAATACAAAATTTACAACATGACACATCGATTAAACGTTGAAATATCACTTGAAAGGGTTGACAGGTTTGGTTTCTTATCAGTTCTGTAACGTGTAGAGTATTTATAGATTGGTACTTTACCACACATTTCGATAAGGGATAACAAGGTAACCGCACGGTTTGATATTGCTCCATAAGGAAGTTTATCCTTTGATTTAATGACTTTTTCACCATTATCTAAATCTTTTCCAATTTTAACAAATAATTCTACTTTTCAAATTGTATGGAATGTGCTTTGCTATTTTGTATTTACACTTGTTTTTTTTTTGTCTAGCAGGAGCGTAATATGTCAAAAGAATACATTATATACATTGCTTTCGAAGACTGTTTTTATCATGACTTACAATTTTTCAATCACTAATTGAAAGGTGTTAGAAATTGGACCAGTCTTGTGATTAGCTTTAAATTATAATTAACTTTACTTTCGTTTTAGTTTACTAAAAGCTCAATAATGAAAGTCTAGTCTCAGGTACACCTTTAATAAGAATTATCAAATTGGTAGACTCTCTCTCTCTCTCGTTCTTTCTCACTCTCTTCTCACTCACTCTCCTTTCTCTCTTTCCACTTTTTCTTTTCTTCTCTTTCTCTCTCTCTCTCTCTCTCTCTCTCTCTCTCTCTCTCTCTCTCTCTCTCTCTCTCTGTCTGTCAGTCGCCCTCTCTTCGTTCCCACCCCCTCTCTATCTCTCTTGTATATCTCTTCTCTCTCTCACTCCCTCTCCTTTCTCTCTCTCTCTTCTATTACTTCTTTCTCTCGCACTCCCATGCTTCTCACTCTCTTCTCTTTCCCTTCCCTTACTCTTCACACACACACACACACACACACACACACACACACACACACACACACAATGATCTCTGTTGGTTGGGAATTTGTTTTTGGAGGAAAAGGATGAGATTCTGTTTGAAACAAAGAACACACCAACGGCGATTTCTTAATGTTATAATGCAGTAGGATTGATATTATCATTCATTTTAAAGATACATTTTTTACACTTCATCAATGTTCGACGGCGAATGCATTATAAGCAAATTATTTATTTTTTGCTGTAAGAAACAAATAATATTAACGAGAAGTATGTGCTTGTATTTAAAAGGATGCGAACAAAAAGCAGTGCAATTTGCAGGGGGGATTTTCAAACTTCATAAAAGACAAAGATTTTTCAAGCCTTTTTTCAGGATAATCTAAACAAAGGTTTTGATGGTTCCTTCTAATGAACGCATGGGTTTTGTATTTTTTTATAGCCCTCTTTTGGATGGATTCGATATTTTCGATTAGGTATTTTGGCAGGTGTTGACCACACCGGACATGCAGAATCATCACAGAATGGTCCCACTAGTGCTTATAAACTCGAACTAGTTCTTTTTCATTAAGACCTGCTTGTTTAAATTGTCGCAGATATATGTAAAAGAGTTGTTTAGAAGCTTCCGCTACAAAATATCTAACACGACCATCCGATTTTATGATTTCGCCCAGAAATTTTGTTTCCTTTACGCGTTCAATTTCTTCACCCTCCATGACCAGCCAAGGGTTCTTTTGTTTCTTTCCAAGTGAGATAAAATTAAGTGTTTGGTTTTAGAAGTTAAAACTCGGTAAAAAACTTATACAACAAACTGTTTAATAATAGTGTTTAATATTGGTCGAAAGTCATAGGTAAGATTGGTAACAGGGTTTACCAGACGCATAGGGACCACTTCCGCTGCTAAACATTGGCTTTGCAATGGTGTTCAAAAAATCTTTTTAATTTTGAGTTGAAACTTGGTTTTCAAGTTGACACATTCTGTCTCAACCATAATAGGTACGATACCAATTGTTCTTGATAAGGTGGTTTGAGATCTTCAAATTAGTTTATGAGCCAAACTCAACAGTCTAAAACTGTACAAATTCTCGTCCAGACCTGGAAATGTACGGAATTTGACTACATGTAATCTTGTAACTAGGAGCATATATTTATTTCTCTCATAGTTCTTTCACTGTATAATTTATATTATTTTCTTAAGTTTAGACTGTTCTTCGCAGTTTTACATGTTTAAAGTTGTTAAAAACATATACCTAGTAAACCTCTTTGTTAAAAAGTCTTAGTTGCATGAAGATAACGTTACAAATTTACAACATTTATCGTTCACTTTAATGCAATTATTCTTGAAGGTAAAATTACTTCCTATGACAACTTTAAAATTTAAATGCAGATGCCCATTTCTATGTGAAAGTTAACTAGTCTAAATCGGTCGGCATCATAAATATCAAAAAATAAAATGTTCTTAATTGTATTATATTTACATTCAGTGTATATTTCCCCTTATGTTTGCATTGGAAATCTTCGACGTTCAATTTCCTATGAATACACTTTGCTAATTCATGCGCCATGAGCACAAATATAAACGTCACCACGTGTTTCGAGTATATTTATTTTTGTAAGATTAAATGAAACGTTCAACCTTACATAACCAATTTGATATGTACTTTTGAAAAATAATCATTAAATTATATATACTCTTTAATTAAAAAGATTTTTCTCTACAAAGTTTCTGCCACTATATTTTTAGCCGCGGAAGCGTACTAAATAACATGTTAATATGGCGTACATAATGGCTTTACAGCGACGATACACATATATTTCACACAAAAAAACATCAGCATGAATATAAATATAAGCATTGAATGCTTAATTTTGGATGTCGTCGGTCCTATGACACACCAATGCGTTGCAGACAAATTATCATACCGCGCTAACGCGCGGTATTCAATTTGTCTGCACCGCATTGATGTGTCATAGGACCGACGACATCCAAAAATAAGCATTCAATGCTTAAATGTATTTTTTTATTGCCAGGGTCAAAAATGGCTCAAAAATATTCCATGAATTTTCTAAGTAACTTTTTTTTCATTTTTAAGGACACCATTGTTTGATTCACATTAGCCGACATATCAGACGTTTTATAGGATGTGAAACATTGACCAGTCTCTCATATCCTAAAGTGAACCACCCAGCCCGACGATCATAATGGAACAGACGGTATGTTTACTAATCACAATGATCTCGTCAAAAGTCTTGCCAAATTTCATTACTTGTATGTTTTCCCAATTAGATATTGAAACAAGTGATATCTAAGAATACAGATTTAAAAAATTGTATATTATTACAAAATTTAAATATATAAAGAAACGACATGTTGTGATAACGAACAGTGTGCAAATCAAAAGTCCAAAGGAAAAGAAAAACCATAACAGGAGCATGCAGAGCAAACACGGACCTCTAAGAAATTAGAGGTAGATGTCATGGAGGATTGAGCATCCTCTGCTGACCGGTCACACCCGCCGTGTGCTTCTTGTCGTAATTAGGGAAAATGGAAAAAATCCTTAGACAACTTTATGATTAATAATGCCCTAACAATAAGTATGAAAAAACGTCCGTCAGCATGCCACCCAGTTGTATATGTTCCCTAAATAAACAATCAATAGCAAAAACAACATAAAACGTAAGATCCCTCCAAAAGCATTTTTTAAAAACTCAACAGTGAACCCATTGCTTCCCCGATATTTATTTTCATATTTTTTTTTTAAAAACAAGTGAAATTTTGTTTTCTGCGATATTACCTTCGAGGGAATCTGAAGTCTTTCTATTGAGCTTCTGAAAGTTTAAGGAATAAAGTATCTGTGAATTCATTGTCAGTATGTTCAGAGTTGATCTTTACAAAATTTCATAAAAATGTTCTACTTGTTGTAAAATTATAGAATGATCATAAATAGTATTATTTTCATTCACCTCAACCTTCTTGATAGTTTTATTTTTAAACAATCGAGATTCCAGGCAAAACTATTTGGTTGGTTCCCCCTTCTTTTACCTATTTGGCGCGTGACCTAACAACATGCCCCCCCTTTTTTTTATTCCATAAGACGTTTTAGTTCTGATTTTATTTTTCACTAATAAGATAAAAATTAACATAAGCACTGGATTCCATCTTTTTCTATATATTCTAGCAAGGTAATCTCTAGCTTTTCCATTTTTTTGTTTTCTTAAAAGAAAAATATGAAAAAGTTATACTTCTAATTTCCATGACCAGAACTTCCAGGAAATTGTGCTCCTCAATAGATTCAGAAGAAAACATTCATATTGATAATGGACTTGTTGTATACAAGTAGTGTCTTTCAACCTTTGAATGTAAGTTTTGTCAAGTAATAGTGAATTTTTAAATTTCCACGACCCTTTGCCTCGTTAACGTTGAAATGTACAGAATTTTAACACCAAAATGACAGCTGAGAGGTCTTACCTATAACCTGGTTTAATAGTAATATTTTCTACAAAGTTGGATATATTTTCTGATATGAAATATTCATCAAGTCGACCTTGATTTAACGGATATTTTTTTTTCCGATAGAAACCTTATTATTAGGGTTTAGAATTCTAATATAATCTGGTAGTTGTAAATCAGACATAATTTTAAGAAGTTTGCCATAGGGTTACTGTTACCCTTTTAATTTTTAGTATCCAACACTAGCTAGGATTAAGACCAAGATTAAAGAAACCATACAGAGAAATATTCTTATCGCTAAAATCTAACAAAACATTTCTAACCATATCATAAAAAATTAGGTGTGTCGGAATTCGATAAGCGTAACCTATTTTTTTTTTAGCTCACCCGAGCTGTAAAGCTCAAGTGAGCTTTTCTGATCACATTTTGTCTGTCGTCCGTCTGTCTGTCCGTAAACTTTTCACATTTTCAACATCTTCTCCAGAACCACAGGGCCAATTTCAACCAAACATGGCATAAAACAAAGGGGTTTCAAAGTTGTGAAAATTAAGGACCACGCCCTTTTACAAGGGGAGATAATTAGAAATAATTGAAAATTTTCATGAAATTTAAAAAAATCTTCTTCTCAAGAACCATTTGACCAGGAAAGCGGGCCATAATGTGGGGTCCAATTTTTACATAGGAATATATAGAGTAAATATTTAAAAATCTTCTCAGAAATCAATCAGCCAGGAAAGCTGAAACTTGTGTAGAAGCATTCTCGGGTAGTGTAAATTCAAAGTTGTGAAAATCATGACCCCCAGGGGTAGGGTGGGGGGGGGGTCGAATTTTAACATAGGAATATAAAGAGTAAATCTTAAAAATCTTCTTATTAGAAACCAATCAGCCAAGAAAGCTGAAACTTATGTGGAAGCATCCTCAGGTAGTGTAGATTCAAGTTTGTTCAAATCATGATCCTCGGGGGTATGTGATGTGCATGCATCTTCAGGTAGTGTAAATTCAAAGTTGTAAAAATCATGACCCCAGGGGAAGGGTGTGGGGTGTTGAATTTTTATAAAGAAATATATAGAGTAAATCTAGATCTTTTAAAAATATTCTTCTCAGAAACCACCCAGCCAGGAAAGCTGAAACTTATTTGGAGGCATCCTCAGGTAGTGTAGATTCAAAGTTTTGAAAATCATGACCCTCGAGTGTAGGGTTGGGCCACAATGGGGGGTTGGGTCGAATTTTACATAGGAATATATAGAGTAAATCTTTAAAAATCGTCTTCTTAGAGACCAATCATCAAGGAAAGCTGAAACTAATGTGAATGTATTCCCAGGTAGTGTAGATTCAAAGTTGGAACATACTAAAGACTTGAAATACTATTTACACGAAAGACCTGAAAATTTATATAAACGATACATTTCTATGATTTTGACCAAATGAAATGACTTTGTGAGGGTTTTCATCATATTTCCAGGTATAATTGCGTTTTAAAATATCATAATGACCAGTTATTTACAGAGAAATACGAAAGACCAGAAAATTTGAATTGACCTGAAAATTTCACCTGACCTGAAATTTTATATTATTGATACATTTCTAGGATTTTGATCAAATGACATGATTTTGGTGGGGTTTTCATCATATTTCCAGGTATAATTGTGTTTAAAAATATCATAATGACCAGTTATTTACACTGAAAAACGAAAGACTTGAACATTTGAATTGACCTGAAAATTTCACCTGACCTGAAATTTTATATCATTGATACATTTCTATTATCTGCGTCAACTTTTTAAAACCATAGTTCTAGGTAAAATGTGTTGGAAAAATATCGTTAAATGGCATCATTATCAGTTATTTGCGCAAAAGTGCGAACGACTTTAAAATTTGAATTGACCTGAAAATTTTCTAAGATGACTTGAAATTTTATGTAAATGATACATTGTTCTGAGACAAATTAGATGACTATGTCTGGCTTTTACAAAATTCCATGTGGAATATGTTGAAGAAAAAACCCAAAACAAAACATGAAATAAAACCATTATCAATTATTACGCAGTAGTAGTACGTAGGGTGGGGTCATAATGGAGGGGGGTTGAATTTCAACATAGGAATATTAAGAGTAAATCATTAAAAATCTTCTTCTCAGAAACCAATCAGTCAGGAAAGCTGAAACCTGAGTGGAAGAATCCTCAGGTATGGTAAATTAAATGCTTTCAAATAATGATCCCCGGGGGTAGGATTGGGTCACAACAGGGGAGGGGGGGGGGGCAAATCTTAAAATAGGAATGTATAGAGAAAAGTCTTCTTAAAAAAGATTTGCTTAGAAAAGCTGTTACTTTAGTGGAAGCAACTTCAGATAGTGTAGATTCAAATTCGTTAAAATCAAAATCTTGAGGAGTCGGGTGGGGCCACATTGGGAATCCAATTGAACAAGGAAAACATTTTAATTATTCACAAAACTGAAATGTTATCACATATTTGTATGGTTTTACTTATATGCAAGCATTTTGACATATTGCTGATTCTTTTAAATCGTTTAGACTCTGACACCTGGACATTTCTTGGGTCTCACAAAGGGGTTCAGAGTTTGATGTAGGTTTATATTCCATATAACACAATTGTTTAGAATTTTTTTTATAAACTGCTATGTCAACATGTGATATGACTATAAAATCATCCTGTTAGAAAAGAGCCTTGATTATAAACATAAGAATATTCAGGGGGAAAATGTGTTTTTATTCATACAGGATCGACGTGTTTTTTACCACATTGTCCGGATATTTTGTATTATGACTCCATTAAGCTGATTATATCATGCCTATTGTTGCTCAGGTGAGGGATGTGTCCCATGGGCCTCTTGTTTCCTTGACCATATCGAGAGCTAAAATATTACCATCATCATCCGTACGAGTTTGATTTAGCTTAAATTTAAAGTCATTATTAAATATTATGGCCACTCCTCTAGTGTTTGATTTGAAAGATTTACAAAAACATGTGTAACCCCGCTGTGTTTCAACAAATTGCTCAATATCTTCAGTAATATGTATGTCTTGGGGACATAATTGAACAATCCTTTTCCCTATAAAACTTTAAAACATCCTGGCGTTTTGACACAGATTCTAAAGCTTGACAGTTCACTGTCGCAATTTTTAAAGTATGAGTCACGATCAAGAATCAGTCACAATAAATTAACTAAACAATATTCATAAATTCTTACAACATTGTGAACAAAAATAAAAATATGGCACATATTTTTACAACGTGCACACGAGTAAAAATAGGAGGTATTCTAATAGACTTCTAAGATTTCCTGGGACAGACCTTACTTCCGTCCTCACAGAGTTCTTCCAGGCATCCATAAGCCAATGAGTCATCACAAGGGAATGGAAAAGGGCAAATGTGGTACACGTATACAAAAAAGAGCCAAAAACGAACCAGAAAATTACAGACCAATGTCACTCACATCTATAACATGTAAGATACCTCAGCACATCATCACTAGCAGCATCATGTATCATGTGGAAGCTCAGGGAGTTCTAACGGATGCACAACATGGCTTTCGAAAGCAACGATCCTGCGAGACCCATCTGATTGTTACTATACAGGATCTTGCCAAGTCTGTTGACGACAAAGACCAGTCAGATGTGATACTGTTGGATTTCTATAAGGCCTTTAATAAAATCCCGCACACTAGGCTGATGAGCAAACTACATCATTATGGTATTCCGGTATACATACATGTACATAGCTGGATTGGTGACGTCCTGCGTAACTGGACACAAACAGTAATCTTTGAGAATGGAAAATCTGACTCAGCTCCACTTCAATCAGGAGGCCCTCAATGAAGTGTCCTTGGTCCCACACTCTTCCTGCTGTATGTCAACGATCTACTCGATTACATAAAGTACGATTCCACAGTTCGATTTATTGCCGACGCCTGAATTCTTTAAAGACGCATCCATCTTCGCTAGCTAAGGGTTTCTGATCCGCACCGCTCCTCAAAAACCTTTGATATATCGTGTTATCAAAAGTCGGGAATTTTTCCTGGATTTTGATTTGAGTTTTCCGAACCAGTTCGATTAATAAACAAGAGGCCCATGGGCCACATCGCTCACCTGAACAACAGTTCCTTGTAACATTCAATTTGGTATCATATGCTATTTCTATTTTAAACTTTGAAACCCTTTCTGGGGCCCCAGTATTGGTCCAGGGTTTATGGTTGGCTTTAACAATTTAGAATCTACACTATTTGAGGATGCTTGCATAGTAATCTCACAAACTGTAGGATTGTAATTCTCGAGAAGAAAAGTTTTAAACATTTTCCATATATATTTCTATGTTAAACTTTGAACTCCTTTTGGGGCCCCAGTATTAGATCGAGGGTCACGGCTTTTATAATTTAGAATCTACACTATTTAAGGATGCTTACGTAGTAATATGACAAAATAAAGCAGTGTAGTTCTCGAAAAGAAGATTTATAAACATATTCCATATATACTTCTACGTTAAAATTTAAATCCGTCTTGGGTCTCCAGTATTAGTCCAGGGGTTACTATTTCAAAAATATTGAATCTACATTATCCAATGTTGCATGCATATTAATCTCACAAATTGTAGCATTGCAGTTCTCGAGAAGAAGATTTTTAAACATTTTCCCTATTTACTTCTATGTTAAACTTTGAACCCCTCTTGTGGCCCCAGTATTAGATTTTACCAAATTAGAATCTACAATAGCCACGGGTGCTTGCATAGTAATCCCACAAACTGTTGCACTGTAGTTCTTGAGAAGAAGATTTTCAAACATGTTACCTATATATTTTTATGTTAACTTTAAACCCCTTCTGGGTCCCCAGTATTAGTCTGGGGGTCACGGCTTACACAAATAAGAATCTTGACAATTTGAGGATGCTTGCATAGAAATCCCACAAACTGTTGCATTGTAGTTCTTGAAAAGAAGATTTTAAACACTTTCCCTATATACTTCTATGTTAAAATTTGAAACCCTTCTGGGGCCCCAGTGTTGGTCCAGGGGTCACAGCTTTTACAATTTAGAATTTTCACTATTTGAGGATCCTTGCATAATAATCTCACAAACTGTAACATTGTAGTTCTCGAGAAGATTTTTAAACATGTTTCCTATATATTTCTATGTTAAACTTTGAACCCCTCTTGTTGCCCCAGTATTAGTCCGGGGGTCACAATTTTAACAATTTAGAATCTACAATAGCCAAGGATGTATGCATAGTAATATCTCAAACTGTTGCATTGTAGTTCTTGAGAAGAAAATTTTTAAACATTTTCCTATACATGTTAAACTTTGAACCCCGCCTGGGGCCCCAGTTTTAGTCCGGGGGTCACGATTCTTACAATTTATAATCTTCACTATATATACAAGCTTTTGTGTAAATATTGGCATTTCTGGTGCAGTGGTTCTTAAGAAGAAGATTTTTAAACATTTTTCCTATGTATTTCAATGTTAAACTTTGAACTCCGCCTGGGGCCCCAGTTTTGGTCCGTGGGTCACGATTTTTGCAATTTATAATTTTTATTATATATACAAGCTTTTGTGTAAATATTGGCATTTCTGGTGCAATGGGTCTTGAGAAGATTTTTTAAACATTTTTCCTATGTATTTCTATGATAAACTTTGAACCCCGCCTGGGGCCCCTGTTTTGGTCCGGGGGTCACGGTTTTTGCAATTTATAATTTTCATTATATATACAAGCTTTTGTGTAAATATTGGCATTTCTGGTGCAGTGGTTCTTGAGAAGAAGATTTTTAAGCATTTTTCCTATGCATTTCTAAGTAAAACTTTGAACCCCGCCTGGGGCCTCAGTTTGGTCCGGGGGTCAAGATTTTTGCAATTTAGAATCTTTACTATATATTCAAGCTTTTATGTAAATATTTGCATTTCTGATGCAGTGGGTCTTGAGAAGAAGATTTTAAAACATTTTTCCTATGCATTTCTAAGTAAAACTTTGAACCCCTCCTGGGGCCCAAGTTTAGTCCAGGGGTCACGATTTTTGCAATTTAGAATCTTCACTATATATAAAAGCTTTTGTGTAAATATTGGCATTTATGGTGCAGTGTTTCTTGAGAAGAAGATTTTAAAACACTTTTTTTATGTATTTCTATGTTAAACTTTGAACCCCGCCTAGGGCCCCAGTTTTGGTCCGGGGGTCACAATTTTTGCAATTTAGAATCTTCGCTATATATACAAGCTTTTGTATAAATATTGGCATTTCTGGTGCAGTGGGTCTTGAGAAGAAGATTTTTAAACATTTTTCCTACGTATTTCTATGTTAAACTTTGAACCCCGCCTGGGGCCCCAGTTTTGGTCCGGGGGTCACGATTTTTGCAATTTATAATCTTCACAATATATACAAGCTTTTATTTAAATATTGGCCTTTCTGATGCAGTGGTTCTTGAGAAAAGATTTTTAAACATTTTTCCTATGTATTTCTATGTTAAACTTTGAACCCCGCCTGGGGCCCCAGTTTTGGTCCGGGGGTGAAGATTATTGCAATTTAGAATTTTCACTATATATACAAGCTTTTATGTAAATATTGGCATTTCTGGTGCAGTTGTTCTTGAGAAGAAGACTTTTAAAGACATGCACCCTATTTTCACTGTTTCCAATTATCTCCCTTTTAAAAAGGGATTAGCCCTTTATTTTAGCAATTAATAATCCCCTTCCCATAAGGATGCCTTGTACTAAGTTTGGTTAAATTTGGCCCAGTGGTTTTAGAGAAGAGGTCAAAAATGTGAAAAGTTTACAGACGGACGGACAGACAGACGGACAGACGGACAACGGGTGATCAGAAAAGCTCACTTCACCTTCGGTTCAGGTGAGCTAAAAATTGCAAAACTTATCTGATTTATTTAGTAGTGTCTCTAATACGAATAATTCAAAACCTTTATCTTTCTAGTCTTTCTGTTTGAGCCTTCATGATGCATGTGTTATTCAATGGTATTATAATACGTACACCTGATTGTGGATCAAAGGAGGCATGCGCTCGTAGATTGACAATTAACCCCCCCCCCGTCTTATGTAACATTTCACATTATTCCTTTTTATTGATACACTGTCTGGGCATTAAAACGTTCTTCCAACTTGTCAATAACAATGTCTATAGAGGCTGCCATTGATGCACCAGGTATGTTAAAGTACGACATCTTTCATTATTTGGCTGATTTAAAAATAGGATAGGAGATCAAGAGATCACGTGACAAATTTTTTTTCGGATATATGATAGTACGATTTGCCAAGGGTTCATGAGGAGCGATACGGATCAGAAACTTTCGGCTACCGAAGGAAAGACGCATCAAAACACCCAAGGATACAGTCCTTCTCCAAGACGACCTTGAGGCCCATCCAAGAGTGGGAAAGAAGTGGCTCATGGAGTTTCACCCCCTTAAATTCCAAGATATTCAGATAAGCAACAAGAGACGGCTTATACAACATCCATATACCATCCATTGACACATCATCGAGATAGTAGAATCAGCGAAGTATTTTGGGGGTCAACATTCACAACAAGCTAAACTGGAATCATCACATAAACCAAGTGACAAAGAAAACTAACAACACCAGAGCCTTCCTCCACAGAAACATCTAGAGTCCTAAGAAGACCAAGGAACTGTGCTAAAAAGCCTGGTTCGGCCTCAAATCGAGTTTGCTAGTGTAATACGGAACCCAATATGGCCACCAACATACACAACCTGGGGATGGAACAATGGAGAACGGCCAGGTTTGTGACTAGTGATATCAATCGTACCAAGAGCGTTCCCACCATGCTATAGAATCTATAATGGCCAACACTCCAAGAAAGAAAATTTGCAGACCGAGTCATCATTAGGTTCCGCATTGTGAGGGGTTTGGTTGTCTTGCCTTCCTTATACCAACAGTGACTACAATGTGAGGCCATTACAAAAGATTCTTGATCCCATACGCCAGGTCTGATAAATAAAACATTCCTTCTTCACAGCGACCATCAGGAACAGTTTACCAACGTTTGTAAATGAGTGCATTCCGCCAACACCTTCAGGAATGAACTACACAACGTCCTTCCATAGTAACTCCCACCTGGACGATTTTATATGTATAAAGTGCCATCTTGGTTTTTAAAATCTGTATAAGATATTCCCAAAGTCTCTCTCTTTAGTTTTCTTTCAAGATTATTTTTTGTGAATATTGTTTGTTGCCATTGGTCAGATTTCATGCAGATCAGCCGTAAATAGACACTGTTTTAATTTTTTAGACATTTCTCTTACCCTCACTAGCTTGCTTGCGAATTTTTCCTTGTAAATTATTTATGTCCAGATTAAGTCCATCGAATATTTCTTTTGTTATTGTATCAAAATGTTTGAATTTCTCATCAAATTTCCTCTCTAACACATTTGCAATTTCTTTCTTCAATTTCTGCTTAATTTCTTCTTTCAGTTTTTCTTTTCTTTTAGTTTGTATCTCTTCATTCAGTTATACAATATAGCCGAAACGACTTCCAGGTCGGGTTTTTGATCATTGTTTTTTAAATTTCATTCAGACTTTCTTGAATGGCCGTGAATTCATCCGTGTCGACTGTTCGAGGGTGCCATCGAAGTATGTTTCTCTATTGCTCTATTTGGCGTCATAACCAGGCATTTTATCTAAAACAGTACTGAATCTTTTTGATATAGAAGTTGTTTATACGTAAGACTGCGTAATTGTTTTTTGCTTTGTTGTACCTGTATGTGGTTCTGTTTTTGATATTTTCCTCATCTTTTTTCTCCCGTCTTTTCCGTCTTATTAGCCCATGTGAACTTTTACTCACGGATTTGTATGAATTCCAAATAAAAACCTCTATAACGTTGATTGTCACAATTTTCACACACAGTGAGAATCTAAATCCAATAAAAGAACTGCAAACGTTTTTGAGACTATAAAGTCAGAAAATTATAAATTTAACAAAAAAATCAGCGGAGCGGTTGTTTTTCCGTCAACCCTTTTCCATCACGTTATTGTAATCCCAAGGATAAAGATAATTAGAATAATCAAGAAAGAAGTGTATCTTAAGAATTCCCTTAAGATTTCTTATACTTAAGATAGCTTTGTGAAACGGAACTGATATATTTTCTGATTGTCACAGGTAAGATATGTCTAATGATAAATCTTTTGATAGTTTTGTGAATCCCAGCCCTGTTTCTTTGATCCGTTAAATAGTCTTCGAGGTTTTTTTTTCCTCTTATATATATTTTACCAATATATATATATTACCAATATTAGATGAAAGTTTGCTGTCTAGTTCTTCATTTTCACCTTTACTTGTTGCAGATCTTGTTGAAAACTATTCTTCACGCTGTCGAACATTTCGCTAATTGCATATGCACTAGTTTCTACCTCCGTTACAGTTTTTTTATGCTTTGCATTTCAACGTGAAAAGTGTTTACTTATGTTTCTAATATAGAGACGTATCCTGCGAGATTATTTAGGTTTGTCATTTTATTTTCGGTATCTTGTAGTCTGTTTTCAAGCGAATAGTGTTCAGTTCAATCTGTGTGAGTCTTAGTCTCTATTCGAGCAAGCGAAATATCAGCTGACTGGGTATGCTGTGTATGCATTTCCTCTTACCAGGCGGAGTGACACTTTGTTAAAAGGTCAGCTACGAGTGTCTTTGACATGTTCATCAAAGTTTATAACCCAGATATTTACTACACTTTTTTTCTGGGCACAACACATCACATTATAGTTTGGTGTAAGTAACTAAACAGTAACTAAACAACACATATTGAGGTCATCGAAGTCATTAGTGACGTTGTAAAGCAGAATAATGATCCCCGTAGAAAAATGACCGGGGGTCATTTTTTCGACGTAGAATAATGATCCCCGTAGAATAATGACCGGGGTCATTTTTTCGACGTAGAATAATGACCCCCGGTTATTATTCTACGTAGAAAAATGACCCTTTTGCCTGGAAAATTAAGTTATAAGATTGTTAAGAATTTTTAAATTTTGGTTTAAACTATTACAAAGCAAGAATTGTTATCTTGAAAGCATGTTATGATATATATGTTGTATGATGAATATGAACGAAGTAGAATTGGGTTAGTAATATTAAACAAAAGTTATTTGAAATTGGCCTGGGCCAAGTTTGGTGTGAGCAAGAGTATGTACATTTTGCAACCCATTATCCACTTATTAAGCAGAGACTCACTGACAATTTTATTCAAAACCTTGTTGAACAAATCAACTCCTCATCTAGATGTCATCTTTATAAGCATATTATAGATCATTTTTCTTTACAACATTATTTAATAAAATCAATTCCTAAAATTAACAAAAAGCAGATTGTTAGAAATAGAATGTCTTCACATAATCTTGCTATTGAAAGTGGTCGACACACAAATGCTACAAGAGAAAATCGTCTTTGTAAACTTTGCTGTTCAGATTGAAGATGAGTTCCATTTTGTCTTAAAGTGTCCTCAATATAGAGAATTAAGACTGAAATATATTAAGAAGTATTATTGGAAAAAAACCCTCTGTTTATAAATTTATACAATATATATAACTATATAACTATAAAGAATTGTATTATCTGGGGAAATATCTCCACCTAGCTTTTAAAAACCGCAATGTTATACCATAATCTGTACATGTTTTTTTTCTGCTATTCTACTGTGTCTTTATTATATACACATACCCGACATTGTACCATACCTAATGTAAATCATATATGTATGTATATTTACTCATGGTGTGAATAATGCCATAAGATGTATATCTTGAGCAAATAAAGAATAATGATAATAATAATATTAGTTATGAATTATACTTGCATTGACGTTTATAATTACCCTTTACTACTAGCTACTGGGTATGCAAGTGCAGGATCCAGAATTATATTCAAATAAGCAAAATTAAGAACAGTCTTCTCCACTATTAGGGGTAACATATATACCTTGAAGGATCTTCCCATCTATATAATATTATCATACCTTAAGCTCTAAATTCATTGTTCGCAATCAAAACATTTTTTCCATTTTACTTAAAAAATAAAAATTCACACAAAATAATCCAAAACTGATATTTGTCTCTGTTTTGTATAATCATATTTTAAAAAAGATTCTTTATCGATCCAACAAAGTCAAAACAAATTGGTGTGTCGAGGAACCTTTAATTGAAATACAATTATGCGCTGCTTAAATTGTCACTGGGCTGCAAATTTTCGTCTCAAGGAGATTGCTTTATTAAAAAACTGGGTGGAAAACTTTACATACAAGACGCTACATTGCTAAGATGACAACTATGTTCAAAATTAACATGGGGATTGCACCTGTATATTTATTTGATATTATTCCTAGAAAGCGGGAAAACATATCACACTATAACACACGAAATAAGAATCAATTTAATGTCCCAAGTGTAGATTAGATGTATTCAAAAAATCATTTATACCTATAAATGCTGTTAACCAGTGGAATTCATGAAATGCAGAAGCCAGATCATCCAACTCTATAAATGTTCCGTAAACATATGCCTAATGTTACAATACCACATACGTATTTTTTTTTGGTAAACGTTGTACCAACATAATTCACACCAAGCTAAGACACAACTGTGTATTAAATTATGACCTATATAATCGAAATGATATATATAATCCATTGTGTTTATGTGATAACAATATGTATATGCTTTTTTAAAAATTGTACCTCATCAACGCTTTGAGATATAATCCTTTTAAAAATATATTCGATTATTGCTTTTAAAATTACTATAGTCGGTTACTCTTCATCCAATTGTTTTGAAAACTATATAGTTCCTTTCATGATCAGAAAATACAACATTATAACAAACGTCTAGAATATTGATGTATATTAATACGTGGAATAAAAAAATGATTTAAAAAAATCACTTTTCCCAGAAAGGTAAATAAGAAGTATTCATATTCCTACGCTAGCTGCCACCTCAACATGATGCAAATGTAAAGTCGCGACAAAATATAGTTCAGCAGGCTGTGCATAAATTTTGTAAATCAAATATCATTTTCAAATAATAGTTTAAAAGCTGTATAAAATTTTGTTAAGTATTATTCATGGCCAAATATTATTAGTTATTTTCCCACAATATGTCGACGAGGAAAAAGACCTGTTAACAATTTGATTTAATATAAGTGTGTTTGCTACATAAATGAAAAACTATATGCAGCAATTTCTTACAAGGTCAGTGTTTTTAAATTTAAAATCAACTGAGCAGAGTGAAAATTCTAGTAATTTGAAAGTCGAATATCTTGGATATGGGGTAACCCGGCCATACTTCTTCTTGTTTACGGCAAGGGTTATTTTTCTACGGGAATCATTTCTGTTCATGTTTAACCTGAAGAAAATTGACCCCTGGGTCTTTTTTCTTCAAAATAATCCAATTATTCTACAGAATGGGGTCATTATTCTACGTCGAAAAATGATCCCAGGTCATTATTCTATGGGGGTCTTTATTTTTCTTAACACCGTTCTGAGACGCCCAGGATACTAGCGACATTATGAATACCGTTCACTGATCACTTGCCCAATTTCCATTTATAGAAAATAAGAAAATCCGGAGATTAAATTCACCGATTTCTTTCTGTTTTGGAAATATAGTGTCTATATCATGTATTCAATATTTCGGCAATGATTTGAGGCGTTAAATAAGAGTATAAGTTAAATGAATAAACAAAATTAGGCAGATCTGGTCACAAACATCCGTCCATTCCTCTGACGTCACCTCCCGTAAGTCCCTTCACTTTCAACATCAGGGTCGAAAACATCGAGAGCCCCTACCCTGGGGGCTGAAATTTGCAGGACCACCTACTAGTATACCATCACTGTGAAATTATGGTGATGTTGTCATCTCTTCTTTTGAAATTCTGGTCACTACTTATAGTACACTATTCATTATTATGGGATTTTAAACATCGGGGTCGGAAATATCGAAGACCCAATCTCTGGGTGCTTAAATTTTCAGTGTTATCTACTAGTGGTAAACTTCTACCATTGTGAAAAATATGGTGATGTGGTCATTTCCAGTTTTTGAGATTCGGGCCCTACTAATAGTACACTATTCATTCTAATGGAATTTTAAACATCGGACTCTGAAAAATCGCGGACCCCTACATTGGGGGCTGACATTTTCAGGGTCATTTACTACTTATCAACCACTACCACTGTGAAAATATGGTTACCGGTATGTGGTCATTTCTAGTTTTTGAGATTCGGGCCCCTACGTATTGTACACTATTCATTATAATGTGTTTTTCAAGTTCAAGTTTTTGTTTCAAACCATACAAAGATAGTACTGTAAGTAGGCGCCAGAATCTACCAAAAAAAAAAAAAAGAAAAAGAAAAAAATAGAGATTACCACATCAACATACTTTCACTGTGGTAGTGATTTACCACTAGTAGATGACCATGTAAATTGCAGTCCCCAAATATGAAAAATAAATTGAGCGTTTTAGAATGCAGTTCACTTTTGAATTGCAAATAACGACAGCAAACTGCGTTCGAAAGATCGATTTCCTTCAACTATGGCGTGATATCACCCATGAAAAAAATAAGATCTTGCATGCATGACTCTTTTTTTTTTACCTCAAGGGTTTTCTATGAATATTAGGGTAACGTTGTGATTCTTTAAACAAATCAGAGAACAATATTATTCAAATCTTTATGGCAAGTTTGGGTGAGATATGTACGTGAGAAAATTTGTACATGATTAAAATAGGACAAAAGGATAGACAAACACCAAAACAAAAGCAAAACTGCTAAATAGTTTTAACCTCTATTTCAACTGATTTCTAAACCATGTCGTTTATTCTTCTAGGGCACGGGATCTGAAGTCAACTGTGAAAAAGACATTCATGATGTATTGGAGTTTATGGTTAATCCTTTTGTGAGGGAACCATTGATATCTATCGTTCAGAGTTTTGAAAAATTCATCTTATATAGGGTGCAAAGAATATTCCCGGAGATTGAAAATTATTTTATTGCAGGATCAGTAGGGGAAGGACTTTTTGGATTTCCTGGATTGTTTATAAAAATACAAAAAAAATTAATAGAAAAACAATGCGATGTTGATATAATGGGAAATGTACATGGAATTGTGGTCATGGAAAGACAACATGATGTACATTACTCAAATGTTGAAGTTTTAAAACTAGAAAATATCAAGTCTTTTCCAGGGTATGCATTATTAAGAAAAGTAGGTAAGGATTCTTCTAAGACAGACTATTTTTCTTCACAAGAAATCAGAAATATTTATAAAGATTGTACACATAGTATTGATTTTGGGGGTGTATTGTTCAGTTTCGGAAGAATCCTAAATGCAAACAAATGTTTACTAAATGGACCAGCATTAATGATCGATTTATTATCTAGTAATTTCCAAAAATCCCCTTTTGAAATGACTAAATCAATAGACTTTGTGATCAGCATTCGTTGTGATGAATGGCCTTCTGTGGCTGATGAATGGATTGAAAGAAAACGTTCAGGGTGGCCTTCTGGAACTTTGATAGCAGAAGCTGTAGAAATGGGTTGTGACCTAGTACCTATTGGTCCAGCTGGAAATAGTCCGGACGATAAAGAGTGGAGAATATCATTAGTAAGAGCGGAGAGACATCTTATTCATACACTGAATTCAGCGCAGCTAAAAACACTCGCTCTTTTAAAAATCATTTTCAAAAAAAGAGTATTTGGAGAAAAATTTCACAAAAAAATTAGCAGTTATGTTGCTAAAACTTCATTTTTTTGGGTTTCCGAAGAGTATAATGGAGACCAGTGGGAAGACAGTGATTGTATAAACTATCTAAGGTTATGTTTACTAAAGTTGCTTCATTTTGTCAAACATCCACTTGTATTTTGTCCAAACTATTTCATACGAGAGTGCAATGTTTTCCGTGAAAAACTGAACGATATGGAAAAACAGAGCTTCATTCACGCTCTTGACCATTACATCACAGGTGACTGTTTTAAGGACAAGATACTTGACTTTGATATATCTAAAGGTGCCCGAACTACATGTGTTAAGTTGCTTTCGTTCCTGAAATTGTTTGGCAATGGAGTACACTTAAGGAATGTCATCGAAAGTTTAACAGACAGATCAATAGAAGAAAGTCTTGGAGGATATATCTTTGAGTTTTTATCTACTCCTTCGGAAAAAAATTTGAGTTCGATTGAAGAATTGTGGTTTCTTCTGAGGTTTTCCCGTGACCGTCCTTTGATTTCCGATAGTACAAGTAATGTGCATAACATTGCGTTTCAAGACTTTTTCATCAGGAATTTAACGTGTGCTCAACTTCGAGTATTAAATATTGCTATATCCCGATTCGAATTGACAGTAAATGAACGTTTTGGTATTTTCCATACGCTCTTATCACAAGCTAATTTGAAAACTGAAACTCTCTGTGCCGCTGAAAATAACACAAATCGCACATGTCTTTTTCACAAAAGGTCTGTATGAAAACGCTTTACATCTCATTATTCCAATGCTTGAGGAGTTTAAAAAAGTACCACGTACTCGACTAAATAACATCAAATCATATATTTATCATATTGGATATCATTTAAACGTTGTGCCTTTCACGTCATCACGGAGACCAATTTGTGAAATCACTTTCTTCAGTCTAGAAGAATCTATACTAACGGAACATTTGAGGATAGAGATGGTTTTAGCTGATCTGGGGTATAAAATGCACGCCGAGTCTCGCAAGATCAAAAGTGTAGCATGTCCTTACCATGTAAATGTCCACCCGCTTGTGTATGCATATTACATGAAATATAAATGTTGTATATACATGGGAAGAAACATCGACTCCTTTAGGGCTCTGCGAGAACTAGAGGATCAGGCGCTAGAATTAACTGAGGATGAGTACTATAATCTAAACCTTTTAGGATGCAGTCTTTACGAGAGCGGAAACTTTGAAAAAGCCATGAAGATATTTGCACTCGCTTACAGAAAACGTGTTTATCGTATTAGCGTTTTCTACCATGTTGGCATCCTACTCCGACGATGTTTTAAAGACAATTTTAAGACGGTCGTGGATTCAAACTGATAAACACAGAAACAATAAAAATATCAATATGAGATGACTCGTTGATATATACGGCGAGGGTGATGATTATGATGTTTACAGTTGAATTGTCATCATCTGATGTTTTTCATGAACAAAGGTTAGGTTTGCAGTAGAATTATTTTTTGTGAAGATTCCTAATTTATAACCACAGTTATCATTAAAAGTTCAATAGACAAAGTCATAGATCTCCTTAAGTTTCATAACATACGATTACCCATTAGCGTGTAACGTGCGAATTTGATTACATGTATAGGGTGATCGAATGATTTGGTGTATGTTTTACGCTCAACCTCTATTTTTAATTAAGCATTGAGTAAATTGAGTAATCAATTACTTGAATTGTTGGTAGATTGAGAATAAGAGCACAAATAATCTGGGGGAATAAGCCGTTGCAAATGCTAACGACCTTCTCATACCTCTTATTAGAAGTAATAAACGTACGAGTTAACTGGGCATTTAAACGGTGGACAGTATTGTCCAAATGAAAATGTCCAAAAATGCGAGAGAGGGGCAATCGACATTTGAAAGGCGTAAACCATCTGTTTACAATATAAAATCGTGTAATCTCAAAGAGAATAACGTAGTTTCATATTTTATAAACGTAGTAGAATACGCATTTATATCAACTAATTTCAAGGAAATATTAGCAAATAGTTTTTATTAAGAAAAGAAAGAAAAATACATTTGAACAATGTATAATATTATAAAGTAAAAATAAAATAAAATAACATTTCTATCTGTAAACAAAAAGATAAAAAAAAAACCAAAAAACCAAAAAAAACCAACCAAAAAAAACCCCCCAAAATACCAAAAAAAAAAAAAACACCAAAAAAAAACTCCCAAACAACGCGTACGATTCGAACACTCGTTTTTACAGTTACAATTGTTTAAAGAACTCCTCGCTTATCACTACATCACCCATTCGCTTGTTTAGAAACTATAATATAGCTGATTGTATTGATATTAGTATTACGTAACAACTGAACTTAGCCATTTAAAGACCAATCTTAAAAAAAAAAATAAAAAAATACTTTTTACCATAGGGTGGGTTTTCGTACCATTTTTTAGAAAATCGAAAAAGATAGACGTTAATATGTGTTATCAATATTCGTTATTTAAAAAATGGTACGATGAACTACTCTAAGACTATGAAAAAATGTAATATGAATATCCGATTTCTATATCATTTTGTTGCCAAATAAGCATATAACTATTTTGTTGCTTTAATGTCAATTAAATGTGAAGTTACTTTTTGTGGGTTATGGCAATACTGAATGTATATGATCACATATGTTTAATAAATGTAACAAAAGTGATATTTGTTAGAAATATATACTGGGTTTTTATGGACCTATATGGTTTTTTTGCCTCGGCTTATCCCCCCCCCCCCCCCAAGTCTTTTAACCGTACTTTTTGGCAATGTATTGTCTTATTAAGAATTGTTTTTGGTTTTGTTAGAAAACACATTCACCAGTATTTTAGGAAGGGAAATATATTATTCATAGAGACAAGGACTGATTTTTTCAGCATGTGGAATATAAATGCATTATATGCAAAATCATTACTGTATTTTAACAATTTTGCTTACCGCTTTCCAGTACTAGCAGAACTTTGATTTTAAAAATGAAATTGATTTATGTTTGGTTTTGGGGTTGAAGGTATTTTTTCTATGCTCAATTTTCGGTTGTGTCATTAGCAGATTATTTTGGGGTTACACAAGTCTTTATGAGAACCGTACGTGGTATAAAACAATAATCTAACGAGAATTGTGCTGATTCAGGCACAATTGAGGTGATTTAAATACAGATGCTTAAAAAATATTCTTTTTATATATCATCATTTATTCAAATAACGTTTCTATTAAAACTGTTGCTTGTTAGTTTCTGATCATCTTCAGCTATCACACACTAGCGATTGACTCTTCTTTCACGGTCGCTAAAGCTATCCCGGGGGTCATCGGAGTGGCGCGAACGAAAGAGTTGAGTGTCTTCTGCTTCCGTTTACGTTTAGCACTTTTCTTGAAATGAGCACTTTTCTCTGTTATTTGTGTTTCCCTTCTTTTCAGCACAGACAGATGATCCGGAAAATGTAACTCCCTCAGTCTCCGTTTCCGTACCTGCATCATATGTCCTTCCTTCATGACACGCGCTAGCTTTGGCTGTACCAGTCTCTGTCGCGTTAAATCCATTTTTGGAAACATGATTCTCTGCAATTCATCCCCAATATATCGATTGGTCTTCTCTATGCACGTTGAACATGCACTCGACCCGAGAATCTCGCAAAACTCGTTTCCGCTCTCGCACTTGACGGGATTTGTTAGAGACGGGAAGGAACTGATCTGAAGCATGCTGGGGTCGCGTTGTAGGTCTTGCATCATGACCCGGAATGGATTGGACTCCCGCGTCTCTGGTCGAGGCATTCCGTAGCCAGGATGAGACTTGGGGGCCGGGGCTTTGAAAAAATGCTGAATGATCGCCCGTGAGAACTTGCCCAGACTGTTGTCTCCGAGGCGAGCGTTGACGATGTAGTCTCTTTCTCTCTTCTGCTCGAGATTGAAGTTAGGATCGTCGGAATGTCTAACTAGCGGCCTCGCTCTGAATTCCATTTCCCGGCTCGCAATGTTTTCACGTTTAACGGAATACAAAGTGCTAAAAGGAAAAAAATATATATCTCAATAATAAAAAAATGCATGATAAACAAAATTATGTGAAAAAACAGCCACGTTCGAATCAAAAAGCCAATTGGCATATTAGTCGTTGTACATGCAGATATAAAGCCTATTCAAAACCGTGACAACAAGAAATGCCAGAGATGTAGAGTTCCTGTTTTTATTTCCAGTGTTAAATTATTTTTCTTTTTGATATCTTGAGTACATAGAGATATTCGATAAAAAATGTCCCGGTAAGTCACCTTCGAACGTATAAGGAAACAAGTACAAGTAGATAAAAGTGCACGTATGTACATGTATATCATGATTAATAAGGAGTTTTAAATCAGAGATAATTTCGATGCATCAAAGATGAATTAAAAAAGCGGGAAACAGAAGCCTATTTCATATCCCTGTTAATTTTAAAAATCAGATTAGGATAAAAAAAATTTAGAATCAATCACAATAAATTACTTTTGCATAATGGTGGTTGTGAAACATTTTAAGGATACACCCCCCTCTCTTTGAATTTAAATACAAGAACTTATATAAAAATTTTACATGTATTAATGCATTATAATTTTAATGAATATGGTTTAGAGACACTATATTTATCAATTGAGTCTTGTGTAGAACACGTCATCAAGACCCCTAACCTTACTGACCTATGACTGGTCTGTCTTATGGCTTCTCCTTATGTACATGTGTGCCGATCACTGTATTTTAGTATCTCCCTTTTTTACATTTTGATTTGAGTAAAATTAATATTTCAATGAACAACAAATGAACATATTTTTTTCCCCGCACAATCGCCCCTCATTTAGAAATAAAACATTTTTCTAAGCAAATTTTTTATTGATAAAATTAAACTGATCCCTCTGGTTTTTGTCTGGTTCCTTATTTTATATAGAGCGGTTTTATACGCGCATGTCGTGTAACAATAATTTCTTTGCTGAGTATCATCGCTTAAACTCTATTCAAAATTGAAACGTCGCTAAAATCAAAATTCAATTCTTTATTTTTTTAATTTAAGCTTTACAGCTTATCAGTATAACATGCAAAATGTATAACATGAGGTGGTAGTGTATTTACAAGAGAACACGTGCACGTACAAAGAGTAACATATACTATACTATATATACAGGTTGAGAAAACATAACAACAACAACAATTATGTATTAATACAGTTGTCTCATAATAGCATACTTTTTGAAATGAATTTACCAAGATTACAGAGATCTTTAACATTTTCAGAATTAATTTAAACATAGAAGGTTTCTTATACTAATATTCTTTCATGTATAATTTGCGCAATGTTATGTATATAGGACAAACAAATAAAAAATGGAATTCATCTTCAACACTAGATCGGCAATGTGGACAACATCTATTTTCTCTATTTGTGTTATTATATCTACCAGTTTCAATAGCCAGGCAATGTGACGATAGTCGTAATTTAGTTATATATTTCTGTAATTTATTGGGAATAAATTTTCTTAAATAGTATTGAAGATGTATTCCATCGATTAGATATTTATTAAAAGAACATTTTTTTGAATTTTCAACATTTGCGAAAATATCTTGTTTAGCCTGATCAAAAATTCGTTGTTTTACAAGATGTAAAATACCTTTGTTTATTTGTTGGTTAATCCAAAATGAAGCTACAGCATTGTATTATTACATTTTTTGTGACGGGTTTATCTAAAAAATATCAATTATTAAGAAAAAACCCCCAGATTTTGCAGGTTCAATGATATTGTAATTGAGCATTGAACATAATTAAAATCCGAAAATAAAACAGAGGGAATACCTCTTGTCCAGAAGGTTGGACTTTGTGGACCGCTTTTCCGCAGCGACGGACGCCGCTTCTCTGGGTTCCCAGAGGGGTTCCGAAGAGAAAACGGAAGTTTTCTTTCCCTGATGCAGACTGTTGCTGGTCTCCTCGCGGAGTAATTTGACGGCGTCTTTTCCGGTGAACAGCGGCAGAGACACAGTGGAAGACCGGCGCCGCCGATTCTTCAGGTACTGTTCTAAATTCTGATTCATGGAAAAAAATTGGATGTAAGACAGACTAACCAGAGAAGTCATACAGATAATATTACTCAATTTATAGACATAATTTAAGAGACATATGCGTACAAATTATACATGCTATGTTGATATTAATTAACAAAAATATATGTTCTTTTCGTTTAAATTTGTCAACGAATAGTGGCATGCGCGAATCTTGATGGGGGGGGGGGGGGGGGGGGGGGGGGGGGGGTTCACACTCCCCCCCCCCCCCCCTGGAAAATGAAAATTTATTAAATTTAAAAAGAAAAATTATCCCAAATACGCCCCGCCCCCCCCCCCCCCCCCCCCCCCCCCCGTCAAACACAATAATTCTTCGGACCCCCTCCCCCCGGAAAAAAATTCTGGATTCACGCATGAGTGGACTTGGAAACCTTGGATGGAGTATTTATGTACTAATGGATCCATCCTATTGAAAATATAACATAAACATACATGTTTTTTCTGTTATGAAAATGTTGAACCCACAACACTTTAACAACCCTCCAAACAGTAAAATGACACATAAAATAATGCAGGTATACAAAAAAAAAGAATATCTATTTGTAAGTAAAGTTGAATATATTTAAACTCTAGAACAGACAATATTAAATGCTTCAGCCAAGTCTGGAGCACTGCTTACAGAGCGTAGATACACAGTACATTGTGGAAACAAAGACTGACGGTAAAAAGAAATTAATTAAAGAAAATATTCTAACACTAACACTCTTTCATCCCAGACTAAAGTAAACTGAGTACTTAATTAATTAACAACTAATCATTACCGTGGAACTCATACTGTTAAGATATCCTCATATTGTTTTTATGTCGGTTTTCAGCATTGAACTCTCGTTTCATAACGAGTTTCATATGAAACAAACATAGGAAAAGAGATTTGTGATAAAGGTTTTTTTTCCAGGGATTATGATAATATACCGGATTTACTCTAATCCGCTTAGCGCTAGCCACCTTCATATAACACTTCTGTTTAATAACGCATTCGTGCAGATGTTAGGGATTATTTAGTTTATGATTATCGATTGTAAAACACGAGGGTAATTAGTGAGATTAACTTAAGAAAAAAAATCGTCTACACACTAAATACTGATATTACGGCATTCAAATAAAATGCAGAGAGAGAGAAAGAGAGAGAGAGAGAGAGAGAGAGAGAGAGAGAGAGAGAGAGAGAGAGAGAATCCTAATACAGATCCATCCTGAACTCTTTCATTCACTTCACCACATAAAATTAATATAATCTTAAGAGATTTTGTCTTCTAACCAAACAATCTCAGACAAAGGTATTATGTGATAGCACGAGACTAAGAAATTTTTTTCGACAGAGATTTTTGGTTTTGTCAGGAAAAATATAATTTTAGGCATAAAAAATCCCGACGGGATCAATTTTCAGATAGCATTATCAAAATGCAGTTGTACATCAGGAAGGTTTCAATTCTTTGAACAATTTATAACAGCAGATTATTACTCATAGTAAGATTTTACGATTAAATAGTCTTTGATATATTATAATGTATTAATAAACTTGTTCATGACAGTCTCTTGACATCGCTGTATTAAATATATATAGAGTCATGGATTTGTACACATTTTGATCACTTGCTGATTTTTTTAAAATAAGTTAAAAATAATTTCTTTACAGATGGCTTAAAATGAATGAAATTATTAACAAATATATATAGCTTTCAAAAACTTAAAAATAGTCATAAATCTATATGCGGCTGGGGGGGGGGGGGGGGTCAACCCTAGCATAAAAAATCCTTGTCAAAATGTAAGGTATATATGATTTCTTATTTACCTATAAATTATGAGATGTTGTAAACGCCTTAAATTTTTAAATAAATTATATTTTTACATTAAGAACAGTTCTATATGTAGCGCATATATATAATACATGTAGTACAATCTATTATTGTTAAATTGACTATTCATATTGTATTAAAAAAACCCATTAACATAACGGGAACCTCAATTTCACCCCCTACCTCCTTCACTGATAATATAATGAACTCGCCCTTCCCGCCCCCTATCTAATTAATGAAACCTCTGTATTCCCTCATTGGACTAGTGCATCTTCTTCGTGCAGTTTTATGTAGTAATCAAGCTAGATTAAGGCAGAAGTTTTATCACAGTAAAGGTAATACAACCAGGAAGATTAAAAGTTAGGATAGGCATCTTCACTTCCGTCTTAATTGGTGTTTATGGCATGTGCATGACGGCACGTATATAAATGAATGACTGGATTATAACACATTGAAAACTGAAAATGAATGAAATATCAACATTCAGAACCGAGTTCCATACGGAAGCGGAAAATAATGAAACGAAGGTAGATCCGGATAAACTGCTTCGAGAACTAAACGACAGAACCGCGCTCCGGTTCCTTCCCGTAATAATCTACATGAGTCTGTTGATGCTGGTCGGGACATTCGGAAATCTGATGGTTCTAATTGTGTATCTCAGGAAAAGGTTAAAGTGCTCCTCGGATTACTTCATCCTAAATCTAGCGTTCCTGGATCTGTTAACGTGCTTGATCGGCGTTCCCGTAGAAATCGCGGATCTCCGGGATCCATACATGTTCTACGCTCCGGCGGCGTGTAAACTCCTTAGAACAGTGGAGTCCTTCTCCAATATGGGATCAACGCTTACTCTAATGGCTATTGCGATGGATAGATACAAACGCATTTGTAAGTTAGGGGAGAGATTTTCAAATCAGAAAGCCAAACGGCTTTGCGTTGGCGCCATTTTGATCGGCGCTATCACGTGTTGGCCGGCTGGTGTTGTGTTTGGAAAGAAAACGGTGGACGTCGGAATTCCGGGCGCAAATACTGCTGACTGTTCTACTGCGGATGAAATGAGAAACACGATATACCCACTGCTCTACTATGGACTTGTCATGCTGTATTTCATTATCTGTGTGATATTTGTTTTGTTTGTGTATGTGAGAATATCAATTTTCATTCGACGGGGAAAGTCGAAGCAAAAGAAGATGGCAAAACCTACAGCGCAGGATGCGCCATCCTTTAATCTCCACTCCAGTAATGATGGCCATACCGCCCTTTCTGGGGTATCAGAAGAGGAGGATGTGAAAAAACTACATGTCATTGAGAAAAAGGCTGTTGACATTTCACAAGGCGGAAGATTGGTTAACACCATCAAGGTCACAAGAACCACAACTATATTTGTTGCCGTAACTGCTGCATTCATTCTAAGTTATCTCCCGTTCCTTGTGGTCATGGTAACGAGAAACATTAAGAAAAACTTTGAGGACATTTTATCACCTTCGGCCGAGGTGTTTTACAAGTTTTGTTTGAAGTCTTACTTCATAAACAATGCCATCAATCCCGTCATATACAGCTTTTTGAACAGAAACTTCAGAGCAGACGTGATCAATATTTTCAAATGTCGCCATTGAAACATACACACACAAAACGGAATGAATTATGTTTGCCTAAAGACATTTTAAAGATTATTTTACCAAAATGTGAATAAAATGTCAATATTAAACTGTTGTGTCAGTAATTGTCTTCACTATAATGGATTTTAAGAAAAACTTTGGTCACCTATAAAAATCGGAATTATTCAAAGTATTCAAAAGGTTGTTCAATAATGTTGTGTATATGTCATGTCAAAGTGTCCATTATCCTGATAGGAATTTGAAACTTTGAAGTTATTTCTAAAGGAAACATCTTAAGTGTTAAGATTCTATATATATATCTCCTATCGTCTACATATAAGTCTATTGGAGAGAGAGAGAGAGAGAGAGAGAGAGAGAGAGAGAGAGAGAGAGAGAGAGAATTGAATATGATATTAGGTAGCAAAAAAATAATAATTTATTGCTAGCGCTCTCGAGCGCTAGCAACTACGTTAGTCTTTTTCACTGGAATACGCCTGCTCGACTCCATAGTAGGGGATTCTGGGAATACTGTACTACTGTAGATAAACTGTACCATGTGAATTTCGTTTTATTATCTTCACATGAAGTATTGTGTTTTATTGTAAATCTCAAAAAGTAACAGTAGCTTAGATCTTATAAATAATGCAAAGTTATTTTAAATATTATAATAAATAGCTAGCTTTATCTTAACTACCTTCAAGCTCGGAAAACAACCTCGGATATGTTTTCCGAGCTTGCCGGA
>WFKH01011925.1:9805240-9820490 GCA_016163765.1 Magallana hongkongensis | reverse complement strand
TATTTACCCTCCACCAAATTAAAAAAAAACATACAGACAAACTAAGCTCAACACATGATATTGCACAATGCATAGAAGTAGAACATTTAAACACTATATCTATTTTCACTAGAGGAGAGAGAATGTATACACAATTTGCCTGTTGTTTGATCTTATTCAATGTATTTTAGTACATTGAATAAAAAAATTATATAAAACAAATTAATCGCAGTTTTCTTTTCATATTAATATCTTTTGTATTGTTCTATCAAGCAGCACGGCAAACAAAATGATATTAATTGATACAAATACATCAGCAACCTAAAAAAATAATTAATTGCAGTAAAAAAAACCCAGAGGCTCATAAGCCACATCGCTCACCTGAACAACAGTCCGTTGTAACATCCTAATTCGTAGCATATGCTATTTCTATTTTAAACTTTGAACCCCTTCTGGGGCCCCAGCACTGGTTTGGGGTTTATTGCTGGCTTTAACGATTTAGAATCTACACTATTTGAGGATCCTTGCATAGTAATCTCACAAACTGTAGCATTGTAGTTCTCGAGAAGAAAATGTTTAAACATTTTCCATATATGTTTCGATGTTAAACTTTGAATCCCTCTTAGGGGCTCCAGTATTAGTCTGGTGGTCACAGCTTTATCAATTTGGAATCTACATTATTTAAGAATGCTTCCATATTTATCTAACAAATTGAAGCATTGTAGTTCTCCAGAAGAAGATTCTTAAACATTTTCCCTTAACAATTTTATTGTTAATTTTGAACCCCTTCTTGGGCCCAAGTATTAGATCGAGGGTCACAGCTTTTACAATTTCGAATCTACACTATTTGAGGATGCTTACGTAGTAATCTGACATATTAAAGCATTGTAGTTCTCGAGAAGAAGATTTTGAAACATCTTCCATATTTACTTCTACGTTAAAATTTGAACCCATTTTGGGTCTCTAGTATTAGTCCAGGGGTCACTTTATTAAAAATATTACTCTTCATTATCCAAGGTTGCATGCATAGTAATCTCACAAATTGTAGCATTGTAGTTCACAAGTAGGAGATTTTAAAACATTTTTCCTATTTACTTCTATGTTAAACTTTTAACTCCTCTTAGGCCCCCGGTATTAGTCCGGGGTCACGATTTTACCAATTTAGAATCTACAATAACCACGGAATCTTGCATAGTAATCCCACGAATTGTTGCAGTGTAGTTCTTGAGAAGAAGATTTTCAAACTTGTTCCCTATATATTTCTATGTTAACTTTGAACCCCTTCTTGGGCCCAAATATTAGTATGGGGGTCGACGGCTTCCACAATTTAGAAATAACGCAAATTGAGGATGCTTGCATAGTAATCTTACAAACTGTAGCATTGTAGTTCTGGAGAAGTAGATCTTTAAACACTTTTCCTAAATACTTCTATATTAAACTTTGAAACCCTTCTGGGGCCCCAGTGCTGGTCCGGGGGTCACGATGTTACCAAAATAGAATTTCCCTTTTTGAGGATCCTTGCATAGTAATCATGCAAACTGTAACATTGTAGTTCTCGAGAAGAAATATTTTTATGTTAAACTTTGAACCCCTATTGGTGCCCGAGTATTTGTCCGGGGTACGAGTTTAAAAATTCAGAATCTACACTTGCCAAGGATGTATGCATAGTAATATTCCAAACTGTGGCATTGTAGTTCTTGAAAAGAATATTTTTAAACATTTTTTTAAAAATATATATATTAACTTTTGAACCCCGCCTGGGATTCCAGTTTTTGTCCAGAGGAGGGAGGCACGATTTTTACAATTTTGAATCTTCACTATATATATAGAAGCTTTTGTGTAAATATTGGCTTTTCTGGTGCAGTGGTTCTTGAGAAGAAGATTTTTAAACATTGTTCCTATGTATTTCTATGTTAAACTTTGAACCCCGCCTGGACCCCAGTTTTGGTACGGGGGTCACACTTTTTTTTTTACAATTTAGACTCTTCACTTTATGTAAATATTGGCATTTCTGGTGCAGTTGTTCTTGAGAAGGAGATTTGAAAACATTTTTTTCCTACGTATTTCTATGTTATACTTTAAACCCCGCCTGAGACCCGTTTTTGTTAGGGGTTCACTTTTTTACAATTTAAAATCTTCACTATATATACAAACGTCTGTGTAAATATTGGCATTTCTGGTGCAATAGTTCTTGAGAAAAAAAAGTAAAAAATGTTCATACGTATTTCTATGTAAAACGTTGAACCTCGCCTGGGGCCCTAGATTTAGTCCGGGGGTTACGATTTTTACAACTTATAATCTAAACTTTATATACATTCAAGCTTTTTGTAAATATTGGTATTTCTGGTGCAATGAAAAGAAGAATTTTAAAGACACACACCCTATATTCACTGTTTCGCAATAACATGTATCTCCTTTTCAATAAAGGCTTAGCCCTGTATTTAACAATGCAAACTTCCCATCCTATAAGAATGCTCTGTCCCAAGTTTGGGTTTCTGGCCTAGTGGTTTTAGAGAAGAAGTCAAAAATGTGAAACGTTTACAGACGGACAGACGGACGATGGACAACAACGGGTGATCAGAAAAGCTCATTTGAACATTTGGTTCAGGTGAGCTAAAACCAGTAAAAGCTTAGCAATGAAATGATGAGACACCGAAAATGAGACCGAATACGGTGATCCCTGACTTTTAGAGAACTGAGATCTAGCAAAAAATACTGAAGGGAAAACTCTGTTACATTTAAATCAAAAGTAAAGTTTTATAAAGCTAGTTGTCATACATTTAGTTTAAAAACATGTCTTTGTTTTTTTCCTAAAAAAAAATGAATAATTCAAAAGTAATAAAACTGTTTGAATTCTGCTGTGTAAAGAACTTTGTATTATCTATGTATTAACTATGTATTATCTGATCAAATTTGTTAGACCACGCGATTTTTGGCTTTAAACACTATAAATTCCGGCATGTTTTACTTTGAAAATACGTTATCAAGTTGCAAACCAGGATATTAGAACAAATATATATTATATATAGTTACAAAACCATACACACGACTTTAAAACAAAGTGCTCAGAGTGTAAACACGAGTGTACATGCTATGGAGACCTCTTCCTATTTGACAAGTTATTGGAATTATTCTAATGGGTCAGACTCGCCGAAATATTCATATTCTTTACTATTGAAGTTAAACAACCAGAAGGCCCTAAAAGATCTCCCGGTGATTCTGTTTCTTGTAATTCTAATGATCGTTGGAATAGTCGGCAATATAACTGTATGCATAATCTACTCCAAAACAAAGAAGAAATAAACAACCGATCTCTTCATTTTGAATTTGTCAGTTTTGGATTTTCTCTCTTGTATGTTCGGAATCCCCGTGGATGTCGCGGATCTTAGTTTACCCTACATGTTTAATGCTCCCGCTGTTTGCAAAATCTTTAGGACCCTGGGATCGTGTACAATTATGGAGTCAGTGTTGACTCTGGTATTTATTTGAATTGATCGGTACAAACGGATCTGTAATTTTGGCGAAAGTTTCAAAACGTCGACTGTCAAAATTATGTGTGTCGTTGCATTGTGCAGTAGTACCGTGTCATCGCTGCCATTTCTGGTAGTAATGGGAAAGAGAACGGCTAGCCTTGGACTTTCCGGTATAGAGGGTGTTGGCTGCGAAGTCTCTGACGATATGAAACATAATCACTTCACATTTGCTTTTTTTACTGTTATGTTGATACTTTACATCGTTTGTCTAGTTTTCGTTATTTTTATATATGTGCGCATCTCTGTATTTCTAAAAAGAACTAGGAGTACGAGAATTAAGCATATTGAAGAAAGTAATAACAGTAATAAAGGCTCAACCACGGGCACTCAACATATTCATTTAGTTGAGCTTGAATCTATCACTGTGGAAAGTGGACATCAAGGTAGCACTGATAACCACCACCAGGAAGCCGTGCATGCGCTCTCCAGAGAAACTCCAATTACTTCCGGTGTGAAAGATACTCGGACCACAACAATATTTGTAGCTATAACTATCGCTTTTATAATCAGTTTTCTCCCCTTTTTGGTGGTCATGATATTAGACATAGAGAAATGCATGTCAGAACAAATAAAGGTTTTTACTGAATTTTGTGCAAGAACATATTTTCTGAAAAATGCGATTAACCCGTCGATCTATAGCGTTTTAAATAGAATCAAAGTACTGAAAGTACTGTTAGACGGTGGCGTCGTTTGAATGTGGCATATTACATGTATGATTATTATTGTAGTCGAAAACCCGCGGCCAGTACCGCATACATTTTCCAATACATTTTGCACATAATTAACGCTTACATGCAAAACTGGTCGTGAGTTTCCTACATGGATACTTATGTTGAAATCGTAGTTGTAATCTCAATCCACACTTTACAAAACGTATGTTTCTTGGCCGTCATCTTTGGGGGAAAACCCATAGATTTATCACATTAGCCTTTGTAGTATAGAAGTTTGTATCTATAATATTTGACATTAAAATCCGTTTTCGGTTTGTATTTTGTTTGCCCCAGAATGCCTCATTCAATATGTGGGTTGCCACAACGTGTAGATTGGACTATTGTGCTTTAAAGATATTGTAGATTTCTCATAGTAACGAGAACGAATAAAACTCTGGTATGATAAAATACTTATCAGGTTTTTACTAACTATTTGGGCATACAGTAGTATGTTTATTATCTCTCTTGACAGCATTTTCCCTCAATTTCCTCACGGGAAAAAAGTTGCAGTCTCGTGGGCCAACACACTTGCCTTTGTCCTCATAGCCAGTTAATACATGTAGGTGTATAGAAAACGGAATTAGTTTACAAGAACCTGTTTTATAAATTTGGTAAATGCATTTGGATTGCACGTCATCATGAAACCGCATAGTTAATCAATATTTTATCTTCGAGTGGTTTTCCATTTGCTCCCAACGAAAGTGAACGAAAATTTGAAAACAAAATCATATAATCAGTCGCGGCAGTTTCAATAATCAACGTTTTAAAGCACATCTGTTCTATTGTATTTAGCTGTAGAATTATTCAAATCATTTGAATGAATTCGGGAAATTCATGTTTATATTTTATCGCTTCTCAGTACTTTAAAACGCATAATTTACTTGCTACATTGAACTTTTCTAGTAAACATACAATGCAACAAATATTTTTCAATTATCAAGCACAACATTTGCTTTACATACATGTACGGTCATAATCAGTTCCTTTGTTTGTAAAGCACATTTTTTTTTTAAATCTTGCATTTAATTTGCGAGATTTTGAAGATTTAAAAAAAATTCATTAAAAAAACTGCGTAATGTCATGTGTTTTCCATTAATATGTACAACATTTCCTTTACATACGGTCATAATCAGTTCCTTTGTTTGGAAAGCACATATTTTTTTAGGTATTGCATTTAATTTGAAAGATTTTGAAGAATTTAAAAAAAAACAAATCATTAAAAAAACTGCGTAATGTCAGTTGTTTTCCACTAATATGTATTATAATTACGAGGTCTTCAAATATGCATCCGATTTGATTTTTTGCAGTAAAATAATGTTACTGGGACATGTCAAAAATGTAATAAGACCGTACAAGCAAAGGGGTCTTCGTAGTAAAGTTTGACCCATGACATCAAGATCATTTGTGCATAAAGGTGTCTACTTTATCAATAAAGGACTCAAAAGATATGGACCCAAAATAAAACTGTTTATATACATGTTGATTTCCAAAGCCGTTTGATCCTTAACCTTTTCCCCGTCCCATAGAACTAATGGCAAAATAGGTAAACTATATTCTGCACCAATTTAAGCAAAATGAGCATAGAAATAAATAATGTTTTCGGGGATCTTTTCAGTTTCTCCAAGTCACGAATAAAACAGTAGTGGTAAAATGAAATCTAATGTTTTAACAGGATAAGTTAGGAAAATTAGTTTTTAAAAACACAAAACAAAATCAAAGTTAAACGCACGTTTTTCTGAGCAGTACAGATGTGTAAATTAATTTCATTTTATTCTTTGCATGTACAAGACAATAGATCTAGGGTTCGCAAATCTCGGTAACATTTCCGGAGAGCTACAGTTCTGTAGCTCAGCAGAATACTACAGTCATCTATGAAGCACATTCTAGCATTGCGTTGAGTGATGGCAATATTTAACCGGTATGTATTTCAATGTTGAGAACATGATGCTTACACATAGAAACACATTTTTGAGAAAGTTCATGATAAAGTTGTACTCGTGAGTTAAAAATTACAGAGTTTATTTGAGAACAAACGGGGTGATGTTTGTAAAGTACATGTAACTGTTAAAAAAAACCCAAAGAAAAAGCTCTATAAAAGCAAGGACGATAAAAGTCACAATATTGTACTTTGCTCATCGAATTAGGTTATTTAGATTATTGTGAAGAAATTCGTCAGAAACTGTTTAGTGAACATTACCGTTCACAATGTACCATACATGTATCAGCACGAGTTGAACCGATTAGTTAGCGCTTGCTGCAAAATGGAAATACACGCGGTTTGACACGCCATGAAATCCATAAGACGTTTTACAGACGTTTTATGTCTTTGATCCTCTGTTGCTTACCAAAACTCTGTACTGAAAATCTTTGAAACATCGTCACCAAGTCCGTAAGATGACGAAGTGTGATTTGTTTATATATACTTGTAAAACTGTGTAAAATGGCGACTCGATTTGCACGTGAATTTTACAATTCGAGGTCGATTAGCGCGTTTGAGAGAAAGTCAGTGTAAAGAGTCAACATCAGTAGTAAATATTGTCTGATGAATATTGAGGTGCATGTAATAAAATTAATGATTCCACAGACTGAGTGGGTTACAAAATGAGGTTAATCACAGATCAGTCCAAAATTGAACATGTTTACATGCCGTAATGTTTTTGTATCCACACTTAAGAAAATTGTGCCATTGATGGGTTGAAGGTCAATAAAATGCAACCTATGTAATATTTATTGTCAGTATCTGTTGTGATTTTTTTGGAATAAGCTAGTTGGTCAATTATCGAAGTGATAGTTTTTGCAGTCCTGATGCAGAGTTTAACGTCACAGCTGACAGTTGGATGCATAAATTATCAATACCGTGTAAGCATACAGGGTAACGGCTCGTTAAAAATAAAACACAATTTCATAATTACTCAAGGTATCACACCGGTAATCGACCAATCAAAATGAACTTAGTCAATTGTAGTTCCATATATACTTCAGAATTATTTTTTTCCTTGAGTGCATTTTTACATTTTCCTTTACTCAGTTTTAAAAATTTTTGTACCACTGAGAAGGATATTTCACGTATTTTGTTAGATGATGATCTTTTTTCACAGGGACTACTTCTTTCAGGGCACATGCAGCAGCTTCCTTGGGAGTGTGCAGTCTGTTTACATACAAACAGAAAACACGTGGTTTTGAGGGTAGACCTGTTTGAAGCTAGATATTTTGAGAAAATGCCGTATCGTGTGCCCTTTTTATGGTGTTAGCTGATGAGATAGGTAACAAATAACATTTCCTCCGAATATTTTGTCATGAGAAATACAAACTGATTTTTAAGAATTTTTTTCCCTCTATAGTGTTATATAGTGAAAACAATTACCGGTGTGATACCTTAAATGTATGTAGAAAATAATTAGCAACTATAATGCTTAAATTATTTGATAAGATGTGAATGTTCTCAAATTGAAATCGACACATAGGTAAAACATTGCCTTTAATATGCGCGATATACGATAGAGACAGAGGACCAGTCTACCTGTAACACTGCATACCTAACAGAGTTATCGTTCCTAATCCGCTAGGGTCCCCGTGAGAAATACCCTTCCGGTCAGGACGATAGCAATAGACAGTGGCTATTTATAGCCACCGTCTAAAAATTCAGGCATGATGTTAAACGACTGTTTTCTACAAATTGCTGTAAGAGATGATTTATTAATGTTGGTAGTTCAGATAAACCATTTAATGTTTAACAAGTAAATACATTTTATATTTCTAAATACAAATTTTACAACATGAAAACATCAGAATCTATGTGTAGCATGCTTTTATTCTCATTTGTAAATACCTTAAATTTGTAACTTGATGATTTTTCTTTCTTTTTGGATGAAATTTCATCTTTATATTTGTTTATATAGTAATTATTATTCATGTACATACTGAACTAGAAGTAGCACTTAAAGATTATGTAGCTGTGTAGCAAATCTACATGTAACAGAATATCAGAATACAATATGGCGTCCTCAGATAATTTTAAAAATCACGGATATCTGTTTCCTACATATAAATTTTCTGTACTTTAAGGAAAAAAGCTATATACTGTGGAATCATCATTGTTCGTGGACACTTATGTTCGCGGCTTTCGTGGGTAGCCCTTGCACACGAATTTAAGTCCATACGAACGTATTTATAAGCATTTGTTTAGTATTTATTTACAAAATAGAACTTGCTACCGACGAAATTACGCTCCAACGAACCAGAAACATTGTGGCTACCCACATACATTGACCACCACGAAAAAAAATGATTCTTAGTAACAAAGCCAATACAAGTCAACATCTTAAGAGGTGATAATTAATAAATGTGTTTAGCTACATTTTGGTATATCTAAATTCCTTAGTGTTTGAACCTTCTACCTCTTGCATGAATCTGCAAGTATAACTTTTAAGGACAGATACTATGTTGTTGTTTATTTAGTCAGAAATAAAAATAAGTGTGCAAGTAAATAAATTCTAGGTTTCCAAACACGATCGAATAATTCATGTTCAATTTTATCCCTGCTACTTACATCAACTGTTTGCATACATGCAAATGTTGTGATTGTGTGAGATTCTGAATAAGCTTGTAGTCTAACCGATGACAAAAAAACCTGTAAGTTGAAATCCAAGTCCGTAGTTGGTTGGAAACGTGATTAATTATTTGGCATTTTTCTACATTTTAAGGCTTTTTGGTTTCAAATCGGAACAGACAATGAGACTGAAATATACGACATTAATGGACAAAACATCATTTACACCGGCCAAGAACCAAGAATATTAACTAGTCAAAGAAAAGAAGAAGAGCTTTGTATTAAATATCAGAAATATTGAAATGATTAGACTACAATATAAAGATTTTTTTATACTAAATAATAGTTCATGATTAAAATAATCATATCTAAAACTTTAAGGTGTTACTAATGTTAAGTTGGTTGACCACACAACCTTCTTTTACTGCAAAATTCGCTACATTTAAATGTTAAAAGCAACTTTTTCTCAAGAGCCTTTATTTTAAGACGGATTTTGTGCTTTGGTTCCGTCTTAAAATACTTGATAGTTACATAATTCATAAGCTTTGGATAAGTGGCTAGAAAGGTTTGTATCAACCTCTAATGATAAAACGCCGCTTAATGATACAAATATCATTAAGCGTTGCAATTGCAACCCCTAATGCTATTAGTTTTTGCATTAATAGTTGACAACATCAACCGCTAATGATAAATCGCCGCTTAATGATACAATTTTATCATTAAGCGTCGCAAATGCACAGCAGACCTAACGCTTAATGAAACAAGCAAAAAGCTACATGGTCAACCCCTAATGATACAAACATTTTATCATTAAACGTTGCAATTGCACTCTTAATGATATAATAACATACCAGTATGTAGAACTATGGCCATTTTAAAAAAAATATTTAGGAAAAAAAGACAAGGATGGATGGCAGGAAAAATAGACATACAGAAAGAAGAAGTTTCTTTCAATATTCGCCCCAAAATTCAAAAGTTAATCTCATGAAAATACACATACACCATCTTGAATATGTGTGTATATAAAGTTCTAAGTTATACACTTTTATCTTGTTTCAAGCAATAATTATGACTTTAACATTTTGGCATATTTTAGTCAAAAGTGATGAAAAATGGCGCATTTTCTCGTAGTTTTTTGAAGAGGAAAATGTGTCCGCAGCCGTCGCCAAAACGAAATTAATGATAATTACGGAAAAATGCACTGTCTATGGCGTCACAATTACCCAAGAGAAAGTTAAATCCGGTAACTCTGTATAGATTCTTAGTATGTGGGTATTTTCGTTAAAAAAAATGTTACATTTGAATTTCTTGTGAATTGTTTAATAATTTTTTAATAATCGCTTTAAAACATGGTAAAATATAACCGAAACTGTACCTAGTTCTTTACGAATACTTTAAAACTTTTGGTTTTTTTAACAGCTATCTGTGTTTATTTTTTATTAAAACATCTAATTTTATTTGCAAGTGTAGTTGTATAATACAAAATTGTATTATACGATACATTATTTTATCATAACATATCATGCAATACAATGTCGTATCATACGAAACAATACTATAATGTAACATATTACACAATACAATATCAATTCATGATACAATGTCATATTATGTGATATAAAAGTATGATTTTTGATGCATATAGGCCTAATACATATTATACAATATCTATACTTATAAATTAAGACATTTTGCCAATAAACTTCGAAATGCCTGCACCCGAGTAACTGCTCACACCTTTGGCATTTCAACACGTGTGAGTTGATGTCCGTAAGCTATTTATATTGAACTTTACCTGTTAAGTAATTATTGTAAGATAAATTAAAAACCTACTTTCATTTTCGATAAATCAGCCCGAAATAGCAAATATGTGAGTACGGTGGTGGACACGCTTTGGCGGATCCAAGTCAGTGGGAGTTTGCATCAAAAAATATACTTACATGTACAATGAAATAATATTGAATGATTATGTAAAGAGTGAATATATATCCTGGGTACCTATTTCGGGTATACATAAGAATTGAGATTTGACAAATGTTGAATAAATAAAATGAACCAATTCGTTTCTTGAATGCGCGATTTTTGTTTTATGAATAGAACTTTCCAGAACGGGGTAACCAAGATTGCGGTTTGACTAATTAATTAAGGATCCTCGACACCCCGTGACTTCTACTTTTTATAGTACGTCACAAAATGGCGATTTCAATGCATTCAGAAACAGTTTATATCGCCAAATGTTGGTGACTATCTCTGTGGCGAAATGGGTGTAGCTTCGGTCTACCAATCCGCAGGTCCCGAGTTCGAATACTGCAGGCATTTTTATTTTTTATGAAGACCGGTAAAATTTAAAAAGTTGATTTCCCCCCAAAATTAAAAGTTTAATATGTGTTCATTTTCAAGTTGAACACATACTAAAATCCATATCTTTAAGTATTCTAGAAGCATGGGCTTGTATGCAAAACTTTCCCCGGGTGTGTGGAGGATCTTTAACGTCATGGTGGAGAATGGAGGATGAGTCACCATGCTTTGCGCCAGATACCTTGGATCGGACATCTGGTTAATACAAAAAAGTTAATAAATAAAATGGGCCAATAGACGCGATTTTATTTTTGATGGAAGAACTTTACAGAACGGGATGCGAAAAATGTGTTGACTAATTAACACTATGGCGAAAAGTGCATACACGTTTTTAAATAACATATACATTTTTTATACCACGACAGTAAACCTTATAAATTAATTTGTTGACAGTGTTTTATCTAAAATTCTTATTTTGGGTAATAATAAGTGAAATTTGACATAAAGAACAAAGTTCTAAATAGAAATACCACGCACTATACACCCACACTCTGGTTTAAAATAAGATAATAGTCTATTTTTTTCCAGTAAGCTGCAACAAAAAGAATTATTGCCATGTACACGTTCATGTGTATATATGTTACATTAAAAGTTTAAAATCAAAGATTTCTAAACTTATCTATAACAATCTTGTTATAGATAAGTTTAGAAATCTTTGATTTTAAACTTTTAATGTAACATATACTCCATTTCAGTTTAGATTTTCATCCCTGTCCTCTCCTCTAAATTTCCAGCCACGCAGTTGCTTTTTTATTTCAATTTTATAGAATATTTTCAGAAAAGCAATTAAGAAAAAATTCGGACACAGTACATAGAAAAATGAACAAAAAAACCTGGATCAACATATTAATTAATCATTGTATTAAACTAATGTGAATTATTGTTAATCCCCGCGCTTACGCGGGATGTGATCTAGTTGTATTATATAATACATTACAGTAACTATATCATATTTTAGAACAGTATATACAATATCGTATTATATGATACAATATCGTACCACATGATACAATACGATATCATATTATACATTTTTATGCCTTCTGTCAGTTTGTCTCTATATATTCACTTCTCATTTATTTTCGCATAGTATACAAAGGGTTTATATAGCGTAAACATACTATACCGAAATAGAGCACGACAAATGTATTCAACGACAAGCTTACAAGTGCCGACAGCGATTTTCGAACTCACGACCCTAAAACCATCAAGCCTAGTAGCCCAACGCGCTACCGTTACGCCACAGCAACCAATAATATCAGAGGCAGTTTTTCTATAAATAAAACGTAGATACATACAATTGATATCAAGCAATTAAATTTATCCTGAAATTTCCTCATTATTGACGGGATTTTTAAGTAAAGTTTCTAGTAAACTTTTAAACAAATTGATTAACCATTTTACAAAGAAATTGTACATGAGAATCACGAAAACGCTTTTTTAAATGATGCTTGATAAAGAATGTACAAGAAAAAAATTCAATGAGATTTCGTCTGCTAAACAACTCGAGTTTTCTCGGTAAGGTCAATCGTGTCTCATTTCTAAGAAATAACAAACGTTTGTCGATTTGTTGATTTTTTTGTGATTGTACATCAACTTGTTAATAAAATAATCGATCAAATCAATTGATTAATATGAAAAAGCAAACGTTTGCTCTTCCGATGATTATTTTTAGGGACTAGACAACACTCAAACGCCACAGCTACTTATAGCGAGGCACATCAGTATACAACAGTCAGCATAATAATAACAATAGTGTTGTGTTGTGCATGTACTATGCCTAAATAGTAGTCAGGGTTTGATACATAGTGCACTCGCCTCCGGCTCGTGCACTATGTATCAAACCCTGAGTTCTATTTAGGCATAGTACATGCTCAACACAACACTTTTATATAATTATTGTATCATATGATTCAATGCAATATCATATCATATTTTACAATATCGTTTCATATGATACAATACATTAGGTGTTAGTTTTCTTCTTTAGAGCCACTGCGTCAAATTCAATTAAGAATAGTGCAACTCATTGATTACTCAATAAATATTTGTTATTTTTCAAAGTTAAAGACACTATGATGTCCTCCGCAATATATACCAATTCCATTGCCACTTTCTTGCCTTGTTTAATGAAATTGTGAATTTTTTGACAAAATCAGTTTTTTTGCTGTTTAAAAACCGAATATACCGACTTTAAAGGCGTATTTTATAAAATATCGATAAAAATAGCAATATATTTA
Source organism: Magallana hongkongensis (assembly GCA_016163765.1). Lineage (NCBI taxonomy): Eukaryota > Metazoa > Mollusca > Bivalvia > Ostreida > Ostreidae > Magallana > Magallana hongkongensis. The sequence continues at coordinate 9,807,121 of WFKH01011925.1, read as the reverse complement.
GAATCAGTTAGAATATTGGTTTTCATATATGATGAGCCCAAAAAACTCATACTTCAAAATAACCATTTTAAATTATTAAATTCATCAAAATGCGAGATCAAAAAAAAAATATCTGAATTTTTTTTTTACTGCTAGGATGTGCACTATAATATACATACATTTCACGACCTCTTTCATAACATTTAATGGTGATACTGTGATAACCAGTACACCTACCCTCTTTTTAGAATTTTCAAAATGTTTCTCTGTTAGGAGCAAATAAATATATTCAGATTCCTACAGTCTCTCTAAAACATTATTGATGATCTTCTGTAGCTTTTAAAAAAAAAATTATTGTAGGTTTTAGGACTTTATTTGGTACACTGTAAAAAAGAAAGTTCAGAAGTGTGGCAATGACTACTTTAGAGCCGTAAAGTACAGGAAAAATTCTATCAAATCATCTTTAACGTCATAGATAGAATACAAGTAAGCTCAATTATGACATCATAACAGAGCTAGCACATCAAAGCAGCAAAGCAATGATAGTCACGTGATCAATGTCCTGTACCTCCTTAAAGAAATATGTGCGGGATAAAGTGTTTTATGCCCCACAATTCAAAGTTATGAATAAAGCTTTAGAAATTTGCTATTAGATAGATTAATATATATCTAGTTCAGGTTTATTAAGATAAATTGTCTTATCGAAGTCCTAATAGAAATATGATATGTTAAGCAAAAAATGGGGGATTTCTTAACAGTTTTTTGAAAAGAAAACATCGAGCGTATGCTTGCTCCAACACCATTTTTAATATGAAATGCAAAATAATATGAACAATAATATATGTAAAAATGATTTTGGAGCAAAATTGCGCTCTATACTTCCTACTTTTGAATAGAAGCACGAGGAATGATCGATGTTGAAAAACTTTAAGATTTCTAGAACTAGCATATTCAGTTTTATGTTTTATCAAAATATCTTTATGATAACGTGTTTTTATCAAATTTATAAAATACGGGGGCAGAAATTAGACCTTATCGCATATTGTTTATTGGTAGAAATCATCATTATATAAATAAAAAAAATTAAGACCAATTCCTTCCCAAAATGAAATAACTGCAAATTTATACAAAAAGATACCAATAATCCAAATTCAATTAAAGGATGTCTGCACCTAAGGATATTTAAAAATTTCGACAAAATAAATGTTAAAAATGTTCATATTTCTTTGGACTGTAGGAATCACCAAAGTCTTAACCGCAACTTTATGTAATTACATTAATATTAAGTTCATATTTATGAAGAACGAAGTCGTTTTCATGGGTAGGGGTCATTTTCTTGTATCTCCTTTGGGTAATGAGGACACCCATGAGGACATCCACTTATTTTACAGACTTAATACATAGTCAGCGCATGTTTGTCTATTGTTCTCCTTTTAATGGTAGTTGTATATTTATACATATAAGCTTATGTTAAAAGGAAATCAATAGACAAACTTGCGCTCATGATTAAACAGACAAAACACTGTTTCTTCTTGCGTTTGCATTCTCTGCTGTAAACGGTACACTTTGACCTGTTGAATATAATAATTCACCACGTGATCTCCCACCCCCGGTAACTTTGTGAATACAGGACGCCTGTCATATGACATGTAAGGTAGCACGCATTCCGCTAGGCGGTCCATACTTATTTCAATTCATTCCAATCGAGTGATATTTACTTCATTTCTGTAAGATTTCTTTAAGAAATTAACGGTTCTGTGCGTAACTGATTAATCAACTTGTTAAATCTTTTCGAATACTTAAATTGTTAACATTAGTTACTGGTTTACGATTATCAATGGCTACTTGTACTGGCGGATATCATGTTATTTTTTTCAAAAGAAATTGCAAAATGCAGAGAGA
>WFKH01011925.1:9780846-9795026 GCA_016163765.1 Magallana hongkongensis | reverse complement strand
TGATATGTAACAACCAAAAATTCGTAAAATGGCCCTTATAAGGAGATAAGGGGTTCGGCCCCTAAAACAATCTTTTTCAAATATCTCAAGAACGGTAACGAATTTCTTATCACTTAATGAACAAAATGTGTTTAGATTAAAAATACCTTTTAACTGACACGAAGAAAAAGGGGCTGGCCCCTCAAATTTGGGGCCCAGAAGGGTCTAAAGTCAATTATCTGTATCTCTTTAATAAGAAATATTTTGTAATGTTTTATAGAAGCAAAATTGTTTATCTTCTCGTTAGTTATCTATACATGATTAAAAATTGCTGATATGTTACATAATTAGGGGTTTTAAGGGGCTAGAAGTCCAATATTTTGATCATTTATATCTTAAAAAGGAGAAATATTTTGAAAAGCATCATATAAGAAAAGATGCTCAGAATAATGTTTGTAATGATATGTAACAACCAAAAATTCGTAAAATGGCCCCTATAAGGAGATAAGGGGTCGGCCCCTAAAACAATCTTTTTCAAATATCTCAAGAACGGTAACGAATTTCTTATCACTTAATGAACAAAATGGGTTTAGATTAAAAATACCTTTTAACTGACACCAAGAAAAAGGGGCTGGCCCCTCAAATTAGGGGCCAAGAAGGGTCTAAAGTCAATTATCTGTATCTCTTTAATAAGAAATATTTTGTAATGTGTTATAGAAGCAAAATTGTTTATCTTCTCGTTAGTTATCTATACATGATTAAAAATTGCTGATATGATACATAATTAGGGGTTTTAAGGGGCTAGAAGTCCAATATTTTGATCATTTATATCTTAAAAAGGAGAAATATTTTGAAAAGCATTATAGAAGAAAAGATGCTCAGAATAAAGTTTGTACTGATATGTAACAACCAAAAATTCGTAAAATGGCCCCTATAAGGAGATAAGGGTCGGCCCCTAAAACAATCTTTTTCAAATATCTCAAGAACGGTAACGAATTTCTTATCACTTAATGAACAAAATGTGTTTGGATTAAAAATACCTTTTAACTGACACCAAGAAAAAGGGGCTGGCCCCTCAAATTTGAGGCCCAGAAGGGTCTAAAGTCAATTATCTGTATCTCTTCAATAAGAAATATTTTGTAATGTTTTATAGAAGCAAAATTGTTTATCTTCTCGTTAGTTATCTATACATGATTAAAAATTGCTGATATGATACATAATTAGGGGTTTTAAGGGGCTAGAAGTCCAATATTGTGTTCATTTATATCTTAAAAAGGAGAAATATTTTGAAAAGCATCATAGAAGAAAAGATGCTCAGAATAATGTTTGTAATGATATGTAACAAACAGAAATTTGTAAAGTGGCCCCTATAAGGAGAAAAGGGGTTCGGCCCCTAAAACAATCTTTTTCAAATATCTCAAGAACGGTAACGAATTTCTTATCACTTAATGAACAACATGTGTTTAGATTAAAAATACCTTTTAACTGACACGAAGAAAAAGGGGCTGGCCCCTCAAATTAGGGGCCCAGAAGGGTCTAAAGTCAATTATAAGTATCTCTTTAATAAGAAATATTTTGTAATGTGTTATAGAAGCAAAATTGTTTATCTTTTTGTTATTTATCTATACATGGTTAAAAATTGCTGATATGATACATAATTAAGTTTTAAGGGGCTAGAAGTCCAATATTTTGATCATTTATATCTTAAAAAGGAGAAATATTTTGAAAAGCATTATAGAAGAAAAGATGCTCAGAATAAAGTTAGTAATGATATGTAACAACCAAAAATTCGTAAAATGGCCCTTATAAGGAGATAAGGGGTCGGTCCCTTAAACAATCTTTTTCAAATATCTCAAGAACGGTAACGAATTTCTTATCACTTAATGAACAACATGTGTTTAGATTAAAAATACCTTTTAACTGACACGAAGAAAAAGGGGCTGGCCCCTCAAATTAGGGGCCCAGAAGGGTCTAAAGTCAATTATCTGTATCTCTTTAATAAGAAATATTTTGTAATGTGTTATAGAAGCAAAATTGTTTATCTTTTTGTTATTTATCTATACATGGTTAAAAATTGCTGATATGATACATAATTAGGGGTTTTAAGGGGCTAGAAGTCCAATATTTTGATCATTTATATCTTAAAAAGGAGAAATAATTTGAAAAGCATCATATAAGAAAAGATGCTCAGAATAATGTTGGTAATGATATGTATCAACCAAAGTTTCGTAAAATGGCCCCTATAAGGAGATAAGGGGTCGGCCCCTAAAACAATCTTTTTCAAATATCTCAAGAAATTTAACGAATTTCTAAACACTTAATGAACAAAATGTGTTTAGATTAAAAATACCTTTCATTTCATATCAAGAAAAAGGGGCTGGCCCCTCAAATTAGCGGCCAAAGGATTTTAAAGGGCAAGAAGTACAATTCTTAGATCTTTATATCTTTAAAAGGACAAATATTTTGAGAAGCATTATAGAAGAGACGATACTAGGAATGATGTACTCAACAAAATATCACCAACAAAATTTCGTTAAAAATCCCCTATAAGGAGATAGGGGTCGGCCTCTAAAAAACCCCAAAATATCTCAAAAACGGTAACGAATTTCTAATCTCTTGTTAAACAAAATGTTATTGATATTGAAATACCTTAATTTCTTTTAATATCAAGAAAAAAAGGGATGATCCTTTAAATTAGGGGCCAAGAGATATCTAAATGTTTCCAACGAAAGTTCTTAAACATGAATCTGAAAGAAAAAAGCTTCTGGCCTTTTCAATGAAATATCACTTTTTTTCTATTTCTTTATCATGTTTACCTTATAAATAGCAAACGCTAGATCATTCATGTATCTCAACTATGAAAACCGGACGGAAGACCTCCTCGTTGCTCGCAACGAGATCGTGTCTAGTTATTTTTCTTTTTTTTCTTACAAATTTTGTGCACGCGATTTCTCAGAAACGGCTCGACCGATTTTCATGAAACTTTCAGATCTGACAGATTGTGATCTGAACCTGATAGGTTTTTGATTTTTTTGATGACGTCATTTCCGTTTTTGAGAAATTGACGTTTTAGCGATTTTTAGAGGGGTGGCTTGTCCGTGGAACTTCTCCTAAACTATAAAAGATATTGAGTTCAAACTTTCAGGGATAGTAGACAAAAGATCGTAGATTTGTAATTTTATTTTCATTTTGATCTGGCATGAAAGGCGCCGAAGCTCGCCTGCACCCGTAAATTGAGATTAAAAAAACGTCGTAATTTTTTCTGGTTTTCTTTGTTTATCTCTTTTCTGAAAAATATTTTGTTAAAACATGTAATGTAAGAAAACTTTATTTTCACAAGAGCTTTCATTTGATAACAAGAAAAAGGGGCTGGCCCCTAAAATAAGGGGACCAGAGGGCTCGAAAGTTTTTTATCTGTAGCCCTTTACTGATAGATATTTTGTGAAATGTTATATAAGCAAATATGTTTATCTCACTAAGATGTATTCAAGCAATGTAATGATTTTATCATGTGTTACGCAATTAGGGGTTTTTAGGGGCCAAAAATCCAAAATTTTGATCACCCATATCTCAGAAAGGAAAACAATTTTGAAATGCAGTATAGAAGGAAAGATGCTCAAAATGATGTACTTAACAATATGCAACCTTCAAAATTTCGTTAAACGGTCCCTATAAGGAGATAAGGGATTGGCCCCTAAAACGTTCTTTCCCATAAATCTCAAGAACGGTAACGATTTTCTAAATACTTGTTGAACAAAATGTGTTTAGAATTACAAGACCTTTCATTTGATATCAAGAAAAAGGGGCTGGCCCCTAAAATAAGGGGACCAGAGGGCTCGAAAGTTTTTTATCTGTAGCCCTTTACTGATAGATATCTTGTGAAATGTTATATAAGCAAATATGTTTATCTCACTATTATGTATTCAAGCAATGTAATGATTTTATCATGTGTCACGTAATTAGGGGTTTTTAGGGGCCAAAAATCCAAAATTTTGATCACCCATATCTCAGAAAGGAAAAATATTTTGAAATGCAGTATAGAAGGAAAGATGCTCAAAACGATGTACTAAACAATATGCAACCTTCAAAATTTCGTTAAACGGCCCCTATAAGGAGATAAGGGATTGGCCCCTAAAACGTTCTTTCCCATACATCTCAAGAACGGTAACGATTTTCTAAATACTTGTTGAACAAAATGTGTTTAGAATTACAAGACCTTTCATTTGATATCAAGAAAAAGGGGCTGGCCCCTAAATTTAGGGGACCAGAGGGCTCGAAAGTTTTTTATCTGTAGCCCTTTACTGATAGATAGTTTGTGAAATGTTATTTATCCAAGCAATGTAATAATTTTATCATGTGTTACGTAATTAGCGGTTTTTAGGGGCCAAAAGACCAAAATTTTGATCACCAATATTTCAGAAAGGAAAAATATTTTGAAATATGGTATAGAAGGAAAGATGCTCAAAAGGATTTACTTAACAATATGCAACCTTCATAATTTCGTTAAACGGCCCTTATAAGGAGATAAGGGGCCGGCCCCTAAAATGTTTTTCCCATATATCTCAAGAACCGTAACGATTTTCTAAATATTTGTTGAACAAAATGTGCTTAGAATTAAATGACCTTTCATTTGATATCAAGAAAAAGGGGCTGGCCCCTACAATTAGGGGTCTAGATGGCTTTTAAGTTTTTTATATGTAGTCCTTCACTGACAGGATATTTTGTAAATGGTTATAGAAGCAAATACGTTTATCTCACAGTGATTTATTCTAGCCATTTAATGATTTTAACATGTGTTACGTAATTAGGGGTTTTTAGGGGTCAAAAGTCCACAGTTTTGATAACCTATATCTCAGAAAGAAAAAATATTTTGATATGCAGTATAGAAGGAAAGATGCACAAAATGATTTACCTAACAATATGCAACCTTCAAAAATTCGTTAAACATCCCTATAATGAGATAAATTAATTTGCCGTATTCATTAAAAACGGTAACGAATTTCTAAACACTTGCTGAATAAAATGTGTTTAGAAGTTAAATGACCTTTCATTTGATATCAAGAAAAAGAGGCTGGCCCCTCACATTAGGGGACCAGAGGGCTCGAAAGTTTTTTATCTGTAGCCGTTTACTGAGAGATATTTTGTGAGGGTTATAAAAGCAAAATAAGGTATAATACGTTTATATATCCTAACAATACAATGATTTACTTATCTAATTAGGGGTTTTTATGGGCCAGAAGTAAAAAGTTTAATCGTTTCTATCTCAATTGGAAGAAATGCTAGTATCTAAAAAAGCAACGTAAGAGAACTTATAAAAAGCGATGCAGAAAAGCATAAGTACTCCACTCCTTTTTACAGATCATGTTTTCTTGTCGAAAATCAAAGTCGATGATGTCATATCACCTTCTTAAAATCGGACGGAAGACCTCCTCGTTGCTCGCAACGAGATCGTGTCTAGTTTGTGTTTATTTTGTTTCATGCACTTTGTACAATATTTTCATATAGAGCATGAATATACATTGTTTATTCAGGTTGCTTAATTTGTCACAAAATGTTATTAATAACATTTTTGTTAAAATGCATTCAACGATTCATTTTAACTATCACTAACAAACTTACTTTTGATTTGGTAAATCTATTTTATTCTGTTAATTTCAAAATTAGTAAGTTAAAATCTTAATTTATTTTCTTTGTGAATTTTCTTTCCGGAAAACGCGCATGGCGTGATCAGTCTTAAATTTACTAATTAATCGTTCTAAATGATAATTCAAGGATAAGATGTTGATTATTACTCAGTACGGCTCTTGTGTCCTTTTGTGATTTAGAAAGCTAAATTACTCAACATTTGTAAATTTGCTATTTCACATTCCGGATATTGCCACGTGACCGGTTTAGAGTTTATAATATTTATTTATGTTTCCGCATGAATTGAAAGTTATACGCGAAAAGGTTATTTCCCTCGAAATATGTGTTTTTCAATTATTTGCAATGACCGGTTGTTCACAGAACAAGGTGTAAGTGTTGATATGTCTTTTAAAACTATGTTTTAGCATTTTTGTAGCAATCGTTGTAGTTCTGTTTGTTTTTATAGTCAGGTACATGTGCACTAATGTCTTTGACTACAGAAACTTATATACATCTATGTGTTATTTGTATAGATAGGTTTTTCTATTCCCTTAGCCCCATATCATGTTTATTACAAGACTCCAACAGATAATTATTCTCATTATTAAACATCCACTCTTTATTTTTCTTATTTGTTCATGTTGATTGGTACCTATCAAATGTTTGTCAAAACACCCTAGCTTTGTTCTTCATAAATAGTGTACCTCATCATGGTCAAGCGAGTTCTCCATTTAAGTTAATTTCCCCCATTTGTGTATTGATTGTTTAGTGTATTTAAACATCTATTGCCATTTGATATTATGTGCACATGTGAATCATAGGTTCTAATTAATGTGGTCAGTAAATATCTTAACTTTAAGATTTTGTTGCATATTGTTTTCAGTGCAAAGACTCATTGTTTTACTACTTATGTTTTTATATGTCATATTATATCTTATGACTTTTTGCTGGACACTCAAGAATAAACGACGTTAACTTTATTAAAGAAGCCTTGGTCATTATTTCAGTTGTCACCAGAACAAGACAGAAAATCCCGGGTGACAGTACCGCTATTCTAATCTTAGACTACTCATTACAATATAAGATCAACCCTCCATGCATACTTATAAGTTTCAACATCAATCAAGGGCAGAATTCAAGATATTTGCAGAGCAGTGAGGGTAAGAAAACAACGAATTATTTTATTGCATCGCAGTTAAAAACCATTATGACGATAGGTATTCAAAGTAAAACAAATGTTCAGCTGAAATAGAATGAGATACAAAAGTACATAACTCTTTTATTTCGCAGAGTATTTTTGTCAGTGCTAAGCGATGTGGTCAATGCGTCTCTTGTTTTTATTTTCTTAATCAATGTCAGGGGGTTTGATGCACTTTCAGAATCAATTTATGCATTATAAAGAGATAGTCTGCTATATTTTAATCTCAAAAATTAAATTTTTTATGCGTGTTTTTTTTCTTATATAATTAGCCAACTAATAAACAATTTTTTCCTGCACAAAATTGATTTTTAAAAGACATTTTATATTAGAAACCAAAATACTTTCAACAACTTTCAACAGTTTTTTAACACCAAAAGATCACGAAATAAGAGGGTTAGGGGTCACATCGCTCACCTGAGCAAGAAAGGCTGACACTTTACAAATATGTAAAATTTAGATCCCTCATTGTGGTCCTATCCTGTCCTTTGGGGGGGGGGGGGGGGGTGTGTTTTTAACAAACTAGAATTAAAACTACATAGAGATGTTTCCACATAAGTTTCAACTTGTTCTTGGTAAAAAGATTTTTAAAGATTTTCACGATATACTACCATGTAACACTTTGACCCCCTCCCCCACATGTGTGGGCCCACCCTATCCCCGGGGGTCATGATATGGCCTAATGGTTAAAAAAAAGAAAACGCATATACATTTTCTTTGTTTTTATTTATCTTCCTTGAAATAGAGTGTGATCCTTCTTTCGTACACACTTGAATTTCCTTGGCCCAAAAGTGCCCTGTGCCAAGTAGGTTGAAATTGAACTAGTGATTCTGTAGGAGAAGACGAAAATGTGAAATGTTTACAACGACAACACCTTTCGGCTCAGGTGAGCTAAAAATTGTATAACCTGAGATATTTGTTCCTTTTGTTTCTATATGTTATCTAAGCTTTTTGTATAATCTATCAGTATTTTGTATTAGGTCAAATTCCAGTCACGAAGATTGGTAGGCTATGAATGGGAAATAATTTGCAAATAAGTTATTTTAACGGTCCATTACATAGGGAAAAATGATTACAAAACAAATTTCTTCTTTGTATTCTATAATCATTTTGTTTCAGATTCAATCGTGCATTATAAAATAATATATACAAAATACACATCATATGAATTCAAGAAAGATTTACCTTAAAGACTCTGCTTCTGAAGTTATTTTTTACAATATCTATTTACCTTTTATAGAAAGCTTATGCCTGCACCAATAGTGCAGGCTTCTGTATTATTAGAAAACGTTTAAAGGGGAATATCAATAGCCAACATCTGCAAGCTACAATATTTAACAAAATGTTTAAAGGTGAATTTTACAGCCTGTACTACCTGCCTAAATATTATTTGAAAATATTTAACGGTATATGTCAATAGCAATTAATTGCAAGCAACACACATGGTCAAAATTTTGGTTAAAATATTTTTCCGGATTTAATGTTAACAATACTTCAGTAAGGAAATTTTAGTAGTCAACCATAAATTGAGTTTTAGTCTCCGTGTTATAAGCGAGATACAGAGCTCACAATTCTTTGTGTCATGTTAACAAAGTTTACGTTATGTAAGTCTTGAATGTTGAAAAGAAAAATATAGTTTAATACTTAAATTGAGTGTGATTTATTTATGCTTGAAACAAATTATAAGAGATAGAGATATCAGCTTGAAAAATAACTTTTACCGGTATATTGAACAAATGTAAACTAAACATGGAATGCGCCTTGTATACATGACAAAGAGTGGTGAGCTCTGTATTTTGCTTATATCCATACGACTGACACTCAAATTGTAGTTTATCACTAGAAATCTTTTCTAAAACACTGTAATCAATAAAAATTTAAAAAAATGTTAAAGGTGAATGTCAGTAGCCAGTACATGTATTTGCATGCTACAATATTATTAGATAAATGTTTTATGGTGACTGTCAACAGTCAGTGCTTTCAGGCTGCAATATAATTAAAAATGTATACAAATGAATATCTAGCTAAGACAAAAATTAAATTTTTAAATTTTTAAATTAGTATTTTAGCCATGAATTGATGTGATCGAATACCTGACTTTGTCAGACTTATTCTTTAACCATTTTTAAAAAGTAAGTCTGTTGATATAATTTGTTTCAAAGACTCATTTCTACTGTAATTTTTGAAATCAAAGCAAATATGTTATTCTGTAACATAGATCGCTATTTGGTAACTTGTCCCTGCATTTTTAGATTAAGAGGTTCAAAACATACAGATTGGGTTTAAATCTATCAATGGTGCTATCATTTAACGGGTATAAAATAATTACATCTTAAATCATTCTCTTGGGGACATAAAATATCCTATTTTGAAAACTAGGGTGCATTAATTAAAAAAAAAAACCCCGCTTTAACCAATTTCTACCATTATTATTGGTTTAAGGAAATAGTGTGCAAAATTTTTACAGTATTAGTATTTCAACTAGACACGATCTCGTTGCGAGCAACGAGGAGGTCTTCCGTTCGGTTTTTTAAATGACATCATCGACTTTGATTTTTCTGTATCGCTTTTTATAAGTTATCTCCCAACTGAGATAGAAAAGATTAAACTTTTTACCTCTGGCCCCTAAAACCCCTAATTAGATAACGCATAAGTAAACCATTACATTGTTAGAATATATAAGCGTATTATACCTAATTTTGCTTTTATAACCTTTCACAAAATATCTCTCAGTAAACGGCTACAGATAAAAGACTTCAAAGCCCTTTCGTCCCCTAATTTGAGGGGCCAGCCCCTTTTTCTTGATATCAAATAAAAGGTTATTTAATTCTAAACACAGTTTGTTTAACAAGTGTTTATAACATTTCACAAAATATCCCTCAGTAAAGGGCTATAGATAAAAGACTTAGAGCTCTTTGGTCCCCTAATTTAAGGGACCATTCCCTTTTTCTTGATATTAAATGAAATGATTCTTAACACGTTTTGTTCAAAAGTTTTTAGAAATTTGTTACCGTTTATGGAAAGAACGTTTTAGGGGCCGATCCCTTATCTCCTTATAGGGGCCGTTTAACGAAATTTTGAAGATTGCATATTGTTACGTACATCATTTAGAGCATATTTTCTTCTATACTGCATTTCTAAATATTTTTTCTTTCTGAGATATGGATGATCAAAATTTTGGACGTTTGACCCCTAAAAACCCCTAATTACGTAACACATTATAAAATCATTACATTGCTTGGATACATAACTATAAGATAAACATATTTGCTTCTATAATCTTTCACAAAATATCTCTCAGTAAACCGCTACAGATAAAAGACTTTAAAGCCCTTTGGTCCCCTAATTTTAGGAGTCAGCCCCTTTTTCTTGATATGAAATTAAGGGTCATTTAAGTCTTAACACATTTTGTTCAACAAATGTTTAGAAATTTTGTTAACGTTCTTCAGATATATGGGAAAGAACGTTTTAGGGGCCGACCACTTATCTCCTTTTAGGGGCCGTTTAACGAATTTTTGAAGATTGCATATTGTTAAGTACATCATTTTGAGCATTTTTCTTTGTATAGTGCATTTTAAAATATTTTTCCTTTTCGAGAAATAGGTGATCAAAATTTTGGACTTCTGACCCCTAAAACCCCCTAATTACGTACAACATGATAAAATCATTACATTGCTTGGATAAATAAGTGTAAGGTAAACATATTTGCTTCTATAACCTCTTTTATTTGTAGTCCCTTACTGAGAGATATTTTGTGAAAGCCTAATTTTAGGGACCAGCCCCTTTTTCTTGATATCAAATAAAAGCTCTTATAAATATAATTTTTTTTACATTACATGTCTGAACAAAATATTTTTCATAAAAGAGATAAACAAAAAAAAAAAAAAAACTGTAGAAATTACGACGTTTTCTTAATCTCAATTTTCGGGTCCAGGCGAGCTTCGGCGCCTTTCAAACCAGATCAAAATGAAAATAACATTGTGTCAAACATATTGCAGTACGAGATTTAAATAAACCCATCACAGACCCTCGAGACATACTCAAGACGTCGGTGTTCATATAGAAGCTGTTAATTTTGAAGCTCGCATCATGTTTGCAAATAATATTTAAAGCTGAACACCGCTCGTAAATAGGCACCGTTACACAGGTACCGGTATATAAACCCTTCGATTTCGTTTCACCCTATTGCACACCTGAAACTCGTGGCCGACGTGTAGCATTCATTTCGTGGTCTTTGGATTTTATGCATTTATTTCTTATTCTATGTGCATATTTTGTTTGTAAATAATGCATTGACAAATTTATTTGATGTTAGTATTCTCCTGGCTTGAAAAAAGTTCGTAAAATCTGATAATTTCAACGCTACCGGGTAACACGGCAAGGCAAGATGTACGTCCACACAGACCTCTACAGAGAAGTACTTTGAACTGTTTAAAGGTCTGCCCCTTATATAAGGGTTGTAGGGACAGCAGTAATGAAAGAGAACTATGGCGGACAGTGCCTATTTATGAGTGGTGTTCAGCTTTAAAGCTCCATAATTTAGATGGATTTTTTTATTAGCATAATATGTATCTTGCATTCTGACGAAAAACCTCAATTATCTAATTAGATCTTTGACACCAACTAGTTTATCACATTATGATTTAATTCTAGTTGTAACGCAATATTTCATTGGCTAAACAAAATCATATATATTGTACAAGTAATAGCTTTCCAAAAAGCTTGCCTGACTAAACATATTTATTTCATTGCAAGAACTAGGTTCTATGAATTTTAATCTGTTTTTGATTTGTAGTTCGTTCTTCTCGCAGTCTTCCAAATGCGCGTCTCTAAAGTTGGACTGTTTCAAATTATCTTTACTAAGAACTACCAATATTATCTAGCAAAGTAAATTTGATTGATTATGATATCAAATCAGTGCATATACGTGTATATTTATTGATGTCATTGAGTGTATATATTTTATCTACACTATTTATCTATATGTCTTATACTTATTGTTGTATATATGTTTTATACAGGACCACAATGTAAACTAGTACATTGTTACTTATTGTACTATCCTGTCTAAATAAAATACTTTATTATTATTATTATTATTATTATTATTATTATTATTATAATAAGGGGGTTTTTACTTTAAATTAATTTTACATATTATTTATTTTGAACCTAAAATATTTTGCGTACATGTAATTTTCTCTTAAAACTTTATTTGCCGCCAACAAAATAAAAACAGTGTAATTAAAACTTAATTACGAACACAATACAATTGTTAGAAATATGGCGCGGAGTAGAATTAATCCTGTGCCTCCTTTTTGCAGATTGGAATTGCCCACCGAGTTGGGAGCATTCCATAATACCCGTATCTGTGGAGTCAATAAAACTCTTTTTTTGGCATTTGTTTAGTAACAACTTTTACTTGTTATATATTAGTTTTACTTTAGTTTAGCAAGAATCAATCGATAACTATGCACTAATTATTTACATTGAGTAAAACACGGAAGTTACACCCCTTTTACAATGAATGAAATCCCTCAAAGCAGAGTAAAAGGCCATGCCTGCTTCGTTTCTCTAATGAGAAACGTAACAATACTTAGTAAATTCTTTAATACAAACTGGCAATTTTGTTTAAAAATGATAACCGAACGCAATTATAGTTTACATTCTACCGTGTAATATTATAATCACAAGGTTAGCTTTTTTTAAAAGCTAAGAAAGTCAGCCAGCGGAATATTACTTTCAGTTCAAAAGTGATTACTTTATCTGTTGAAATACAATATATACATAGTTTCCAGAACAATCATAACATGCGGGTGTACAGTGAGTATAGCGTGTAGCAGTATAATATTTATAAAGTAATCTGTGCATGCTGTATTATTAAATTGTAACTTTGCAAAGATTGCTCTCTGAAATCCATGGTTTCTCTTCGCAAACCACTGCCATTATACATGTATATCCTCTCCAATTTCACAAACAGAGTCTGGGAAATAACGTTTAAATACATGTATGCGGACTCCGGACCGTGGCTGCAGACGATACCCGTGGAAAGTCAACGTGACTGACGATGCGCAGTTTGACCTAGAAACTGAGCAGTTTCATAATTAATTCGAATTTCTCAAACACGGACTGTCTAATTCCTTCCCAGAATTCCAATTTACGCAAGCGCATTGGAAGTTTCATCCTAACTTAATTAGTCAGCCCGCGGGCTAACTAATTAGCTACAACTTGTAAAAAATTGCGATCCCCCCTCCTCATTCACCGTTTAAATGTAGGGGCCTTTCTATTGGATTGCATACACGTGTACAGTTAACTTGCTTAATGCTGCTTTTTACATCCAATACAACAACTTTGTTTTTCTTTTAAACAAAAAATAATAATATCAACCGATGCATGTTTAATGTGCCGGCCTTTAATTGCCTCGTTAGGTAATAACTTGTTGTGATGACACCCCCTCCCCTTCAACCGTTCAAACAGTGCTATCTATTTTTAAGCATGACAAGGTTAGATTTTTAACTAGAAACGAGCTCGTTGCAAAGCAACGAAGAGGTCTTCCGTTGCAGCTTCCTGTCGGAAAAGGATTGTCAATCAGTCTGATTAAAAGCACCCTCTTCTCCTTACAGGGTCTGACAGGTATTGATAGGGGGTCATCTTCACCCGACCTAAAATTCTGACCAATCAGGGCTTTAGAAAATGTATTGGAATTTTTAAAATGGAGACAGGCAAATTATTTTAATCCTGCTTTCTATGTAACCCCCAGACTGAGTATTGAAGAGTTGCACCTCTCATTAACAGATAAAGTCATGTATTTGGTAAATGAGATATATATTTAGGTTGTGTGCAAATATAGAGGTTAAGTGAAGATGAATTGTTATCGATACCTATCAGACCCTGATGGGTGTAGGCAGAAGGGTGGTGATTTTAATCAGACAGGATTGTCAATATGAGAAAAGTTCAGAAAATCAAAAATAAATGATGACGGCTTCTCCAACCTGAGGGTGCGCTGTACGAGAGGTGCTCAGTGGGAGGGACAACTCTCCGTATAACATTGGCCGTGCAAACACTCAGCATCGTTTTTGCTTCGGGGAACAAATTCATCCGAAATGTATTAACAAGCCAATAAAAGAAAAAATTAATCTTCAAAATCTAATCCGTGGTAGTGGTAGGGGAGGGGGAGGGGGGAGTTGTGAGGCAGCTATAACTTATTTTGTTTAATATAATTTGTTTTCAATTTTCCATAAAAATTTATATTGCCTTCTACTAAGATGACGTCTTGTTTAGAACGCTACATTTCAGAAATAATTTGTTCACTTAAGGTCTACTCCGCGCCATGGCGCCGGAAATCGGTGTCACTAGTGCCTAATTTGGCGCCGGAATC
>WFKH01011925.1:9716905-9728854 GCA_016163765.1 Magallana hongkongensis | reverse complement strand
ATAATATACATGCTCTCATTATTACATTGTACTTCTACTCCAATAACGCGCATTGAGTCAATTTTGGTTTCTTTAATATCATATACAAGTGATTTTCTTATCAAAATACCCACTCCACCTTTACCTATGAAATAAACATATGGTGCTGTGTATGTGCCATTTTCATCTATCTTTACTGTACTTAAATAGTCTTTATGAATAGAGTCTTAGTACATTTTACCGTTGTGCTGCATGGTTTTTTAGCTTATGTTCAGATATAACGGCAATATCACAGTCTGTAATGTCTAGAAGGAAGTTGAAACACAAAGTTGATGACATTGCACCTCTAACATGTCATTTTAGAATTTGTACAATGATTGTCAATAAAGTGTTCATTTTTTCAATTATGTTTGGTTTTTTTTAGGTTCTTAGCCGTATTAGCGTGCGTTAATCTCATGCTCACAGCTTCCTTGTCCCAGAAGGGGGGGGGGCGCACTTTTCCTCCCATTAGCGTTTGCTTAACCACTTTCGGCACCTCACATCACCCGGCTAGAAGTCAGGGTGTTCAATGGAATCTGCATGAAGAGGAACGTTAAGTTTTGAGAGAAGACGACTCCTAGTCTTAGATTTGAGAAGCACTAAGTATGTTCTTTTGATGCCTTTGCGTTGGATATAATTTTGAATGCCCAGACTTGTTGATTGTTTGTCTATTCCGGATATGTAATATTGCGTTGTTTTTCTATACGAAACCCTTGGAAAATGTCAATTTTTTGGTTGATTGCTATCTTTCTTAAATTTATCATCTACAGTAACGACACACGATTCTCCGTTGTATTTTAGTGATCAACACATATCTTTTGGGCTGTCTTTTGATCCGGTTTCCCTGTCATGGGTACGTTCGAATTGTATAGAATTGGTAGACTGTTAAGATTTAGAATCTACCTTTGCTTTTCTCCAGGTTTACCCGAAGGGAATTGTTGTGGTTTCGTGAATGGCTTGTCGTTAGATAGGATTCCCCTGTCTGACGAGCGTTCGATTTGTATATCGTTACTCGACCGTGGCATATTTACCTTGGTTTTGTCTTTTGGGGCACACAGTGGGAATTTTATATAACTACGTGCTTTTTATACATAACTCACACATGATTGAGACACAACTGCATTTTAAATTCTGACTTATTCCGCTGTAATTTAATAGCCAGTCCAAACTGTTCATGTGTGAACAGCATAATATTTGTTTTATGTCTGTAAAAAGTATGCATGAGCATGTCACTTTTATATCGCATCCCCTATCAGCCTTGGAATAACCCTGTAATAATCTCTATATATTTACATTTGCAAATATGCTTCCTCATATGAACGAAAACATGTGTGAACGTTTTAATAACGTCACAATGATTACCGCACGCGCTTATCGTTTGACGATTGCATAATGCAAACATAACAAATTACGATTAAGTTAATCATTTGGAACGATTTACCTTTCTGAAACGTAAATGTAAGTAATAAACAGTAATTTAAAAAAATGTTCACCAGGACATGAAGTTGGTTGGTACGCGATTTTAAATCTTATGAGAAGCACTTTAGGCTTCACAGGATTTTATCACTTGAAAATTTAATTCTAGTTGTAACGCCTCAGATGATTGGCTAAACAATATTATATATATTTTATAACTTGCCTACGTCACAATACGACGCAAAGCCTACCATACTAATCCGTTTACGTTAATACGTTTAAATTTTGTACAGATGAACGTCATTTTATTATATAAGGTGCCATATTTTCTGGTTTAAGTTGTTTAAAATTGAATTATGTGAAATTATTTTTTATATCTTCCCCTGTTAAACGAATATAACATATTTTAGGACAGTTTACGATTTTTTATGAGCCGCGTCGCGGTTTATAAAGCGTAAACAGTCCTGTGATCTGTTACATTGCATAAAAATGTAGGAATTAAATTCATTACTTAATTAAATTTCTTAAGTTTAAATATCATACGTAATTGTATATTTATGTTTGAAAAAAAAATCTTTTATATTGTATCATTACCCGGGACTCGTATCGCCCGTTCTTGGTTATCTCAACAATAAACCTATTTACGATCAATAAAGTATTGCTCGCTTACATGAAAATTTGACAAAGTCTAGATTATATAAATATATATATTATATAAATGTTTGATATAATTACATCCTCTAAAATTGTATGTGTATTAAATTCAATTAACATATTTCATAAAAAAATTATTCGGAAGAATACTTAATAAAATGAGTTAAAATGTCATAATATACACAAAACTGTTGAATGAATGGAACTAAAATCAAGACTAAGAATGTTTTATTGCAATTTTGGACGTCATTACACAAGCAACAGCCCAAATTTATTTTCCCATATTATTAAAGTTATATTATTATTATTCTACAGCTTATGTCCTCTAACCATGATATTTCAGTTTTCATATTCATAATCTGCCAACTACGTTTTTCATAAATATTTATGGAAACATTAATTAAATAAAACCAATATATAATTCCCGCATTTACTTAAGAGAACAATCTTTCAAACTGATTGTAAAACTTTTTATTGTTATGCAAAGCAATATTATTAGGTATTTGAGTGACAATAAATGACAAACTGTTCATCATACAATGTATTACTATCTACAGAATTATTTTTTTATGGATAGGTATACCGAATGTTAAATTCAGTTGCAGATATTCGGATTGTCGACCTATCCCAAAATTAAATAGATAAAATTTGTACGTATTATATTTCAACTAATTGTTAAAGGCAAGGAATTATTTTTTAAAACCTTTTTGCAATCATTTGAAACAGGATATACATTTGTACACGTATAAAAAAGAACTGTATTAAGGCAGTATGGTCAACGAATTATATATCGATCAGATTTTCACTAAAATGGTATAAATAGTTAATTCCAAACAGTATAGCTAAAAAATTGAATGTTTTCCTATGTCTTTATATAGAGCTCTTCTCAATTAGATTAGTATGGTCTTAAAATGGTTGCAACAATCGAACACTCATGAAATTTAATCAATCACATCTTCCTTGATCACTTGTTTACTCCAGTGTGCAGGTGTAAAGAAGAATAATGACCCCCGTAGAATAATGACCGGGAGTCATTTTTTGACGTAGAATAATGACCCCTGAGCTGTAGAGTAATTGGATTATTTTAAAGAAAAAAGACTTAACGGTCATTTTTTTCACTTTAAACATGAAGAAAACTGACCCCCGTAGAAGAATGACCCTACCATAAACAAGAATAGATATGGGTTTCCCCATATTGTCAATCGAAAAATAACCTAGTATATTTTCGTGAAAAAGACTGAGGAGGCGTCGAGCGTAGGATTATGAATACTTCTTATTTACATTTCTGGGGAAAAGTTGTTTTCAAGTTAATTTTGTTTTCTTCCACGTATTAAATATACACCGATATTCTCATTTGCTGTAATGTTTGCTGATCATTAATGAAACTATATTTTTGAGAGCAATTGTGTAAAGAGTACCTGACTATATAGATTGATTAGATATATTAAAAATATATTTCATTTAAAAATGTTAATAAAATAAAAAGAATAACATTTACGTGTAGTTCAAATTAAAGAGTTTATTCTTAAAGTTTACAAAGTTTCAATTGCAATTTTAGGTAAAAGTAAATACAGTGCATCTGTGATCACCGTATAGAACAGAATTAATTAAGTACATGTAAGTCTAAAGTGTGTTATTTAAAACAGAGTTCTTTGGGAGCCTGGGTTGTCAACAAATCTGCCTTAAGCTTAAACATAACATATTAATGCCCACATACTAACATTATTAAATAAAAAATCCAAAATTTTAGTTTAAAAATTGATCAGTTTTCTATATCTTTATACACAGCTTTTCTATAAAGGAGATTTATATAGTCTAAAAATGGCCACGACCGCCTGGCCCTCTTAAGGGTTCTCCTAACCCACCTGAAAAAAGTTCTGCCTACAAGCCCATTATTCTAAATTACCGCTCCTTTTGAAAATAAAAGTCCCTGCAATGTTCGGACTCGGGACCTGTGGGATGGTAGGCCAAAGCTAAACGCATAGAAAATAAATATTGGCGATATAAATTGTTTCACAATGCGTTAAAATCGCCTTGCTGTGACGTACTGTCATAATAAAGTGGAAGTCACAGGGTGTCGATGATCCTTGATATTTCGATTCAAGGTTCTTCGACACACCATACACACAACAGTTTGATGAATCGATAAAAGAATCTTTCTTGAAATGTGATTTCACAAAAAAGAGACCAATATCGGTTTTGAATTATTTTATGTGAATTTTTATTTCGAGTAATAATTCCTAGTGGAGTAGACTTCTCATAAATTTGGTTTAATCATTAATTTTTGGTGCTGCACTTGCATACCCAGTACTTAGTTGTAGGGGAAATTATTTACGTAGTATAATTCATGACCAATGTAGAGTATATTCTGTAATTGCAAATAAACAGAATTTCATTGTATAGTGACTTGTATATTGAAATAATTTCAATGTGTTTTCACTGGAAATAATGATTTGCATGATACTCGTTGCGATGATAATTATACTTCGGTACATATTGTCAGTTTCTTACGGTTGTTGCAGTAGGATCTTATAGCAGCCACCGTAGTATCTCGTTATTACGGAGGGATTTCGTTTCCTTCTAAAATATACGCATTCTTTCATTTTAAGTGGATTTGAATATGAATTATAATTTCTGTTACTTTTTGTTTACTGAAATAAAAATTACAGTATCATAGAGACTATTTTACATATTTTAATCAATAAAAAATACTTAAAAACCTAAATTGTTACGGGGTCATTATTCTACAGGGGTCACTTTTCTTCACGTACAATGGGCTCATTTTTATGAAAATGACAATTATTTTTAAGGCAAAAAGGTCATTATTATACATAGAATAATGACCGGATGATCATTATTCTACGTCGAAAATAACGCCCGGTCATTATTCTACGGGGGCCTTTATCTGCTTTGAACAGGCTGACACAAATTGTATTAATATGCACAGGACACGTTTAATCGATATTGATTATCTCATTATGAAAACTCCGTGACAAATTCGTGAAACAAATGTGAGCACAGCTGGATTTTTACGAAATCATATGGTTTGCATTCTGATCAATTATTACGTGTAGGTACATGTACGTCTGTTACTCAGATATCACTGGTTTTAGATATCAGATGTCAAGTCGATCCTTATTTTCATCATTTGTTTACTCGCCAGTCCTTCTCTCACATATTTTTGTCTTGATTAAAAAAACCCAATATATCAAATACCCTTCCTCAATATTTTAAATTCAAAATCATTGTTGGCCAATGTTATTTCATGAACTTGATACATCCGATAATGGTGAGCATATGGAGAAATCGTGTACATTTTCCTATTTGCATAGCGGCCATATTGTTATCATAATGGCGATTTTCAGTACAATAGAATACAAAGAAAGAAATGAGAAAAATGACCAATTTTTAAAAATGAGTATTTTGGAAATATTTCGTCGTCATTTTGGTTTCGTTATTTACTTTCTCCGGGATTGGAATGCGCTTGTTTTGTTTAAAAGAGTTCCTTTTGAATCTGAAAAATCGAAGAGGGGCGTTGTAGGAATAAAGTGTGTGTTAAGGTGATGAAAGAACTCGTGAAGGGATTTTAAATCCTGAGCGCATGCGTCACTAGAGAGGTGCAGGAAAAAACCTTAGGATAATCGCTGAAATGGAAAACATAGCTGTAAACCAGGATTTGATGAAGATCCGAGCAAACTTGCCTATGAAGCAAGGAAATTAGTAAAGGCTGGTCGAGGTAAGGCTTCTGTTGTATGGGACGAAAAATCTTTGTGACTGACCACATCGACAAAAAGTATAAAAAAAAAAAAAAACACCTCTGTCCAGCGGACATGGTTAAAGTTCTCACTCACCTTGGTGTCCAACTCGAAACTTTTGGTTTCTCGCCCGACATGGAGACCCAAAGCAGGTTAACATTTTGTTTTCTGTTTACAACACGTGTATAAACAATCTTCGTCAAACTTACCCTTAGCTATGCTTATTTTTCTTCTGTTTACAAGTGTAAGAACTAGCCACGTGAAACTCGCACTTGACTATGATTAGTCAAAGCCCAATCCCGACCTATTTAAAACCAACCTTTGATAGCCTAGAATTTATACATGAAATCTATTCGTAAATTCAATAATCAATTAAATCAAAACATTATTTCACATTTTTGTTACTCCATATTGTTTTTTAAATTATTGTTATCACAATGAACGAATTTGATGATAATTGTTTTATTTTTCCGCTTAATATTATGCATCTGTAGACCCTCTTACAATCTATTTCTTTAGAACACAATGATAAATGTTTTTAAACATAAGCAAGGTAATATTGAATACCATATTTTACATTTCCTTTTACTAAACAAAGCTTCAATCATTTTTATAATGATTATGCCAGTCAGTAACACCTCACACAGGATCAGGACAGGTCTATACTATGACATGTCTAAAACCATAAAATATTGCTGTTCTCTCGACTTGTTGACAATATCGATTGCAAATTTTCTTGTAACATACGGTACAAATGCCTTTTCAATTGTTTTGATAATCATATTTAAAAATATTTTAATTAAGCTCAATATATCTGCCGTAAATACAATAAACTGCATAAATTTTACACAGTGTAGGAAATAAAAGATATTAATTATTAATTATCACAAATATTCATTAACTATGTATCTCAATGTATTCAATGTAGTCACATGGAGAATTTGTTTTTTTAGCAATAAAATGAAGACTTTTCTAGCTCTGGTAGATTTTCTATTATGCATCCATGGCGGATAATTGTCATAATTTTATTTGGAATTGTTTTTTTGTGGCTGAATTGGTAATTCAGTTTGAAATAATGTCGCAAGTTTGGTCAATATCATTACTGTGCAGACTATCTTAATCATGATTCTTTAAAAGGAATTGATAGTCTCGGGGTTCAGTGTTTGAAAAGACCAAATATTTCTCTTATATGTTCTTGTATGGAATTTAGGTAATTTTGGTACACAAAAGATTGGACAATGTTACCTTATATTGCTCGGAAGAATAGTATCCCCGACAACTGAAAAATTCAATCATATCTTCATTCTAACAATTAATAGGTCCAGTAGAGTTGCGGAATTTTCGATGAAGTGCGTGCATTCGAATATAAGTTGGGACATACCCTGGTCACATGTGATATCAAGTATTTTTGAATCGCGTGTATTATTCAAATTGCGGTTAAAGTACATAGTGATGATTATATTAGTAATATTCGTGTCTTTGGCCTTTTCCATGGAGTAAGTTATATACTCCCATTTACTAGCCTCTGAGTTGGGTGGTCGTGAAAAGTTCCTATGAGAAATTTCATTTTTCATATACAACATTCCAACCAAATGCATTTTATTTGTTGAACTTCTAAATCTTGTCTGCGTTGGCATGGAAAATGGTTTTTTACATAGACACTTACCCTCCGTATCTATTTTCCTCCCTGTCACGCCTGCATGGTTCTTGAAAGCCGTAAAGCAATGTGTCCTGGGATGACAAGGTTTCGTTTAAGTTTAAAATATCGAATCCACCAAGTTCGGCTTGAATAATATCGAGCTTATTGTGTAAGCTTTGGACATTAAGGTGCATACTTGATGTTTAGTTTTCTAATATTAAGTCAGGAGAAGTAG
This sequence comes from Magallana hongkongensis, assembly GCA_016163765.1. Classification (NCBI taxonomy): domain Eukaryota; kingdom Metazoa; phylum Mollusca; class Bivalvia; order Ostreida; family Ostreidae; genus Magallana; species Magallana hongkongensis. The sequence continues at coordinate 9,721,137 of WFKH01011925.1, read as the reverse complement.
GAATGCTACCTACAGAATCATCTGAAGTTATAGAATGCTCGAATGGGTTTACTTCGATTTCCCCACACAGCAATAAAGTACTTAAAATCCATAACAAATACAAAGAGGTACAGATGAATACATTGAGATACATAGTTAATGAATATTTGTGATAATTAATATCTTTTATTTCCTACACTCTGTTAAATTTATGCAGTGAAGCGATAAATCTTTATGAGCAACCAATGAAGCAGCAACTATGTTTTAAAAGTATTTACAATAAAAGGGGGAATTAGCTTATTTCGAGATATCAGACCATTTAAAATGGTATAAATTTCTTGGACCTCCAGAAAATTGATAGCACCAACAACAAAATAAACTCAGATGATGGTTTTCGTCTAAATTAATTTACAAACTTAAATTATGGGTCATCAACAAAACAATACACCTGTAAGGTTTGTTACTGAAAATCTGTGGGGACTTGTCAAGTTGTTGAACACATCTGTCGCTTACAAGGGACCTAAACAACCTGACAAATTTCTCTAGACAGTCTTGATAATAACGTATTATTTCAACACATGTCACACCTTAAAATAACCTTATTCCTCAAACAGATTAATAAAAACCACGTATATAAGAATTAACTATAATGATACAAAAATAGATTACATATGGCATGTTTGTTATGCTTATTTTAAGGCTAGTTATTTTAGTACTCTTTGTATTATATTGGTACCCCTAACCGGATCATTTGTTTAAATGAAATGTTCCATGTCAAATTCAAACAACCATATCTATTTGTTTTTCAAATGAATTGAATATAATTCATAAGTTCTACAGTATATTATTAACACATTCTAATAAAAGCATTTAATCATAACGTTTTATTATTTAGAACTATTTCGTTTACCCTAGTGAAACCTTGAAGGCTTTTATATGATGGTATCTTTTTTCATTAAGTAATGATAACATACTTTTGACAATGATTAATTAGGTCAGTTGTTTAGACCTCTATTCACGATGACGTAATTAAATATTTGCATTGATAAAACATTTTTAATAAAGAAATATATATGAGAAAATTTGAAACTTCGTAATGATTTGAAAATATATTTATATGATATGAATTTATTACGAATTGTACAAGTATTTGTTTGATGGATGGATGGTCCTGACCAATTTTGGACTATATATACATATACACATAAAAAAGCATATAGGAAAATATGTCTTTGTGACATTTAGGCCTTTGTTGCAAACGTAAGGATTTCACTTGGAAGTACAGGTACAACTCTATACAAAATAACACAAAACAATCTATAGTTTGACGGATACACGGGTTTTTATAATGAAAGTTGTTCCTTGTTACTTTGGGGGCCTTTAATTCTTATCCATGAGTCACGTGATCTTTAGAATAGGTAAATATTAATTTCTTGAACCAAATATTGGTTTGCTATAACGGTAGCTATCTTTGTAGCTTTTGCTATCTCGTGACTAATGATGAAAGAAAATCAAAGATAGATTTCTCATTCTGTCAGGTCTTGTTCTTCATGTTTTTTATCAGGTCGAGACTACTAGATTTTGTGACGTCGGCATAAATTTGCATACTAAGTTAGCTATCTGTTTACTTTTATCGACAGACAAATCAGGTAAATGAGTTGCAAGGCATTGAGGGCTACTACAAGTTTCAGTGTATACAGAGCGTAATGAAAATATATACTATTTTGAATTGTCCTTTGGAAACTCATGTTCAATGATTTTTTAGAATTTATTAAATAAATATTGAAAATTATGTCTGAACTTTTTTTTCTATGCTCTCATTTAAAAAAATATTGATTATGAGGCCTTATATCAACCTATTTAAATACCCAATTGTCAAAGTTCAAAAGAAAGGTTTGTCCTTTTAAATTAAAAGCAGTGAGTACGTTTTTCACGTGATATCCCAGGTTTGGGACAACATTAGTAGAATGCGCTTTGAAATTTTCTTCAGGGACACTCATCAGAATACTTTCCGTACAAAATACTACATACTATATAACTTGTGCTTCTGTATTTGTATGTTTGTGCATTTTTATTACCATGGTTATTTACGTATGTTAACAGTAGGTACAGTAACCTGTATTTTTTTCTGGTGCACAATGATTAAGTCACCAATAATTAAACAATTATGCAGTTTTTTCTTATCAAAATCTATTTGTACTTGTATGCGTATGTTTGCCATACTTTTGATACTGATCAATGTTTGATGCAACAATTGATAAACTAAAATAACAGTATTTTTCAATGTGAGCATGGAACAATGTCTATTGTACGTAATCTTTCCTTTTTTACCTTTTAAAGTAAAAAAGAGGTTGTACAAATTTTCCGGCAAGCAATTAAATATTAGGTATAAAACCGACAAAAACCACGTGTGCCTGTTGAATCGAAAAAACGTAGTAGACCGTCATGGTTTGCGACTCATTCACTGGATTGGAGAATCTGGTTGACGTTAATATTGTCACATGTTAAATAATGCTATTCATATAAGGTAGTGTACCCGACCTGTTTATTCACTCCTAAAACTTCCATCAGTACTTTGGGATATTATACACCTAAATTAAGTTAGGTTTAGACAAACAGTTCTTGTTTTTTTTTTTCTTTTGGAGTAATAATACCTACATACAATTGAGAGGGAAGTGATATTCCTAAAATAGTTTACTTTCTTTGAAGTGTACAAACTGGGACGATGGGAAACCCTACAGACAAATATATCATCAGTGACCTAACACTATAGCACCCAAGTGCATGCATTATGTAATGGAATACTTTTATCGGGTGATTATCGGGTGAAAATGTTAGTAATTCATCTGCAGTCACTCAACATACGCATTCCGCTGATGTTCAGTCTGAAAACAAGGATTATACACCCCAGATCGTTGACAACAATCTACACCAGGAAGCTGTCAAAATTCTCGACAAAGTAACAAAACGAAAATTTGCCGTAAAAGTAACACGGACGACAACAATTTTTGTTGCAATAACAATCGTATTCATTATCAGTTTTCTCCCATTTCTAATTGTTGTGATATTATTGAACACCATTAGCGACATTGAGAAAGAAATATCAAAATAACTTGAGGTGTTTATGGAGATTTGTTTAAAAACCTACTTTCTGAAAAATGCGATCAATCCGTTGATAATAATAGCCTGTTTAATTTAATTCTTAGCCATGAGTCACGTGATCTTTACAATAGGTAAATATTAATTTCTTGAACCAAACATTGGAGCTATCTTTGTAGCTTTTGCTATCTCGTGACTAATGATGAAAGAAAATCAAAGATAGATTTCTCATTCTGTCAGGTCTTGTTCTTCATGTTTTTTATTCACTCCTAAATCAACTTCCATCAGTACTTTGGTATATTATACACCTAAATTTAGTTAGGTTTAGACAAACAGTTCTTGTTTTTTTTTTCTTTTGGAGAAATAATACCTACATACAAGTGAGAGGGAAGTGATATTCTTAAAATAGTTTACTTTCTTTGAAGTGTACAAACTGGGACGATGGAAAACCCTTCAGGCAAATATATTAACAGTAACCTAACACTATAGCACCCAAGTGCATGCATTATGCAATGGAATACTTTTATCGTGTGATTTTCCCCTCAATCAATTTTGTTGGCTCATAATCCAGTTTTTTGCTAAATCATTATGTTCGTATTATTATTTGAATCTATAGTTTGGTAAATAAAATTATAAAAATATATAATATAAAATATAATTGTTAAGGTCAACATTTACTAGTATTCAAATACAAGATGACACAATCCTAAATGCCTGCAAAAACATCCTTAAAAATATAAAAACATCAGGAAAAATCCTTTTATTAAACATTTTCTCAAAATTATTATGGGTTTTGTTAAGGTCAACATTTACACGTATTCAAATACAAGATAACACAATCCTAAATGTCTGCAAACACATCCATAAAAATCTAAAAACATAAGGAAAAATCCTTTTATCAAACGTTTTACTTGTAAAAAATTTCAAGTGTAAATAGTAAGTATTACTAATAATTATTTGCATCACTAAAATTGCATGATGACCTCAGAATCAACTGTTATACCTGGCAACGTTAACAGCTCTCTGATCCATTTCTATAGCATGCATAGTTTAAACAATTGCTTTGCGAATATATACACCATTTCAACTCGTTGGATCATGCAAATATAAAATCGCTATATATATATATATATATATATATATATATATATATA